>CM034146.1:666473810-666983810 GCA_019776745.2 Taxus chinensis
AACAAAATTGGATATTAGAGATTATTTTAAAGTGAATTAGGAGTGATTTTAGTGTGGTGGATTTTGGGTGTCTACTATATTCATAAGAGGAACAAGAAATAGTTTTGAAGGAGTAAGAGGATGTACAAAAAGAAGCATGTCATAAAGAAAAGGAAGTAGAGGTGGTGCAACAAGAGCATAAAGCCACAATAAGTGAGCCTTTAGCTATAAAATTGAAAACAATGCATACATAGGAGAAATACAAAGAATATGTGCAAGGAGTCAGAAGTTCTACCTTGGAGCCATCTACATGCCATACCTCTAATAATACAGAAGTAAATGACACTCAAACCTATTGATGGTTAGATCAAATGGTTACTCAAACGAGGAAACACAAGAAATTTCCACTTGTCACACATGTCTACACATTAGTACTAAAATTTTTGCAACCGTCTGTTAGTAATATATATTAGTGTTACTCAAACGAGGAAACACAAGAAATTTCCACTTGTCACACATGTCTACACATTAGTACTAAAATTTTTGCAACCCTCTGTTTCATGCCTGGAAGAAAATCAAGATCAGTATCGATAAAGCTACCAAGAAGTAGCTCTGGGAGCTTCTGCTGATTTTTGTTGTTTTTCTGTTGTTTCTTTGCGGTCGGTTTGTTGTTATTTTGTTGTTTTGTCTTGGTTGTGTAGCTTTTTCTGAGCTACTTGGAGCTTCGTTGTAACACTTGGATTCATTGTAACACTTGGATTTTGATCCATTCTCTTTGTTTCTCACTCTTATTCCGGCTCTCAGGCCTTCTTTTGTATTCAAGGGTATAGTCCCTTTCAAAAAACTATTTGCCAATAATAAAAAAAAAATATATTAGTGCTCACATATATATTTTATGGGTTAGTATTAATATAGTGGGTGTGGATACATATTGTTTCTATTAATCTTGTATTTTAAATATTAAAATTATATATTGTAATATTTAGTACATGGTTACGTGAGTTTCATTAACAACACACTAACCGTAGAATAAACATGAGTAATTAGTGGAGTGGTTTATCATGAATGTAGGAGGTGCAATCCTATATATTTGTAATATTGATGAATTATCAATACAAAGAAGAGTTTATTATAGATTGGTAACAAAAAAAACATTTGGAATCATAGTAAACAAAATGGAGTGCTAAATTTTGAAGGCGGTTCCTTCTGATATATTGCTCCAATGAATGTTTCCTTTTTGAGGAGAAAGAGTTTTTAAAGGTGTCAATAGTTTACGCATGTTCTCATTGACTGTGAACCTTCATGAGGGATAGGCACCATGATTTACATGCATCATTGTCAAGGTTCGATGTTTATTGCTTTTGATAATATCTTTAGCACAGTCTTGTCATTGAGTCAGTAAGTATAGAGTTGTTATATATTAAAAGTCATTAAAATTCTATTTTTTAGTGTTATTATTATTTAGGTTTTAATTTCATAGTTTTATGTTAATAGGAAAAATTAATTAGTATTCAAATCCATTAAAAGTCAGTATTAAAATTATTGTTAGTAGTTGGTTGCAAATTTTTGCGAAGTCTAATTTAAGAGTTATCATCAAAACCATGAAATTATATTTTAAAAAAGTAATCTTCAATTGCTTTTTTATTGTTTAACATCATCAAGTCTTTTGTTTATGAAATTATGTCATTGTAAAAGTTATTAAAATAAATAAAAAATCCTCATGAACACATTTTTTGTTGAAACCAATGTCCATTTTGTTTGTCAAATCTACATGGATAAGTTGAATCTAATTTTAAAAATTGAAGGAAAATATTTCTATACATGGTAGGTGAGAACTTATTTGTTGATCGAAAAAGATATATGTGATATCATGGAAGGAAAAATCAAGAAACTAAATGACACAGATGAAGCAACAAAAAGGGAAAGCAAGGATCAAAAAACAATGACGATTATTTGCCTAGGATTATCTGATTCCTACCTACATCACATAAATATAACACGAATGTCACATTTCATCTAGAAGAAATTGAGAAAATTGTTTCGATCACAAGCAAAAAGCATAATAGTGACACTCAAGTAAAAGATATTTGGGATCAAGATGGAAGAATGTGGCAATATAGTGGAACATATCTGTAAGTTTCATTTTATTTTTAATCAGTCAATTGGAATAAAAGTAGATGTACCTAATGATGATGCAAAATTTATATTACTTAATAACATACCTCCTAACTATTCTAGCATGGTCTTCGCAATGAGAAAAGTAAACCCAAGTTTATAATATTTAGTTTCTTTTTTTTATAGAGGAATAAAATAGAGCTCACAAAATTAAACCAGAAGAAAAAACATAGTATGGAATAGAGGATAAATATGCTAAAAGGATATCCGGATCTTCATTTAAGCAAGGATCAACCTCTCAAGATCCAAAGAAAAGGATTCTTTCTCATTATTGTAATATAGATTTTTTTACTGTAAACAAACAGAATGAGATATAATTCATAGAAAATTAAAAGAAAAGGATTTCATGTTTGAGAATAGAGAAGAAGAAAGTGACTGGGAAATGAAATCTACCCACTTAAATAATGAAAAATCATATGCTGACTAGAGTGAAAATTATTATCTATACTAGAATAAATATATTATAGGAAAAAGGCAATAGAGGAAGGAGGTCAATCAATGACCTCTCCTCAGTCACCAACGATAGGGCCATGCAAATATGTGGTGGAATTTTTGGTGCGTGTTTCACTTTATGCAGTGGTTTCAGTGCTCTTATTTTCAGTTGTGTGCAATATGCTTCATTTCAGAGTTCTTATTTTTGTGGTTTGATGAATAAATAGAAATTTCACATTACATGGTGGGGAATATAATACCAATATTTCATTTCCATTCTACACCAAATCAGCTATAGTCAATGAGAAATAATGTGAAACTATTCCTATTCATGTGTGATAAATTCCTATGTATTTTCTCCTGATGTAAGATAGTGATGAGAACTGATGAAGTACTACAACATCATGATAATTGGGCTGTTGGTTGTCTTGTAAAACCATATGTATGTGCAGGTTGTTAGTTTTCCTTAAAAACCATCCAAATCATGAAGCACATAGAGGTGACAAACTGCAAGTATGAGATTAATGTTCTTCCCATGTTCACACTAAGGGGGGAATGTTAGGAATATATAGTAGCACTCGCATATATTTTGTATGTGTTAATATTAATACATTGGGTGTGGATACATATATTTTCTAATAATCTTGTATTTGGAATATTACAATTATAGATTGTAATATTTAGTGTATGGTTATGTGAGTTGTATTGACAACACACTAACCTTAGAATAAACATGAGTAATTAGTGGTGTGGCTTAGCATGAATGTAGGAGGTGCAATCCTATATATTTGTAATACTCCCAAATGATCAATACATAGAAGATTTTATTATAGCTCTATAACCAAACAAACACCATCATCAGTAATAATAGTGACACAAGTACCCACTAGCACATTAAAAGTAGATGTGGGTCATTTTCTGCTAAAAAGAAAAAAAAGGTGTAAGTCTTCTACAAGATAAAAAAGTGTCTATTCTCTACAAATTACACAAAAAAATTCCACCATAAAACAACCCATATACCAAATACAAATAAAGATAGAGGGAAAATTCCCATAGATAGTCACCAATTCTATAGGAGAATAGGTAATGTAAATTTTTTTTAGCTAAACACTTTGGTTAGCAAGCTTATAGATAATTGGAAACAAGCCAAATCCTTAACAAAAATCAAAGATTAGGCAGTTAAGTAGGAGCATGAGGAAAAGGAAGCCATAATGGTGTTATAAGATTACATAAAAAATGTTATAGTTTTCCAAAGAGAAAATGAGGAATATCACATTTCAACTACAAGACTAGAATGCATAGCTCTAAGAAGTGGTGAAAGAAAGTCGAGAGGAAACTCAAAAAGTGAAAAATTTCCATACACTCATCACAACCACCTTGGATGAAAAATAAGTTGAAAAAAAATGGATAAATTGTTGAAGAGTAGGGAAAATTTAGTGGACCATTTGCACTAATTCGAAAGAAACGCGTTGCATAGCACTTTGTAGAAGTACAAAGAAAAAAATGAGAGAATGCATTAAAGTATTAATCAAGGAAGTAGAGCATGATTAAAGGAAATAAAGTTCAACTAGAAGACCAAAAGACATATGAAGTTGTATAATGGAAGTAAAGAATTTTTCACAAAATGATGGTTCTAGCGAGTTAAGAATTTCACAGTTAATGCAAAAATTATTGTAGACATCTAAAATGTCAACATGCTTAATTACGATTAATTTGTCCCGCAACATAATATAAATCCATGTAATAATTAATTATAAGATTAATTATTATTAATTTCATCATTAATCCCTTTATTCTAATATTTCATCATATATATAAATATTCCATTTTATCATTTATCCCATTAAAAATCCCTTTCATCACATTTACCCTTTCATCATTTATCATTTATCTCATTTCATTCTTAATCCCTTTTATTTCATTATAATATCATATTATCATTATAATCCTTCGTTAACATTTTATAGGAATTTAATATTCCTACACCTCACCTACCACCTACCCTACACATCCCTACACCTATCCTTTCCATCAAATCACATCCCTAATCATCATTAACCAACCTAATCTAATCATAATCTAATTACCTCCTCACACCTCTAAATCTAGAGGCTTCTATTTCTAGAAGCCTTTCTAAATTTCCCTCTTTCTAATTTAAAATTCAAATATCTCCTCTCCCTCCATTGAATTTTTAATTCAATGGAAACCTCTCTCAAATTCTAGAAATCTCTATTCTAGAATTCTCCATTCTTCTCATGCATCCTCCACCCTTGATCCAAATCCAAGATGGATTCATCTTAGCCATACAATCCTCCACTCCTCAACTATAAATTTAGTTCTCATCCTCCATGAGAGAACATCTTAAGAATCCATAGAAAAATTCTTCTCTTGTATTCATCCAATCAATCCATTTATATCATTACTCTATCATCCAATCTATCAATCATCAATCTTCATCAAGTAAATCCAAGCACAATCAAAGGGGAGATGATGTACAACTGAATCCACAAATCTAAAGCAAGCATATCAATTCCACCATCAAGAGCACATCAAAAAATAAAAGGGATATCTACTTTGGTAAGTAAAAGGTATTGCATTCTATTCCCTTTCCATCTAGCTCAATTTGAGGTAGTGATAGAGAGTGTTAGATTAGGAATTGATCTACTTTGATTTTTGGTCTGCATTTTTCTCTAACATTTATTTTTCATCTAAATTTTGGTGCCCACCATGGGGCTTACCTCCCATTTTTCATCATGTCCAATCTTATTCTATCCCTAGAATAGGTTGTCAAAGTTTTAAGAATTTTTATTATCATTTACACCTTCAAATTTTAAAATTTTGAGCTCAAAATCAGTTTCCAGCATGACACAACGCATTTGCTTTGTGTATTGGTGCATATGCTACAAAAAATGGCACTTATGTGACCTGTTTTGGTGCATTTGTTTTTTCTTTTTTTCCTACCTTCTAAGAGCCATAATTTGTGATCCCGAACTCGAAACGACTCTTTTTTTTTTGGAAAGGTATTGAAAATATCTATGCATTCAAAGTGTTAATTTAGTATTTTGAAAGATAATATAACCATGGTTTTAATTTTCCTAAATCTATTCATTTTACCTACACATTAAGTTATCTTTTCTTGATCCAAACTACTTACACTTTGTGTGTAGCTTCCTATGCTTAGAAAGATTAAAAAATCAATCTAAAAATACTAATCCTTTGATTTTGTAGCTCCTTTAGTCCAATACATTTGGGGTTATAATTATACTACTAACCTTTGTTTTGTAGGGCCTCCTCTTGAAGACCCCATTACATAATTTTCAATCATTTTATCTTGCATCCATTTTCTTAAATTTTGTGTGTTTTCCCATTTGTTGCTTATTCATCTCGAAGGAAAAACCGTGTATGCTCTCCTCTCACGTCCTAGGACGATCTTGAGGATCAAAAGTAGCTATCCTTCCCATTTTTACTTTTGTAGGGGAAACATGATGTGGAAGTGATATCCACACACTTTACATAGTCTTGGGGGTCTTTTGATCGTGGGTTTCACCTCCACGCACGTAGACACACCCCGTGTTCCGGTGGGTTATATAAATTCTTGGACAACTGTCATTATTGGCTAAGCGCTTGTTTTTTTAAAGAGTGGCGTGAAGTGAGGGGATTCCATGTCCCAATACCCAGGCCTCAAACAACTTCCTTGTAACACAGATTTGGGCCCCACATACCGCAAGGTATATCTAGGACGCCCCTAGTGAGCTTGTGTATCGTAGACTAGGAATCCTCTTGGTCGTATATTGAGTTATAGTACAAGGAGGCTCACACTCCCCAAGATTACTTGCTAGTTGACCCCACACTGGCACATAGGTGGAGATTCAATTTTGGCACCATAATTGGTGTGTGGTATTGAAAGTGGGCTATAGCTTGATTGCAATCCCACTTGACTAGTTAGGGTGTGTGTTGCATGTTTGTTGCTTGGTTTTTAACACCCTTAACCATCTTATCACATTAAAATTTTAATCAGTCAAACATCATTATCATCATCATAATTAACCATCCTTAATCACACAATCCATATCCTAATCTCACCACCATCCTTAATCACAATCCTAATTCAAATATAATTCCCCACACATCCTATCCAACTATGGCCTTTGACCCTCATTCCCCATTCTCTCCAAACCAACATCCAAACCCCTGTCTCTTTTCTAAATCCATCAACCAAATCATCCCATCATCACCCACCCATAAAAATCAACAATCTTACTTTGACCACAAATTCCCACACACCATCCAACACATTAATAAAAAATATCAAATCTCACATCCTACCTTAACCAATCCTCCCCTCATCCAAATCAACCATCCCATGTCGATCCTAACATACTAAAAACCATTCAAAAAATTTATAAAAATTATTCGATCTTCAATATTCAATCAATTAATCACCCCCTAAACTATCATCTCCTTAACCAACCCCATCCACAATATTCCCTTCCTAAAATCCCTACCGCTCACCCCATTGACTTCCTCCTTGAGGAACCCAAATCATCTCAATTAAAACTTTGACCTAAACAATATAAACCACTATCCCCACAAGCTAATTACGTTGACTTTGACCACCTCACTAACTTTGACCTATACCAAGAGGACCTCCTTTATGTCCTTGCAAATCTAGCCATCTAATCCAAAACCCAAACAACCTCCAAATCCTCTATCAACCATCATGACCCACATCTTCCTCCCATACAAACTCATAGAAATAATCCACCATCATCCAAAACCTCAACTCCTAAATCCAATCATCATAAAACCTATCATCGAGTCCCATTCACATATCCACAACAATAAAAAAAACTTAATCCAAAATCATCATCCCCCACATCTCATCTTATTCCCCCATCCTCTCCATTTTCATCACCTAAATCCGATCCTACGGACTTTCTCCTAGATATTCCCATATCCCCTAAACCATCATTAAATTTATCCTCTGAGCCTAGGTCATCCCCTCCATAGCCTAATCCCAATACTGTCTCATCCGCTGGGACAACTGAGTCACCCTCATCCCCTTCTACCCGTAATCCTAAACCATCCAATATGGATACTATGAAACCCTCATCATCTTCATCCATATATAATCCTATCTTTACCCATCCTTCATCACATAAACCCAATACTATCCTATCCACTAATCCTATTTCATCTCCACCATCCCCCAATCCTAAAATATCTAAAGTTACTCCTAAGTCACCAACTCCAAAACCTAGAAAATCCAATCCCAATCCTCTCCCAAGCCCATCTCATACCCAATATAATGAGAATCCTATGCCACCTTCATCTACTTCATCCCATAAATTGACTAAGTCTAATGTGGTTCCTACACCAAACCCATCTCCTAAATCTCCTTCATCCCCAACATCACCCAACTCTAATGTGAACCCCATATCACACTCATACCCTTCACCTAAATCTACCCCATCCCATTCATCTACATCTACTAATCCCAAAAAATCTAATCATAAGACAAAATCCTCTACCTTAAAACCACATAATCTAACCAATCCAAAATCAAATAAATCTACTTCGGCCTCCAAGCCCAAACCATCCACTTCGGCCCCTAGGCCTAATCCATCCCCTTCATCTTATAAGCCATAACAATATAATCCAATGCATAAATCCAAATCAACCAAACCATCTCATAATCCACCAAATATTACACCTTTACTTCCTACACTCTAAACCTTTACTTCCTACTCCCTCCAAACCATTACTTCCTACTCCCTCCAAACCATTTAACTTAAACCACTCCACTCCTTTAGGAGAATCCTTGACCACCATCTTCCATCACCTAAAAACCTTCAACATGATCATCCATCCCCCAATCAAATCATGCGATCAAAACCTTCCCAAACCATCTTGGTATCGGGAACACTATTATTGTGATTTCCATCACACCCATAGACATTTGACCAATCATTGCATGCAATTTAGGTCTTATGTCCAAAACCTCATTAACCAAGGAATTATTATCCTTATACCTCTCTATCCACCACCTTTCCATCCCAATCCTATCCCTAACCATATTCCATCATCTAAACCCATCAACATCCAAACCTCATCAACCATCCAAATCTCATCGTACATCCAAACATCCCTCACTGACCAAAAATCAACACAAATCTCACCTCCCACACTTTTTTAAGTCCATCCTCTTAATCGGATGATAAAATTACAACCCCCAGTCTCATGATGACCACATGGCATCATCTTCCCCATCCACTTCATACCCTATAACCAAAAATATGTTTGCTAATATGAAACATCAAGGCAAAGGCCTTAGGCATCCATGAAGAAGGAATTCGTGAACCCATCTCCCTTCATCGAAATCCAGGTTGTTTAGGCTTAGGCTATAAAAATTACACTAACAATGTCCCTCCCACTACTCCATCACAATCCATTTCTACCAATCCTTTGTTGATCCTACTATCCAACCACTCAACCCAATCACAAATCACTTAATCCCCCTATAAATACAAAACACCTAAAATATGGATTAAGAACATAATTCTTTACCTGTGCATGGATGTTATTTCCTTTCCACGCATCCTCCTTCCATCCAAAATCCAAATCCCTTTTACATGTATCCATCATCATCACATCCATTCATATCCTCTTCTAATCCATTCAATTGAACACTTGATCATCTTGTCTCACACATGTTGTAAGCTAATAGTACCTACTACAATTGTGTGACCTTGGTTATCATTACCTCCAACATTTAAGCACCATTGTCCTCCTAGAGATCCACACACTTTAACACATTTAATCAACTTGTGGTGAAGACCCTTGGGTGCATCTTATGACACTCTAGCCAATGTCATCACTACACTCATTTACATCCCCCCATCAAGCCACTGGTGATTCTTAACCCCTTGATAGTTTTCAAGAGAGTAGAAGCTCTTTATACAAAAAAAATCAAAAGGAAAAAGATAAGAAAAAATCATATCAAAATTAAAAATATCAAATAAAATCCACCTCAAGACTCTCTCTAGGGGTGTTTTTAGCAACTCTACCAGGGCTATGGATGCCTTGCAAGTAGTAGAAATGTTGTGACAAGAATTAGATGTATCTCTCATCGGGGCTATGCACGCCTAGCTGGCAACAGAGCAATGCATGGCTTAACCTTTTGTTCACCTTCCATAAACCTACTTGACTTAATAAATCCCTAAATACATTAACTAGTTTTTCTTCACATACTACCCATTAAGTATTCACTTCAAGCAGTAATTAACCATCATAATTGCACACAATTTCATCTAATAAAGACATAAGACTTGCATGTTTCTAGGTATTGTTTAGACCTTGGTCACACTTTTGTTTTAGTCATAATCTTTCCTTACAACATGTGCCATTAGGATAATATTTTTTTAATCACCGATTTTATTTTACTTACATCCATCACATCCACATCATTTTTCCCTTGGATCAAACATCCATGGGTAGACGATGATCCTTTCCATTTCATCTAATCACCCTCATGTACCTTTCAAACTGTCATCATCATTAATGTGGGCATCCTTAATATCATCTGTTGGGAACATCATCCATTTTATATACCCCTCCACTTCCCATCCTACCCTACAATTGGGGGAAAGTCAAACCCATGTATACATCCACAAAGGACACCCTACTTTACACGTGGGGGCACACCAAATCTATCCCTCGATCCATCTCCAATATACCTATGGGAATATATTATTTCCCATCTTATCCTATACCACATCACTCATCATATCTATCTCCCATCTAACATCCAACCTATCCTTCACTCCTATCAACCAATACCTATCCAACATCAAAAAAAATTCATCATATCATTCAATTCAAAATCATCTTGTCCTCATCCTATCATTAAATAAAAAATCATACTATCCTCATCCTATCCTTAACCCATCCCTATCCTATCCAACCTATCATATATCCCTTAATCCTTCCCTTTCATCTTGCCCATACATGTTTTGGGACTTATAGGAGAAATCTGCATCCCACCTTACATCCTTTCTCACCCCCTATGTGCTATCACTTCTTGAATCCTTTCATATTACGTATCCCCAATGATTCCCCCCTTCCCAAATCCTAAAATCAAATAATATACACATCCAAAATCCAAAACCCAATAATCTAAACATCCAAAATCAAAAATATAAATATCCAAACACAACAAAAAAATACAAAAAATCAATTTGTGTGTGTTTGCTTATTTGGTTGCATTTACATTTTGGCTGATGATATAAAGCCACTTTTTTTTACACAGTCTAATGATATGAGGACCATATTTTTTTCTTAATCGGTCCAATGATATGAGGACCATATTTTTAATATTAATTTGTCCAATGATATGGAGAAAAGGCATTTAGCATCTCATTCATCATGGCCTTTATACCTTGGTGCATCTTACTTTATGTCACATTCATAACATTGTTAATGATGATAACAGTGGGAGCTTTCTAGTAGTAGACCCACTTCTATCATCATCTTTTAGCCTTTTCATCATTCAAACCTATCCCTCATCATTATCCAACTAACAATCTATCCTCCTCCTCCTCCTATCCTCCCACTCCTTTTATCAATCAATCAATTTCCACATCCAAAATCCTCACCCCTTGACTGGGGCATCTCAACATATAACATATTCAAATCCAACAATCCCACATCCTATAATCCAAAAAACCTCAAAACCTCACCCCTTGACCGGGGCATCTCAACATCTAACATCTTTAAATCAAATAATCCCACATCCAACATCCTCAAATACTCAAATCCTACCCCCTTGACTGGGGCATCTCAAAATATAATATATTCACATCCAATATCCTATAATCTAACATCCTAAAATATTCATCCTCTTCATACATCATTGATTGGGGCATCCTATCATATAGAATCCAATATCTCCTAATCATATAATATTCTAATCCTCCCTCCTAATCTTCTAATCCCACCTCCTAATCTTCTAATCCTCCTTCCTAATCCTCTCTCTTAATCCTATGATATTCTAATCCTTTAATTCTCATTCTCTAACTCCTCAAATATTCTAATCCTCCAATAATCATTCTCTAAATTCTAATATCTTATAATCCTCTAATTCACATCCTCTGAATCCTCAAACTTATCATACTCTAATCCTCTGCTAAGTTGGGCCTCTCCTCTTTTCGAGCGGCTACCGGACTCATTCCTTCCCCACTTAACCCCTCAAGGGGGAATCATATCACCATCCTAACATCTTCTCTTATTTTTCTTTTAACGATCATTACTACACAATAACCATTCAAAGAGGGGAAAATTTTAGACATATAAAATGTCGACATGCTTAATTACGATTAATTTATCTCACAACATCATCTAAATCCATATAATAATTAATTGTAAGATTAATTATTATTAATTTCAGCATTAATCCCTTTATTCTAATATTTCATCATTTATCTAAATATTCCATTTTATCATTTATCCCATTAAAAATACCTTTCATCACATTTACCCTTTCATCATTTATCATTTATCATTTATCTCATTTCATCCTTAATCCCTTTTATTTCATTATAATATCATATTAGCATTATAATCCTTCATTAACATTTTATAGCAATTCAATATTCCTACACCTCACCTACCACCTACCCTACACATCCCTACACCTATCCTTTCCATCAAATCACATTCCTAATCATCATTAATCAACCTAATCTAATCCTTATCTAATCACATCCTCACACCTCTAAATCTAGAGGCTTCTAGTTCTAGAAGTCTCTCTAAATTTCCCTCTTTCTAATTTAAAAATTCAAATGTCTCATCTCCCTCCATTGAATTTTTAATTCAATGGAAACCTCTCTCAAATTCTAGAAATCTCCATTCTAGAATTATCCATTCTTCTCATGCATCCTCTACACTCGATCCAAATGCAAGATGGCTTTATCTTAGTGATACATCTTAGAATTTACCACGAATAACCCATGCGAGCTGGCACATCACTCAGCCTAGACTGAGCACTCACCCAAAGCACGCAAAGGTACCAGGCTCCTCCTTAGAGTTGCTTGTGTAGGATGTGAACATGATTAAGATATAAAGCATACATATCCATAAATAGCATAAATGTTCCATAGAGCATATTCTAGATCTAGATCTTAAAGAGTCACGAATCAAACGATAAACATAATGAAATTATCCATGCAATAACTAATTACAATCACATTTGACACCATTATTCATACAATACGCTCCATTATATTAAACACAGTAATTACAGAAGCTTCTTACAATGATTAGTATCATAATCTTATGTGCGCATTAGATCTGGAAGCATAACTCCATATTAGCTCACACACTTCATATCTCCCTATATCTCTCTATTTATCTTTGTGTCTCCATATGTATCCATACAACAAACTGCATAGTACAATTCATACTTATAAGGGTGGGGACTTTCCCTTCACCGCTTACATAATTCCCAAAACAGGTCGCATGCTAAAAATAGCCATGCACCTTTACAATAGCATGCACACATGCAAGTGTGCTAATAATAGATCTCTTATAGCTAACTGGAAATAGTAATCCTATTATTCAATCAAACTCATGAAAAACACTTAGTAGACGCTCTTCCCAAAATAGCATGTTGCGTGTCGCATAAGTCTTCATCTGGTTGTGTGCCCCGCAAGCTATCTCCAAAAATAGACCATAATCGTGAAAATGGCTAAGTCCTGGATCAGTCCTTGTCTTTCACATGTGTTTCCTTCCCTATCCTTTTGTGCCTTCAAATGCACATTTTTCCTACATGTGAATCTTCTATGTGCCTCTCCCTTAGTTTTATACTCTGTCTGGTCAACATTACCCCGCACTAAACTACATTTTCACCCTGGAAATGGTTGCCTTTTGATGTTTAAAGAATAAAGAATATGAATGGGAAGAATTTAAAGAATTACTGTACAAATAATAGATTTTACTTGTCAGCACCCTCCTCTTCCACTGAGAGAATAAAATTTGGATATTCTTATTTAATTTCAGCCTCTAAGGTTTTCCAATTAGTTAGCGCAGTTTTTTTCTTTCCCAGAATATCTACTGTAATTGAATCTAACTCATCAAGGGAAATCTCTTCCTTTGGCTCCTGTGGCGAGTGCTTTCTTTAGTGCCATATGAAAATATCACCTTTCTTTCCTCTATAGCGAGCAAGTCAAAACACTAGCTTGAATCTGTGTGCCCTAGTTGGAAACCACATGCTCTTTCACAACACATTTGCTTCACTCAAACCCTTCACCAATGGGGACACAAGATTCTTCTGCACACAAATCTTCTCTCTACGTCTGGTTTCGCACTCTCCACACCTCAATACACTTCGCTCGGCTCGGTCACACTTGGCTCGTTCAAATTCTTGTGATTACAAAGGTAAAAATGAACTCACGTCACGTCCTTATATAGATTTTCAAAAAGTTAGTGAATTTATTGCTCCTTCACCTACAAAAAATCCTCTCATTAATTCACCACCTTCACAATTTACACGTGGTACATCTTCGTGCCCTAGCTATAACCTTCTAGCGTGCCTTCCTACCTTCTGGCTACAGAATTCTCTTCAGTGCACTTCCATGCACCCGAGTACCTCACCACTGCACCTTCCCTTGTTAGTAGACATGGCCTTTGATTACCTCGCATTATATTATTCCTTCATTTATCTCCATCTATGGTCTTTGTTTAGAAGCAATATCCTTTCTAGCAACTCTTCCTCAAACTTGAATAACACATGTAGCAGTTTATTCCATCATGTGTACCTAGTTGTCAATATCCACCCCACACAATGTGCTATCCTTTATGCATAAAAATACTTCAGACGTTAATAAGCTTCAAATGCGCAAACACACTTATTACACAAAACACCAACTAAATTGACAAAGCATAGTGAAGAAGAAGGAAATACATTAAGGAAGTACATAAATGAAAACCTAATCTAAATGTCAACACTGCCTTATTACAAACATCAAGAAGACTTATTTATAGCAGGGATTCAGCCTACTCCCATTGAAGTAACTAGGTAACCATTTTTCGTCAAGCGCTTATAACTAGAAAGAACCTATTTCAAGTATGTGAGTGACAACATATTGTCCCAACCAATGCACTTTGAGCTTTCTTGGATGGCATAGAAACTTAAAATCATAAAAGAGCACCATCTGTCCAATCTCAAACTTTTTGTCCCTGATGTGCCTGTCATGCCATGCTTTCGACTTGGCCTTTTCCTGCTTCTGAATTCAATGTGTTATTTCTTGTTGCTCATCTAACTTTATCAACTTTTCAATTCATTCTTCCAATGATTTCTCATCATCTAGACCTCTAGCACGCGCAATAAGAAAATAAGGTAACATGAATTCCATAGGAAGAATTGCTTCCACGCCAAACACTAATTGAAAAGGTGTGGCCTTGTTCAACCACTTGTATGTTGTTCTATATGCCCAAAGCATGGCAGAAACTTTATCATCCCAATCTTTTCTTCCAACATCATAAATTTATGTCAATGTCTGGCTCAAAATTTTGTTAAAAGCCTCAGTAGTCCCGTTGTCTTGATGATGATAGGGTGTAGTTTTATGGTGCGCAATCATAAATTCATCCAATAGTATCCTGATTTTCTCATTCAAAAAATGTGTGCCCCTATCACTTGTCAAACTCAACAGGCATCCATACCTTGTAAGAATATTTTCCCATAAAAAACCTTGCTACGGTAACTACTATACAATCCTTGGTAGGTGTTGCTTCTACCCACCTTGTAAGATAATCTACACAAGAAATGATGTAGCGTGTTCCAGTCCCATGTGAGGCTAGAGAAATAGGACCCATAAAGTCTATAGCCCATTTTTCAAAAGGTTTTGCACTAGTAATAGGTCGTAAAGGCATTTCATCTCTTTTCCCTGGTTTTCCAAGGCGCTGAAAATGATCACACGTGTTGAAATATGCCTTACAATCCTTATACAGGGTCTCCCACCACAATCCAATGAGTAGAATTTTGCACGCAGTGGCATCACATGCATATTGCCCACCTGCAATACCACCATGAGCCTCTTCCATGATATTTATGTGCTCATGCTTTAATACACATCGGTGTAGTATCTCATCTCACCCTAACTTGTATAGGCCACCACTGATCAACATAAAAGGTGTCACACGAATTGCAAGTTGTTCTTCTCTAAGGCTTTCAGTTCTGTTGATGCCACACCTGTGCATAGAAAGATAATAATATCCTCCAAGTCTAAAGGCATGCGATGTAACATATATAACTGTGCATCTGGTAGACATTGTATCTTCAATTGTTTGCATGTCTTTCCCTTACTGTATCCTTGATAAATGGTCTGGGTAAGAATTACTTTTCCCTAGCTTTACCACAACTGTAAAATCAAATTCTTGTAACAAGAGCACCCACCGACATATGTGCCCCTGTAAGATGGGATTATTGACCAAGTAATTTAATGTCATGTGATCAATATAAAACACAAAATGGGTTTTTAGAAAGTACTTTCTAAATTTATGCACCATGTAGATCATCGACAAGACTTCTCTCTCTATTGTTGTATAATTCTACTTTGTAGGATTCAAATTCTGACTAGCAAAACAGATAGGATGATCTATGAGACCTTCTCCAGGATGAGATAACACTGTACCAATGGCCATGCAAGAGGCATCCGCATGTACATGAAATGGTTGATTCCATGAGGGAAAGCGCATGACAGGTGTTCTAGTAAGTCTTTCCTTTAATGCCTCAAATGCACGTTGCTGCAATTCTCCCCAATAGAATTTCCCTTTTCCTTTGAGTATCTCTTTCATGGGTGCGGAAACCTTAGCATACCCTTTGATAAATTTTCTATAATACCCACTGTGACCTAAGAATCCACGTACCTCACTTTGACTGGTAGGTTCTTCCAGGCCTATAATAACTACGACCTTAGCTAGATCAACCAACAAACCTTCCTTGCAGATGATGTGCCCTAAAAAAGTGCCAAAAGGTGTAGCAAATATGCACTTCTTGACGTTCAAAGAGATGTTTAACTATCTATATCATTCAAATATTAAGCACAAATTGTCACAATGATCCTTAACAAGTCCATACACCATCCAATCATCCAAGTAAACCTGTAAAAATTTGTGAATAAAATTCTTTGAACACTTGGAAGATTATGCGTGAAAATACAGCAGGTGCATTTTTCAAACCAAAAGGCATCATAGTATAATAAAAAATTCCCCACTTAGTATTGAAATTCGTTTTCTCTTTATCCTCATGTGTAATTCGAACTTGATGATACCCAGATAACCCATTTGTGAAAGAATAAATTTCACACCTTGCAACACCTTCTAATATTTCCTCTGTGAAAGGTGTCAGGAAAGGATCAGTGACACATGTAGCATTCAATTTTCTGTAATCCACACAAATATGAATCTGACCATCTTTCTTTATATTGATAACCATGGGACTAACCCACTCTAATTCGTCAAAGGGCTTAATGATGCTAGACTTTAGCATTTTGTCAATTTCTTTCTTAATTTTTACGCTCAAATTTGGGTTCATCCTGTGAGTTCTTTTCCTAACCAGGCACACACCTTCCTTAAGCTTTATCTTCATCTCTCGTAAGGATTCATGCATGCCTTTTATTTCATGTTATCATTAGGAAATAGGTATTGGAAGTCTCGTAGTAACTCAATGATTTTTTCCACTTCAAAGTCAGACAAAGAATCCCCAATTATGGCCTCCTTAAGTTTAGCATCCATTCCGATATTTAATTTCTTTGTCCTCATAGTTTCCTGGTATGCGCATGTGTTCTTATCTGCACTATCAAAAACATCACACGTACCTATGGAATGATCAATATCCAAATTTTCTACTTCTTCATCATCCACTATGTAGACCATATTTCCTTTTTCTTTCTCAAAGCAAGTGTGTTGAAGTAACATGGATTTTGTCTCTTCTTCTTCATCAAAACGCGCTCTTGAGTCTGTCTCACCAAATAACTACTGAATAATTTCTTCCACCTTTGCACTATCTCCCATAATGAAGCGCTTTATAAACCTTAATGCCTCTTCTACTAGACGTTTAGTAGAGAATTATTCAAAAGTCTTATCATTCCTGTAATCAAATCCTACCAATTTCCAGTCTCTCTATGTAGCTCTGCATATACATAACAAACATGTACGCAACCTTTTAAAGTGGAAGAAAATTTGTGTACCCAGAGTGAAGGTGGTAAAGCTTCCTGCCTCTCTATCCAGAGTCTCTCACAATCTTGAACGAGGTGCTAAACAGGTTGATTACCATAATAATTACATATTTGAGTAGGTGCATTTCTTTTAAGAAACCGATTTGTTAGAGAAATCTTGACTTCATTCCATTCTAGATTATCCCTGTGAACCACCCACCAATGCATTGTTGTCCTGCGCAGGGTATAGGCTAACATATTTCTTCTCTCAACTTGATTATTCCATTGTTCCTCCATGGCATGCAAGAATACCATAGGGTCTTCTTCTCTAGTGTACCAAGGTACATGGTTGTTTCGTATCCTCCTAATACAATGAGGTCTACTCCTCTGTGTAAATGCGCTTCTTACTTCATGCCTTACCAACTCATAAGTACCATGAGCCCAATTATCACAAGCAATACTCATAGTATCACTAATAGACTGTGCATCTTCCCACTGAAGGATGCCTTCCTTAGATGGATAAAGTACTTATAGGTCCCGAATGGCGTGTACATAAATTCTACTCAGATCTTTCTCACTCAAAGGCTCAACATAGGGCACAGATTTCCCATCTGTTAAAGGGATAATAACTATTTCCTCCTTGTTCTCAAAACTGATATATCCCTTATTAAACTGTAAATCAGCATTATTGACATAACACCAAGGATACCAAAGTAGAGCTGGGAAGCTATCTGCTTCTGCAAGTGCCAAAACCTCAAAGTCCCAGTGAATTTGGCCCCTTGTATAGTAATGGATGCATCTTTTATTTAACCCCAATGGGAGTGGCCTTAGTCCGATTAGCCATAAACAACACATTGGAAGATGGTTGCAACGGGGGTCTCCCCATCTGTACCCATGTATATAAAGTAAGTACATTGACTTCCACGCCTGTGTCAATCAATATACTGCTTAAAAGACATTCATCCATAATAGAATTCAGAGTGATTCCTTGTCATAATCCAAGCTATGAGGGGGAATATTTGCATGTAGGATCTTCCATCCATTCTCAATACATGTGCACAGAGTGTTCCCCTTTATCCAATTCCCTAGTAATAGGATGATATTCTCCTAGTGCAACATTCTACATACCTCTTTTAAATCATCAATATCCGACTGGACCGTCTCTGCTTCCTTCTTATGTTCCATCTTTCGTGATTGCTCTTTTAAAAACTAGATTTCACCTTGAATATTTTAGAGCACCTCCATGGTCTCTTGATAAAATTCCTTCTGATGGGTAGGATCTAGATACTGGGTGTGTAAAACCTCCTCCTTAGTGATAGTAGGTTTCTGATGTAATGTGTCTCTAGCATGTGCAGCTTCAACGTGTGTAGTAATCTTTATAGGTAATACTTTAGGTTTTGTTGTCAACTTTGGCATCCACTGATTTTCCATAGTGTGTTGTATCCTAACCATCCATGCACCTTTGTTCTCCTGTTTATGTTGCTTACTAAGATGCTCATATAATTTCAGGAATTCCTCATAGCTGTGATTCTTCCCACAAAAAGAACAAGCAATATTCTAAGGAAATGTGTGCCTGTAGTGGTTAGGAGAACCACATGTAAAACACATTCCTCAAGGAAACTCGCCTCATCCAACACCACAGCCTCAGCCTCTGAATCCACCATGGTATCCTCTACCTCTACCATGACCACATTCAAAGCGCTAATGATGCATCCTATAATTTACCATGAATAACCCAAGTGCGCTGGCACATCACTCAGCCTAGACTGAACACTCACCTGAAGTGCGCAAAGGTACTAGGCCCATTCTTAGAGTTGCTTGTGCAGGATGTGAACATGATGAAGATATAAAGAATGTAGATTCATAAATAGCATAAATGTTCCATAGAGCATATTCTAGATCTAGATCTTAAAGAGTCACGAATCAAATGATAAACATAATGAAATTATCCATGACACTCATGTTTGACACAATTATTCATCCAATACGCTCCATTATATTAAACACAGTAATTACAGAAGATTCTGATAATGATTAGTATCATAATCTTATATGTGCATCATATCTGGCAGTGTAACTCCATATTAGCTCACACACTTCATATATCCCTATATCTCTCTATCTATCTTTGTGTCTCCTGTGTATCCATACATCAAAATACACAAAATAATCCATATTTATAAGGGTGGGGACTTTCCCTTCACCGCTACATAATTCCCAAAATAGGTCGCATGCTAAAAATAGTCGTGCGCCTTTACAATAGCATGCACACATGCAAGTGTGCTAACAATAGATATCCTATAGCTAACTAGCAGTAGTAATTCTATTATTCACTCGAACTCATGCAAAGCACTTAGTATACACTCTTATGAAAATATCATGTTGTGTGCTGTGTAAGTCTTCATCTAGTTATGTGCCCCGCACGCTATCTCCAAAAATAGACCATAATCATGAAAATGGCTAAGTCTTGGATCAGTCCTTGTCTTTCACACGTGTTTCCTTCCCTATCCTTCCACGCCTTCAAATGCACCTTGTTCCTATGTGCGAATATTCTATGTGCCTTTCCCTTAGTGTCATACTCTATCTGCTCAAAACTTAGCCATTCAATCCTCCACTCCTCAGCTATAAATTTAGCTCTCATCCTCCATGAGAGTACATATTAAGAATCCATAGAAAAACTTTGCTCTTTTATTCATCCAATCAATCCATTTCTATCACTCTATCATCCAATTTATCAATCATCACTCTTCATCAAGCAAATCCAAGCACAATAAAAGGAGACATGTTGTCGAAATGAATCCACAAATCTAAAGCAAGAATATATAATCCACCATCAAGAGCACATCAAAAAATCAAAGGGAGCTCTACTTTGGTAAGTAAAAGGTATTGCATTATATACCCTTTCCATCTAGCTCAATATGAGGTAGTGATAGAGAGTGTTAGATTAGGAATTGATCTACTTTGATTTCTAGTCTGCATTTTGCTCTAACATTTCTTTTTCATCTACAAATATAATTGTCTAAATTCTATTTCTCTAGTTTGAATGTTTGCATCTTTGTAATTTGTTTGGTATTTTATTGTGCAGTGCCAAGATGTGAATGTAATTTTAATTATTTCTTTGTTATGCACATAAATATAATAAAGGAAGTGGATCTAAGTGAAAAATTATAGTGTACTCATAGACTACAACCTTTAACATGTATTGATGAGGAAATCCAAGGATAGTTGTTAAAAATGTAAATGATGCCTAACAAGTATTGATACATGTTATTGTGTTGCATTGGATATATTAAGGGTTGGTTTTCCCAATTTTTATTAGATGAGTCCTAATACACCCAATATGACAATTTAGCATGTATCATGGATCATTTGGCCCTATTCACATCAACAAATCCATTAAACCATCAAATTATTCTAGTACATGTATTAGGGTTTAACTAGTGCAAATAGAGCTAATCAATCCATGATATAGGTCAAATTGTCACATTTTGTGGATTAGAGCTTAGTCGGCCCCGTTTGTGTCAATCAATTGAACTAATAAACCCAACATGACAATTTATCATGTATAAGGATTTTCTTAGCCATGTTTGTGCCAACCGAGCTTTAGTACACATCAAATAATTATAATACATGTATTAATGCTCAGTTACACAAATGGAGCCAAATGATCCCCTAATAAACCAAATGCAACAATTTGGTGTGTATCAAGATAGATTGATCCCATTTGTAACAACTAATCCATTGTACACATAAAATCTTCATAGGACATATATTAGGGATGGGTTGGCACAAATGCAAATAATTTTCAGTGGATTCGATGTCAATATCACATGTTTGTGACAATCAATCCTAATACACTAGCCAATGTGATTATTTGACATGTATTAAGACTCGATTGACCCCATTTATGAAATTTGAAGTGGCTATGTTAGTTTGTCTTAGTATATGTATTTGGGCTGTATTGGCACAAATAAGGCCAATTGAACTGTATACACATCAATTTTTCACATTTGGTAGATTAACGCTTAGTAGGCCATGTTTGTGTCAATTGAGCCATAATATATCAAATGCAATAACTTGATGTGTATCAAGACTTGTTTCATCCCATTTTTACTAACTGATCCCTAATACACATAAAATTTTGTATTACACATTATGGCTTGGTTGACACAAACGAGGCAAATCAAGCCTTAATACACATCAAATTCATACATTCATGTGTATTAGGGCTTGGTTGACCCCATTTGCACCAAATGAATTCTATATATGAAAACATTGGTAGAGATTATCAATAATAAAACATGTAATACTCGGGTTTCACACACAATAATAATATTTGAGACAATATTGTTCTCAAAGAGATATGTTACCTGTATATTGTAATGATCTCCTACAAAGTAAGAGTGAACACTTAGGAACTCATACCTAATAGTATCATGTGTTGTTACATTCTAAGCATAGAGTGTAACATACTTAAGAATCAATCTCACACCTCATTGTTTTAACCAACTATTACAACACATAATGACAATATGAGTTGTTATTACAACTTATCACACCACATACAATAACACACTAACAAGATATTTCTAACATTCCACCCTTGGTGTGAACATGAGTGGTAATCACACCCGTGAATCGGAAATAAAAAAAACATAGCTACACATGCTTTAGGTCTGCAATCTGTTACTCAAGATATTTGTTTCACATGATTACCTACATATGTAACACAACTACTTATGCTTTCAATCTTAGTGAATGTTGAGATTTTCATTGACCAACTACACTTCCAATAATCACTTACATACAAGAACTCAATAGTAACTTCTTTCAATTCCAGTGACTATTGGCATTCTCACCATCCAATTGCAGTAGAAGTATGGTAAAACAACATCATTGTAGTCATATTCTCTCATATTCATTTGTTTTATTTAGGGGGTTATCTTGCACACTACACAAAATATGAAAATACTAAAAAACATGTCATTATATTCAATATGTGGCCCCATCATTAGTGGATGAAAAGAAGATGTTAAATTCCCTCTAATATCCAATGCCTACATCCTTGAGCATGATGTTACTAGCTCACTACAAATAATATTCATCACTTGGAAAAGAGATATCTTCACCACTCAAATAAGGAATTTATTATTCCTAGCCACTTCCCTTAGTCATGAGGGCCTTTTCATCCAATTTTTCATCTAAAATATCTTATGCTCTCTTCTTACAATTCAAGATTGCATACATGCATTATTTTCTTGCAAAGAAATGTGTATTTTCCTTTTAGAAGTTTAGGATTTGACATATATTTTTATTTAAACAAGTGTTTTCCTTATTTTGTATATACATAACCTCTCCAAATTCAAAATTTTCATTCTAATTTCTTTCATCAAGGAAATTAGAGATTACCCCTTCCATGTTAATATCCATCTTGATTAAAGTAAAAAACATACAAGAAAAACGGTTTGGCATGATAGTGAGGGGGGTTTGCTTTTACATCTTCATCTTTTAGTTTTTCGTTGATGTCAAGAAATTGATTTATCAGGGAACAAAACTTACTAATATGATCAACCATATTTTCACCTCCTTTCATCTTCATCTCGTAAAGTCGTTACTTAAATGTTGTCTTTGTGCTATCATCTTTAGATCCAAAAAGTTTATTCAATGCATACTAACTTTCTTTGTAAGATTTAGTAAAATCCACATGATGCAAGTAGGATTTTGACAACCTAAGACCCATAGTCCCCAATGATTTTTTATTTTTGTTCATTTTCATCAAGCTCAGATCGTTGCTCTGAGTCTGTGTCTCTTGTCAAATAATTCTAGTTATGTCATATTGATAATCCCATAATGTCATCTCAGTCATCAGGCCATATCATGTCATGTACTAGATATATGTAGATGACTCTATGGAATCATGATTTATCCCTCGGTCTGATCAAGTCTAAAATTGGTTTGTGCACATGTACATAAAAGGTATGGTCATGACCAGTCAAAATACATTCCTTACAATATTGATTGACACAAAATGTTCATCCTTAAGTATGTACAACATGATTATACATGACTTTATTGATCTAATCTGTGTGTTGTGAGTATGTGTCTTATGATGTTACTAGAGCTTCTAGTTTTCAACAGCTATATGAAGACTTCTAATGAGGATTGTTAATCTTGTAAAATACCACTTTAGGACCACCATCTAAAGTGTATAAATAAATGTGTAAGGCTTTATATATGATAACATCACATAGACTTATGTTTGAATGCTTCAGAACTTGGAAAACTAGTCAGTGGTACTCTTCAATGTTTCACAATGTGCACCTAAGCTGGAACTATCATGTTAAGATGAGGATGCACCAGTGATTGAAATTATCAAATTTGACTGGGTATAGTCAAACTTAAGCTCTAAAATGCAGAAAGTTAACATGTAGTGGCAGTTAACTTGATGAAAACTGAGGTACTTCTTCATCCAAGGTACTCACTCAGAGTATCACTTGAATATTTTTCAGGAGAGCTTGCTAATTATTCCTTAGATGGAGGATGAGAAACTTGATGGTTTTTTAAATCCGTCAAATAAACCATAAGTAAGGGGGTGTGAAAATTACAGAACTCCATCAACAGTGGTAAAACTTCAAAAATTAGTAATTTGTCCAATAAACAAGATGAAGCTTTTGAAATTGTGGAAACTACATTTACCAATATGGAGATGTCTCTCCCAAGTATGTCCAGATCTGATATTGATCTATCTTACTAAGTTTTACAAGGTCTAAACTTCAAAAAATTGTAACTTCTGGAATAACTAAGAAGACATGATTCATTGGCAACCCAAATTCAAAGGTCTGAAAAAGTCGCCCTATATGGAACAATGTCATAACCCTATGGATAGTCTCTAGAAATGAACAAAATCACGGGTCTATCATTGGATAGAGTGTGATCTAAGAAGTTTGTGATGATGCCTCCGCAGAATTCTGAAAACTATCAACAAGTCTTGTGCTTTGAAACCTTTCAAATTTATTTCTGTAAAACATCATGAAGGTACCCAAGGAATGACAAGCTAGGGTATATCTCTTATAGGTCAAAGTTTTGAATGGCCTGAATATTTAGGTGTATTAAAGATGTCAGGACTTCATGTAACTAGGGTCAAAACTTAAGGATGAAGAACTTCATATGCACAGATGTTGTAAATTAGTCAAGCAACGGTGCAAAGATCATATGAAACATAGATTATGTATGCAAGAATGGGCAAGTCGCCTAATTGCTAAAACTTGTTGAAGATTTGTGTCTTTCTCAATCCAACAATATGAGTTCAAGGTGATGGGTTGTGTTCACCAATGTCTGAATCGAAAAAAAAAATGATTTTGAACATGCTTATAAGTATAGGCTGGATTCAACTTCAATGCTCTCAATGAATGAAAAGGAAGAATATATTGACTTTTGAGGTCTTCTATAAGGTTACAAGGTTGAATATTGTTTGGTATGTCCAAAAAAAGTGGCTAGGTTGATGGTGGTGGTTCATGAAGACAGGGTATCATGTCTAGGATAGAAGGCCATATAGGCCTGAGTTGGTGTGCTTCTTGATGAAAAATCTTTGTAATATCAGTAAAATATGTGGATCTTAATAGTGGTAGAGGCAGAACTCTTTAGGTACTTATCAAAATCTACATAATTAAGGAGAAAAGTAAGGAAGTAATGTGTTAGGGTGAGTCAAAATGATTTAAGATGTTTTTTCATGTACTGTAGGTTGTGTGAAGATTGCAATGTTATGCTACATGTTAGGATAAGACTCTTAATGCAAGGGTGATGACATTTTCCTTCTAGTAGACTTGTAAGTGGTATAAAAGAACTTGTAAAAAATAGATGGAATAGGTGTCTCAGTGTGTCAGGTCCTTTGAAGGTCCCAAGAGATCTTAGGTTTCTCAATTAGTTTCAAGATATGCAAGGAAGTGGTGATACACCAAATGATGAAAAAATATAGTCAAGAAGACAAAGTGACAGGAGTTTAAATCTTGCATAGATTAAAGAGTGATTCTCGAGGTAGCTATGATAATGACATGATAATGTTTGATAACCTGATTTATTAAGAAGTTCAAGAACTATTTTGGAAATTCTGAGGTGTATCTCAGTGTGAATCATCACAAACAAAGTAGGGATGTGTCAATGATCAATTATTTCATCTAAAAATAGAGGTCATAATATTTGAAATCATCATAATAGTTTGATCATGTAAAAGAGAAAGAATTCTAAGGAGTTGATATTGTTAGCAAACACACTTGAATACATAGATCTTTAGTTTTGACACGTTAATACTTCAAGGTTTTATAGAGTTGTGTAAGAGTTGCACTACATCTTATAGGTATGTTCTCTTGCATTCATGAAGATGATTCAATGGTTCATAGTAAGCATAAGTACAAAGTATCTAAATTATGTCAGAAAGTACATGTGAGCTATAAGTTTGAGGATGTGAGGGATTCATAGTCTACAAGTTTGTAAAGTTATGTGTTGAAATAAGTTGAAAAGTCTCCTAATCTCCTAAATACTAAACTACTATCAATATGACTATACAGACATGTGAAGTGTATCTATGATCTAGGGTAAGTCTACTTATGACTCTCAAATATGCAATCAAACTATTTAAGATAACTACAAATCATAAAAAATGAATTCTTATAGGTATGGTGTCAGGTTTGTGTGTCTAAATGGATGACTTAAGGACTGTGAAAATTATTCTTCAGGTTTGTATGAGCTTAAAAGGAATGTTTAGATTTTGAGGTCATGACTCCAAAGAATATTAATAGTTATAGGTAAGAAAATATTGCAGGGGGTCCTTTTGTTTCTCAAATAAGTGGTGAATGCCATAATACCTTGAGAGATGGAAAATAATCTCTGAACAAGTGTTTTAAGACTGTGTGCTTATGTTTGAGTCCCTTATAAGACGATAAATCAAGGAAAGAGTCCATTTTTTTTGCATTTCCTGCTAGAGGGGGATGATACAATGCCAGGGGGGCTTCAATGGATTAAACTTTGATGTGTGTGGATACCTATAACATGGATATTTTTTTCTCATTTTAACTAAAATTGGTGTTTAGGGATAGTCGTTGTAAAGGTATTTATGCTAGCTATGAATGATGAATTGATGATTTAAGCATGGTATAGACCAAGAAGAGTTTGTAAAAATATTATTGAATCCTAAATATGAGGAGTATCAGTTTATGTGGAGCTTTGTACCAGTCCATAGGATCTTCTTATGTTGTTGAAGGAGTCAAAGAGGAGAGATTTCAGTTCGAGGGGGGGCTATTGAGCCAACTAAGTTGGTTTTTACATTATTTCTAGTCTTGTGTTGTCATTTCTCATGGAGATTCATCATTGTATCCTTTGTCATATATGGAACAGGGGGAGAGAGGCATACAAAACATGGGAATAAGGTCATGTGTTTGTTTGTCTTGTTGGTTGCCATCAATGTTTTTGAATATGGTTGTCATCAATGACATAGGGGAAGATTATTGGCCATTATGTGTTTGTGTTTTCATTGATGTCAAATCCATTGATGAAAAAGGGTGTCATTTGGTCATGTGAGTCTTCATGAGTTGTTATTTTGATGTCAAGGATGAAGGTTGATTGGTAGTGTCAGGATTTGGTGAGTTATCATGATGTCCTAACATTGTTCTAGCTTGCATAGTCATGGTATGAGTCTTATTGAGGTGATTGGTTGATTTCATGAGGTCAATCATGGATGTTATGATGTGTCATGGGTGTCCTTAGTTATTCATGAGGTTATAAAGGTCAATACATGAGGTTTCATGGTTGATTCACATCATTTCAAGCTTTTTTCTAGCACTGGTGCATGCAGAATGAGATGGAGATGTGAGATATGAAGCTTATCAGTCCTAGCAAAGCATGGTTGTAGCATATAGATAGTTTACCTAAGGTGGAAGGTGAGTTTTAGGTTATAACTCAGAGGTTTGATTTATATTTGAGGTCCTTAGGAAGTAAACATAGAGAAACAAGTTAGTAAACACAGGTAAATGAGATTGGATGGAGAGTTTTAAAGATATTTTGGATAAAAGGTGAGTATGGACAGTTAGCGCAGGATGTCATGATACTTCATAACAAATTTCAGGTCATTATGAACAAGGAATTTGAAGTTATTAATTTTTGGTTAAACAGGGTAAGTTGTAATGTGTTTTTTGAAATATCCCTTGTGGGATACCACTTAAATAACACATAATATTGAAAATTTGCAGCCAAATAAAACACTGATTTTTGTAGATTTTTACAGTTTGGGCAGCGAACTAAAGAAAATTAATATCTCCCAAAATATACACCCGAATTACTTGAAATTTTAAAGAGAGCTTGCTAATATTATAAAGAACATAAGAAAAAATTTTGGAATTTTTCAGATAATAAAATGCTGCTAGAAAATTACAGCATAGCCTAGATAGTTAGAAAACTTCTAAAATTTGTAATTCTCCAAATACAAGTGCAAAAATTATGAGACTTTGGAAATAACATTTACAAATATAGGAGATGATATTTCAACCTTCATATCTGAAAATGGCCAACTGGAAACTCTCCAAATAAAGGCTACAATATTACAAACAAGTCGGCTAGCTTGGAAAAAGGGTTGGAAGTTGATGAAAAGGCCTTCTAAGTGATGTTAAACCCTGCCCAAATGGCTGCTGTAAATCTGATCTGAAAACCCTCTTATTATCTTCCCCGAATGTCCCCAAAATCCTCAAAACCCTTCCTTTGAAACCTCTAAAACAGTCTCTATAAAACAGTCTTGAAAACAGCTCCAAAATGACAAGCTATGGTAGATCTCTCACTACCGAAGAATGCCCTGCTAGTTAGGGATGGATCTCTCACCACTGAAGCTAGGATTCGTATGGGATTTCACTCCACAAGATGTAGATTTGAAAACCAAAATTGCACATGAAGGAAAATAATTATGTATGCAAAAAAAGTCCTTTTCCTTTCTCCCTCAGCTCCTTATATGACTTCTCCAAGGCCAAAGAGCCCCAATAAACCCTAGTCGCATTTCTCCCTTAGAAGGGCCAATAAAATAAAAGTAACTTAAGTTAATTTTCCCTTTTTAAGACACCATGGACCAAAAGTGACCCCCAAACACAAAATTAGAATATTAGTACCATGTGGCCCCTTCCTAATGACAAAACGTAACATCTAGTCCTTCCAACACACATTTTTGCATATGTCAATGAAGAATTATAACAAAATGGACTAGATATTCATACCCAATAGCTCCTAGCATCCACATCCCCTTACATATGACCAAGGCTTGGACTCGAATTGTCCCTTAAGCATCTGGCGTAGGAAAGGGGACATTATACTACGTTAAGGGGTCCACAAAATCAATTATTTTATAATGTGGGATCATGATTTTTTCACCAATATGTCGTTTAGATTTGTCTTAACTTATAGTTTTTCTTTGGAATCTTTAATTGGAGGGAAAGCCATATTTTGAATTGATTTAAAATAGTAAATTTGAGTTCACTACAACCATGGTGGAAAAACAATTCTTGAACATGTGTGATAATGATTGAACATTGAATTTTTAATACTTGTACATGGGTGAGAGGTCTTACATGTCATGATGTGATTGACTACTCTACATAATTATTATGTCAAAAATAAATAATCACTAGATAGTACTATGACAACTATGAAGTTGTACTATAACAACTATTGGGTATTGTGTGATCAATACTCATGTCAACTATTGGACCATGTTCACCTATTGGCCCCTCTACCCTACATCTAATCTATCATGCATGTTCATCGGAAAATAGCAAATAATTTTGGCCGTGAGATGAATATTTATGCCACGGGATCAAATATTCTTACTGTGTGGGGATAGGCAAGTACCATAATGATTCCAAATTTATTTATCTTGGTATTCACACAAATCATCAAATGAGATACCTTAAAATGTCCATCAAAATTTATAGGACTCTCATTTAGAATTTCTTTGCTAACATATCAAACTATAAATCATACATGAAATGTATGATGTGAATGCCAAAAGGGATATAGTGAAGAAGCTAAACTGGATGAAGGAGAACATTGGAAAAGGAAGAGGGTTGTAGAAAATGGTGTTTGAGGGAGGATAAGTGCATGGGAAAGGATTGAATAATCAAGGAGCCAATGGGAAAATATTCCCTCTACGAAGAGCATAATGTGATTTTCAATCAAAAGAATGAGAAAACCCCATGTTGCGGAAGACGACGATGAAACTGTAGAGGGAGATATCTGAAAAAATGCAAGTAGATGATGGAAAATGTTTATGAAGTGAATCCTTCTTTGAATTTGTAGCTCTTGACTTTATTGGGTAGTTTGATTTTGTTACAGAAATAATATATGATATATGCTCCACTTTATCATCTCGATTTATCTCGTATTATTAACATGAAAAAAATGTCAAAACAAATCTCAAAATGCAATTTCAACAAATCTCAAAAATCAATTCCAATGAAATAACTAAATCTAGACCTAAACAACTGAATCTGTTGGATGTGGGTCTTACTGAAGCTGATTTGAAGAGTTTCATGTCCTATCTCTTGACAAATTTCTACTAATTGTTTTTTTTTTCTATTATTGTTTGCAACGATGGTGTGTATGATGGTATATGGCAAGAATAGATGACTAACAATGAGATTTTAATGGTGCCATATAAATTCGGAATCAAATCTAACTAAATGGAAAGACAATGATATATAAGCTCTGAGTTATATATATTCAATGCAAATTTGGAACGATTACTTCATTTCTCAGAGTTTGTCATCGGAACTCACAATGGTAAGGTACATTTAATAGCCAACCACAAAGAATGAGCAATCTAGCTTCCACAACATAACTTAATTTCTTAATTTATGATATGATGTGTTTTGTCTATGTTTAAGTAGGTTATGTCTTGAAAATTACAGTCATTAAATATTTGGTTACTGAAAATATAAATTATATTAATCTATTCAATTTTAAATTAGAGTTTGAATATGTAAAAAAAGGTTACTTATGGTGTGCAAGGGGTCGAGGTAATGTATTTTGGAGATATCTAAGAACGCAAAGAGTGGTTGATCAAAATTACAGATGTCAATAGTAGTTTACATTTTTCCGCGCTTGGCATTTTTTAATAGACAATTTAGTGTCAAGGACATGTTGAGTGGACTGAAAACCCAAGGGTAAGGGTTTCATACACAATGGTGATTAGGGTTTCCATAACAAATCAAATTTCTAAAAGAAATGTCAAAACAAATGTCTAAATTTAATTCCAACAAATCTCAAATATCAATTCCAATGAAATAATTAAATCTAGACCTAAACAATTGAATCAGTTGGATGTGCGTCTTACTGAAGTTGATTTGACAAGCTTCATGTCCTATTTCTTGACAGGTTTATGCTCATTGTTTTTGTTTTCTACTATTATTTGCAACGATGGTGTGGACTCTGACTCCCATTTGCAGAAATGAATTAATTGAGAATTTCAATAGATAAATAATTAAAAGTAAACACACCCATTTTGATTTATTCATGTTTCCTTCATGTGATATGCAAATATAAACATCAAAATATGGTTGTTGATACGGACCAACATATGAACGATGACGATTATTGTCATGGTCGTTGATACGAACCAGCATATGAATGGTGGCGATTACAATATGTTGTCATAGCCGCCTGAACTTGTCTACCTGTAAACACACCTTTCAACATAAATATCATTATGAATACAAAACACAAATATGGTAATGTTGTGTTTTGGCTTATCTATATGTATCTTTTCCATGGTAATGGTGTAAACACTCCCTCTAATTCTATTGGTTGAATAAATAAAAGATAAAAAAATTAGACTCATTCATTTAGTTGAACAAGTGAATGCAAAAATACAAGTATAAATACAAGTATTTCAGTATTTTAAAGGAAGTGAGTCAGTTAATTTGTTGGAATTGTAATCAAAATACAAACAAGATCCATGGCGTTGAGAGGTAGTATTGCAATTATTGTTATTAAATGGCACTTGTAGTTAATGAATTTGTGAGTTGTTAATGGTGAAAATAATTGTAAATGTATTGCAGTGGGAGTTTGTTACGGAATGCTGGGAAACAATATGCTGGAGGTGGGCAAGGTTGTAAACATGGTGAAGTGGTTCAAGATCAGAAAAATGAGATTGTTCGAGGCCCATCATGAAGCCCTGAAAGCCCTGGCAAACATGGGCATTGAAATAATTTTAGGAGTGGGAAATGGTGAGCTTTGGGAAAATAGCATGTGATCAGGCTGTAGTGAATGGGTGGGTCAATGAAAACATTTGTAACTTCTATCTCGGAAAAAACATTAAACATGCTTATGTGGGAAACGAGGTGTTGTACCATGGAAATGAGCAATATGTGCAATATCTTGTTCCTACTGTGTGGAACATTCAAACAACGGCGAGGAATTCCAATCTGTAGAACAATATAAAGATCTCCACCACCCACGCGACTTCTGTGTTGGGGAATTCTTACCTACCTTCTCAGTGTCACTTCGCAAGGATCTCAAGAACACACTTCATGCTCTACTCACCTTTCTGTCTGACAACGGGTCTCCCTTCTTAGCTAACATGTATCCAAATTTCATCTATGTGGACAACAAGGTCGATATATCACTCGACTATGCATTGCTTAAGCCCTTTGTGCTATGCAAGTACAGTCATCAAAATATGGCCATTGATATAGACCAACATACACGAACGGTGGCAATTACTGTCAGGGTCATTGATACGGACCAACATATGAACGGTGGCAATTACAATATGTTGTCAGAGCCCCCTGGGATTTCTACCTGTAAACATGCCTTTTAGCATAATATATTGGTAATGTGCAAAAGAGGGTGTCATTTCACATAAATAATCCTAAAATATTTAAATACGTTTTAAAAAAATCTCAAGAAGACTCTAAAATGACGGTTCATAAATATAATACGATATTGTATGTATATACTCATCATCATATGCCCTTGCGGATTCGAAAGGGCCATGACTGTCAAGATGCATCAACAATAACATTATTATAATTTTGTTAGCATATCTCAAACAACTCGTATGTGGGGGAGACAGAGGCCAACATCTGCTAAGTGGTCGACATTGATGTGGCATAGAAAGGTGCAACAATTCCAACTGGATAGACGCAGAGAAAACCTACGGTCAAGATTCTCGTGCATAGGATGTTGATACAATCCACACTTTTGCGTGCAGCCTGACACAATCAGAGGGGGAAGCTTCTCGCTGTAAAAATACCTTTAGGCGTAATTAAATGTAAGTCCACACAACCAAACCTCGAGCATCGACTCCCTTATTTTTACTGTAGTTTTCGACATGTCCGGACTTTCTCTGTCATATTAAGTAGTTGTTCATGTAACCCTCTTCACTGTGAAGATGAAGGATGCATGTTCAAACTGCAGTTCCACCGCCACCACTGCAGCTCATTTTCTGCAGTTTCTTTTAACTAGTTCTTATTTTCAGTTAATGTGTTTGTAACTGCAGTCATGTGATGATGTGCAGTCATCTTTTGTTTGTAATTTCAGTTAATGTGATTGTAACTGCAGTCATGTGATGAATAGTTCAGTTTTCTGCTCCTCTTGACTTCCCAATAAACTGCAGTAGTTTGGGTCTTTAAATCATTTCCTTTCTTTGAGATTCAACACACAGCAGAAGGAAAAAGAAGACAGTTCTAGGTTGAATAAAACAGAACTTCATTAGCCTTACTGTTCGCTCACTTTGTGAGCAGATTTACTGTTAATTTCTTTGTGTTTTGTGTTGTTTTCTTCATTGTTCATAAAATATTCAGTATAGTATAAGTGCTGAGAGTTTATAATCTTCAGAAGAATGGAAGGGTTACATTTTTAAGTTTTCTCTATGGTTGTACTTTTCTGGAAATGGAAGCGTTACCATTTCATCCATTCTATTTTCATCCTTCCAATCTAATCTTCACCATGTTAATATAATGGCTTGGTTCTTCGTGTGGAGCTTATGGATTATTTAAATGTGGGAAGTATGTTTCCCGATGTCCTTTTGGATTGAAGAACAACGGTTGCAGCTTGACTGTGATTATGAAGAACTGAAGCCTCTAATTAATATCAGTGGCCATCAATACCACATACATGTCCTGCTTGAATACATGCCATCAAACAAATTAGAGAATCATTCCGATCATTACATGACATTAATCGACGGGAGTCTAAAAGAAAACAAATGCAATCCATCGCGGATGAACCATACAACGCAATTCTGGTCTAACTCTCAATTTCGTTTCAGGGATAGATATCAAAATTTAACTATGCTGCAACGGTGCGCTCCTGAATCAATAAAAGATTGGTCTCCGTTACCATGTAACCGTAGTTGGCAATACAATTCGAAATTCGACTCTGGTTTGGATAGCAAATGAGAGTCGGAGTTGTGGTTCCGGTCCAGAAGTCAGTAAAACGCCCTATTCAGGAGGAAATTTTTGATGGGTTTCAAGTCCGAATCAAATGGAATGTCAGCGAAAATTGCACGAAGTGCGATTTGAATGGTGGGTTTCGTTCTTATGACAATCGTTCGATGGAGTTTTGTTGTAAGTGCAAAGGAAAATACTTTGCAGATTTGTCTTTCTTAATATTTGATATATGAGCTTTCCATTTTCTTAGTAGCCATTATTCACATACTTTTTTGTGCTTGACCTGCAGACAAGTCCAAGAGGAAAATCATTGTTATCAGTAAGAATCCTCCATCTCTCAGAGGGGGCGCAAGCTACCCACTGTAAAACGCCTTTCGGCGTAATGAGAAATTTGGTAGAATTTCTCAAACTTCACAAAAGTAAAACATGGAATGCTCACGCAATAATGATATTTGAGATGTTAATATTTGTACATATGGAGGTTGCATACATTGTAGTATATGACCTTACCACAACACTATTTTCGTTTCTGATGTTCACTTGGAGGGAAAAGTAGATTATAAAGTAGTCTAGTACAAAGGTAAGGATGTATAAGGCATTTGAAAATAGTACAAATAATCGTGCATCTTATGTGTCACATTGACATTAGCTCTTAAACTAATCCTTGTGTAAAAGTTGCACAATGCTTGGTAATTTTATGAACAAGTTGTGAGAAAATCAAATGTCTATGTTTTAGTAAGTGCATAGTTTTAGGATCCTTTCCCCTAATTGTTAGATCCTCATTAAATGCTTGAATTTTGATTTTGGCAAGGGATGCTCTTGATACAAATGTTTTTTTACAAATTTTAATATCTTAATTGCATTCAACTTGTATCATCTTGTTTTCTCTATTGATTTTCCTAAACGCACTAATACACTATTGATAGACTTCTTATATTCAAATTAAGACCATATTAGTACATAGGTTGACACACAACTACTTAAAAATACCTACAAAAGAGGAACACAAACCTCAATTGACCCAAAACAAAGGTTGCAAAGTCCCACAAAGCAAATGCTGAAACCATACAAGTTTGGTTCTAGCAAAGAAAGGTCTCCCATACAAGTATAACCCTAGAAAAATTCCAAAAGAATGGGTGGAGAGATACAACTAGGGAAATGAGAGAAATGTAAGGAAAGAGGAATATACAATTACAGAACAGGGAATAACATATAACAAAGGAGTTAATAAGAATGTGAAGTCACAATGGATAATACAAAGTCAGATGTGTTGGTAGACTAGAACCGTAGATGTGCCATTCTTTAGCAAAAAGCCTAGAACAACAAGAAAACAAGGGAGGAGAGGGAATATCTGGGAAGAAAGAAAGAAGATGGTGGAGGAATAGACATATAAAACAAGGAAGAATAAAAAGAACAGGCGATCAATAAAAAGAAGACAACATAAAGTAAACAAAATTGAATGTCACATAATACACATAGGAATCATGTCAAAAATCAAATCACACTAGGAAGAAATGCCAACCAGAGCTAAACTTGAACCAATAGTAAATGAACAAATAAATACAGTCCAGGACCATAGCAATTAACTAGTGGCGTACAAAAATTAGGTGGCTACACTAATCGAGTGACATAATACACAATTACCATTTGTGAATTGTATAATAACCAATTTATCGATTACTTATAACAATATTTCGTTACAATAACATTTTATTTTTGGTTACAATAACATTTTATTTGTATACAAACATTGTACTTGATGTCACTGATTACGATAAGCTTATTTCAATCAAAGAATTACTGAGAAACACTCGCCGCAAAAAGAAATTTAAAATCTTTCACCCACAATAAATTGAAGTACTAGAATCGCATTTAAAAGCCATCAGTTTTCTAGCAATCTTGTATCATGACAACTAGCACTCTTGGCATAATAGAAATGATTTGTTAATAAATAGCCTTTATAGATGCTATTCTTAGTAAGTTCGCATGCTTATTCCTACGGGCACAGTAAAATAATAACCAATTTCCTAATTACTTATTGGTGGTAACCATTTGTTTATCCCAGATTCCAATGGTTCAGTCAATAGCTTTGAAGCCATGCTTCATTGCAGCTTCCCAAACTAAATCAATTTTATTGACATCAATTGCCCCAACTTCATGATGCTCCCACCCTTCCAATAAGTGCAAAATTCCTCCAGCATGGCAGGCATGGACACATCTCCTTGGCATTGTGTACTGAAACATCATATATAATCAAGCCAATTTGTCAAGAACTACTTCATTTTCTTTTATAAGACAGATTATGTATACTAGTAGTATCAGCACAGGGATCATTTAGAAAAATTTGTTATAAACCCTGTTGGTTTCTCAAATATCATGCTTTTAGCAGTCTAAAATTTAGATATAATTTTTTTTCTTTCATGCAGTCGCATAGTATTTATAATCTTCTATAGAAAAAAAATTAGACAAAAGCATGTTAAAACCATTTAATCTAACTAATATATTTAATGGGATATGCTATTTACTTCACATGTTGAAAGTCCTTCTGCAGCATCAGGCAATTGCATGCCTGCCAATTTTCCATAAGTACAGTCTTTTCTCAACTCAAATATTGGTGGAACCACAAATTGATGGAAGTGGGTTCCAGGAGGTGCACATTTCTGCTCCTTGTAGGCAATCCATTTTCCCACTATCCATGTCTGCATTCATGCATATTAACTAGCTTTTAGAAGTTTGAAAAAAAATGATTCAAGTTTAAATTTGAATCCAATCCAAATAATTTTAGAAAAAAGCTTCAATGCACTCACAATTAAAGAGAGAAGAGGAGCAGAGATTTTAGAGTGGAATAAAATCCTCAACTAGTGAGATATACCATTTTGTCTTAGAACAAAGCTTGAGTAGTTTGTAGAACACTTACAAAGCACAAACAATGTTGATACAAGCAGGTTATAGAGGCTCTGGTTTGTTAAAAGGAAGATTGAGCAAGAGGTTACACAGACCGCAGACAAGTTCTTCATCAACTGAATGAACATGCCCGCGATTTATGTCACTAGATGCAAATGTGGTAGATTGCCAGTACGTTGGGTCTAGTGACACACCAGACCAGCAGCCAATTTAGGTGATGTTAGTAGAGGTGAGCACGACCACTATGCATTAACCTCATTACCAACAGCGTCAGGGCATGTAATTTCATTTTGAAAGAGATAAAGGGGTTATTTAATTTGAGCAAGGCCCTTAAATATGTATATACCTTGCAATTTAGACCTGCTTCATACTTGGTTACTTGAACTAAAGAATTCTGGAATTCAGGAGGTGCTTCCCTCTGAATTGATTTAAATCGTTCTTCTGAATTTGTAAGCATCTGAAGATGAAAGAAACCAAAAAAAAAAAGGAAATTAGCAACATGTAAGAATTGGACCCCTGAAATGCATGGAGTGTTGAACATGAATATAAGCATTTTTAATGCATACCAGTACACGGAGGCCACTTCTGCAGAGGTACAGAGCAATCGCTCTACCAAGTTTAGAAGTAGCTCCAGTCAAGAACACCTCTTTAACATCTGGTTTTATTTCCTTTATGATCACAGCTGCTGTTAATGTATTTCCATGAACCACCTTTACTCTCAGATTTGGAAGCCTTTTAACAAATAGTGTTCCTCCACCATTTAAAGCTTCATTCTGGCATATTTATAGATGTGTAAAATTTGTGAGCTCTAGAAAACAAAACTTTCATAATCTCCTATGCCTTCAATGATTACCCATCACATATATCTTTGATAAAGCCAATCAAGCAAGTTTTACCGTTTATTTCAAAACTGGACTCAGCAACAATGTCACATTAACAAGTATATACACTTTGATCAAAATTTGGCCTGAATAACCTTAGAATCATTCCACGTCATCTCAAATGGACTTTTGAAGTCTTACAAGTTCTGATTCCTAACCTTGTTAAGAGCTGCAAGACTGATAACCTTCACACCCAGTTTATCTGCACTCAGTATGGTCTCCTCAATGAGATTGTTGATGCCTTTCTGAGCAAAGGGTAGAAAATACTGCAAGTAGCACCATTATAAATACGATCAAAAGGTAGCAACTTTCTTATGGAGAATTTTATATATTGGATCTCAATCATGGAAAAAAATTGGTCCATCATAACAATATCATAAGTACGTAAAAAAATGCTGTAAATTACATCAATGTTTTTGAAAACCCAGCACAATATTGAAATCCAGAGCTACAGGGAAAACATCTAAATACTTCCACAAAAGCGATTACAATATCGCATTTTTTTACATTAGATTGGCAAAAAATACAGTAAAACTCTCTGAAACTACGAGGAAAAACAGTGAACACTTCCATCAAAGATATCACAGTTTCACTTTCTAAAATTTAAACAATATATTGAAAAAAATCATTGCACAATAAGGTTTATACTTTTTTGAGAGTCCATTGATGAATAATGCTATCATGGACTGGCGCTTCATGTATTTATTTGCAGGCTAGGGCCTTCTCCCTAGGTATAATAGCAAAGAAAAAAGAGATTGAAAAACACAATAAAAATCGGTAGATCTCTTTGAAACCACCGTATTAGATAACTATCAGAACCCATCCACCTCCATTTGGTTGTATCCTTGATAAAAACAAACAAAAATATTTAGGATGAGGTCGGTAGAAATACTTTACCTGGAATCCATACCTGGGAATGATCCAAGTCTGATTGAGACATCCTTTCAATATGTGTCCAGTATTTACGAATGTTTTTGCCCTAATCCACAATGTAAAGATGAATGGTATGATCACCGGCCAAAAGGGCCAAAGAAACCACCATGATGCAAAAGGTGTTCCAGTGAATCCTCTAAGGAGAAATCGTACGTGAAGGGATGAAAGTATGTCCACTATGTGAGCCAGGAATACATAATCTGGCACCCTATCACCTTGCCCTGCATAACAAGGTTTGGTGATATACAGATTTAAGACCTTATTCCTAAAGAATAAAATGAAATCACATGAAGTATGGCCAGAAAAAAAGCGATCACATGAAGTGTAATGCACTATAAAAAGAGTTACCTGCACGCGCAGATGCATGGAGGTCCCATGACTTAGAGTTGAATGTGCCCCAGATATGATCATAAAGTGGCATAAATAGGCAAAAATTGGTGCCCATTTCAGTGTGATGCAGACTGTGATATCTGCAAAAGCATATGTATACATATTTATGTAAGGTGTTGATTAAAACATTGATACAATTAGCATGTCACCTTGAATGAAGTGGGGTTATGAGTAAATTTCCATGTACAATATAAGCTTTCCAAATCATCAGTACCCCTGCAACTGGATTGACCATTAAATTTGAAGGCTAACTGGCATGTCTATGCCACGCAAGTCTAAACCTCCACTTGAGAGAGGCTATCATATGTCATCAAAATTTGTGAGTGCCTTATGAAGCACCCCGGTTTGGTGTTTTCGTGTGGACTTATGTTTACAAGTTACTTGACCGGAGATATAATCTTCTGACTGGATTGTTGTACAAACATAACAAAAGTTCACACCAGGCTAAGTCAATTCCTACAAGACAGACACCTTTAATGTTGCATTGTGCTAGATCATTCAAGAAAGCTTACGAGGGAGTGTATACGAGATATCTAAGTGGAGGAACGTAATGGAAAAGGGCTTCAGGCATCATCTCCACATTGCAGTGGCCCATAAATTTAAGCGAGTCGAAGAGCAGACAGTAGAGGTAGATCATAGCCATCGACGCACCTCCCATCAGCCCTGCTCCGACGATGGGTACTGCCATTATCAATGTCACCACAATATGCTCCAGAAAAGTACTTGTCCCAGCTGCAATTCAACATAATCCATCAGGATTAAAATAATACCCAGATACCTAAAAATTAAAGGTTTAGTGATAACTGTAAGCAGAATGGGGTACATTTTTTTAATTTACCTGTCTGTGTTTGTACAGTAATGGATGCATGGTGGAGATGATGATAGCGCTTGAAGAGTGATTCTGTGTGAAATGCCCGATGCAGCCAGTAGTACAAGACTTCTGCTGGACCCATATGCAGAATGGTAATGTAGAGCAGCCCTCTACCATTCCATGCAGGCAGATTGCTCATAAATGGGAAGTAGTAATGTGCTGCAGTGGCTATGAAGGCCTGCATTATAATGTAGTTGTCCCTGCCAAAAAAAAAGAGATTTTTTTGTAAGGCGTTTCTATTTACTTATTACTCTTGCATTACAGTCCTGTTACACTACTACCTCTATACTGTTATGGGGTACAGCAACCCAATAAAATGAAAATAAAAAATTTAAACATTTTCATGTTTTTCTATAATTGAACTAAATCTTGCAGTGAGGTACATGAATTATCAATCTTTTTGGGTTTAGTGTATCTATCTTCTTGAACTTAATCTTAAGGTTTACGGAGTATTCATTCTGTTAAATTTATTAAGAGTAAGAAAACATGAATTATCAATCTTTTTGGGTTTAGGATTTGAAACTAGTTTTAAGGATCAAGAAGTATCCATTCTGTTAAATTCACGAAGAACAAGAAAAACATATGGAAAAAACTTGGTGCAGTATTTTCAACATCACACAGTGTCACAAAGTGATACATTCTTATTTTGGGTAATATTAGATTGCAAATGGAACTTGTGGCTACAAGCACAAAAAGGAAGGAACAAAAGATACCAGTCCCATTCTCTGTCCAATTGTTCGAACTCGACATCTTCTTTGCGGATCTTGTGTCTGTTAGACAGGCAGTACATGTTGCTATAAGTGGTCCATAGTTGACAGATGACATATCTGAGAAAAGAGACCAGTAAGATGTGGAAGCACCAATTGTCTGCTTCTTTTCCTCCATAGAAGTTGGTGTGGATTGCTTTGGCTATCAAGGGCCCATACAGGACATACTACAATAAAACCAACAGAAACACATAAAAATGGGATCACTTTTCACTGTGCAATCAATCATTCCATTCCAAACTTTTTTTTGTCACACTCCTTAAATATATGTTTTCACATTGTTATCAGTTACAATATAAGAAACAATAACAACAAGAAGAACAAGAACATGCCTTAAGACTGCCCAAGTTTGTCCATGGCCAGTCTGCCAGAAAAGCTGATGATCTGAACATGATGACAACTTGAATATTATATGCAATGTGAACCTTCTCTCTGAAAAATGAACTAGGATGGTTGTCTTCAAATATACTGAACTTCCAGAAACTACTAGCTAATTTGGCACTGGCAATCAAGAATGAATGAGCTTCTACTTGAAGTTGGTGTATCTTGAAGGCAGAGAATTCACTGAGCATACCGAACGAGTCAATTAGAATAATTAATGTATAACAACTATAATAACTAGTTGGAAATACAGACATCGACCCTATTTAATATTATAATATTAATGGCATTGTCTATAGTACAAATTTAAACCACGATCACAATACTGAAAAATACCGTCACTAAAATAATTTTTGACGGGCATGGGTAGATAAATTTAAAGGCTCCATGACCGAAACCCACCCTCTGCTTTTATTTCATATTTACCTAAATGAAAGAGATATTCACGTTGAGCGACGTTCATGTGAAGGCACATTTTTTGGCATTTTGCTCTTTAAATATTCAATGGCGACGGTTATCCAATCTACAAATTATTATGTATACATATGTGTGTGGGGCTTTATTAACTTATTTACATCAAGTTGTAACTACTAAAAATTCATTGATATTTGAAAATAAATGTAATTTACGTAAAATAGGTTGTGGTTCAATGATATGTATGATGGTGTAAAACGTGTTGCCTAGTCATTCATAAGGTTTTAATCCTGTAAGATATCAATAAATACATGATGAGGTTGGGATCGTGCCTCGGACAAACTTCGCAGAGTGAAAACTTCTCAGTCCTTGGCAACTAAGCCTAAGAATTCTATGCAACCTATTCCTACAATTTCAAATTCAATCAAAAAAATAAAAAAACAATTTACAGGTAGGGCCCACCTAATTTAGAATGGTATGTATGATGCAATCATGTAGTATGCATTTAGTACCATGGTACGTCAGTGCAACCCTATTCACTGGGGAAGAGCTTATACAGTATGTTAGTTTGGTCAATAGTTAAATATCTTGGTGTTAGTTTATATTAACCTGACAAAATGAATATATTATTTTATTTTCTAACACAAGTTGTGTTAATTTTGGTGGAGTGCATGGTTAAATACATTGGTGTTTGCACCAAAAGAAGGTGCAATAATTATGTTGATAATAAATGTAATTTGTAAGTATCGGGTGTCCATTATCTATTTTCAGGCTCCCAATTTGGCACACGCTAGGAGGATGGTGGAAAAGGTAGTGGAGTCTATCTTTACAGCTACCAATTGCATTCGCTTAAAAGTTTCCAACGCCTCTCCTACAAAACCATTTTGTGCACTTACTATAATCATCACAATTTATGAGGCCACATTTCTTTGGGGCATTCCTTCGAAAAGTCTCAAAACCTCATGGAGAACACCATTTTGTGCATGTCCTACAATCACAACAGTGCATGAAACCACATTATTTTGAGGTATTTTATCAAACACTCCATGTGCATTATATATGCTTGCACATTTTACATGCGTATTTATCAGGGTATTTTTTAACTATGACATCTAATAAAAATTTCCATTTCCATTATAATTTGTTGTACAAGTCCATACCCTGCTCTAAAACTCCCATTTTGGCACAAAGCCAAGAGTATTCTAGCAAAGGTTGTGGAGTATGGCTTTACACCTTCCAATTACATTTACTTTAAAATTTCCAAGGCCTTTAAAAAAGACCCTTTTTATGCATACCCTACCACTATGGTCCGTGAGACCACATTTCTTTAGGCATTTTCTAAAATAATGTTTGTGCTTAATGTATGCTTCCATATCTTATATACATATCTACCAAGGTATTTCCAACTACAACATCCACTGAAAATCTCTTTTCCGCTCCCACATCTTGCATACATATCTACCAAGGTATTCCCAACCAAAAATCCCTTTTCCATAATTATTTGATGAATATCCACATCTAATTTCAAAGCTCCTATTTTAGCACGAGCTCATAGGATGCTAGCAAATATTTTACACAGTTCTTAAATAGCCCCATTTTGTGAATATCCTAAAATCGTTCCATTCCACCATGAAAGGCGGTTGTGCCTTAAACAATGCTAAAGTTTGTGCTTGCAAAGCATACAACCTCAAACCAATAAATAGTTGTATTTTATTATCAAAAACCCCAAATATAGGTACACAACCATTGAATTCAACCCCCTATTTTTCAATGCCATATGTTTGGCTTGGTTTGATAATGGAGGATTTCAGATGGGAGCCGCACAGTGGTTTATTTATAATCAACATGCCTTCGTTGATCCTCCACAACCTTGCCTGTTCTGTGTTCTTTCAAGAAGTACATGTTGCAAAAGAATTTGCATAACAACAATAAGTCTTTCGCGGTCTCCGAATTGTGTCATGTGATTCCTGTTATGTTTGTGGAGCCTATTTTCATGTTAGAGTGTGGTACACCTTCTATGTGTTACACTCAAGTATTTTTACGACGGTCCCACTCTGGTGAACGGGTCAAGGGGGTTCGGGGGTGAAGCCCCCGAAGCAAATTTTCATGGGTGGTTTATTAACCCATGGGCAATGGGTAATCGTTATGGGCTGGGCCCATGGTTTTTCGGTACCCATTGTTTTGTAAAACCGCCTCTTTGGTTACCCATAGGTTTATGGGACGGTTTTGTTTTTGCCCATTGTTTGATACCCATGGTTTTGTAAACCTGCTTAAGCAGTTGTCTATTTATATGGTCTTATGCATATGATAGAAAAACAAGCAAATGTATTGCAGATGTGTTTTGAATTCGGGTGTGAATTCTATAGAGTTTGTTGAGCATAGCTCCAAACGGATCTGGGTATTGTATTGAGAGAGTGGAGGCTTGTAATAAAAATCTGAGCAAGTGATTCTTGGTGGATGTAACCCAAATTGGGTGAACCACATTAAATCTTGTCTCTCTGTGTTATGTTATTTATTCTACACTTTTATTTGAGATCTGTAATATTTTCTGCATATTAGTTTCTACTGTTGCGATTTTGTAAGGGATTATTCCGCATATTTTATCTCTTATTTCCTAACAATTGGTATCAGAGCTTGGTTTGGTTTGCTGAAGTGTTGAACCACAGGGAAAGTTTTATCTTGAGTGGGAGCTATGGAAGATGATGGAAGATCTAGGGTTGATAAATTCAACGGGCAAAATTTCAGTCTTTGGAAGATGTAGATGGAAGATTACGTTTATCAGAAGGATCTTTATACTCCGTTTTCTGAGAAGGTGAACAAACCCTTGAGTATGACAGATGCGGAATGGGATTTGTTGGATCGGAAGGCACTTGGAACGATCCGGCTGTGTCTTGCATCTTCGGTATTATTTAATGTTTCAAAGGAAAAGACTACAAAAGATCTAATGGATGCATTAGGGAAGTTGTATGAAAAACCCTCTGCCTCTAACAAGATATTTTTAATGAAAAAGTTGTTTAATATGAAGATGTCTGAGAATAATTTAGTAGCAGATCATTTAAATGATTTCAATATAGTTGTGAATATGCTAGCTTCGGTTACAATAGAATTTGATGAAGAAGTTAGGGATTTATTAATTTTGTGCTCTTAACCTGAAAGTTGGAATAGCTTGGTAATGGCGGTAAGCAACTCAGTTCCAGCTAACTTGAAGTTGAAGTTTGAGGATGTTGTAGGGGTGATTCTAAGCGAGGAAATGCGAAGAAAAATCTCTGGAGAATCTTCTACTTCAGGGAATGCTTTGATAGTGGAAACTAGAGGGAGACAGAAGAATAGAGGAAACCGTGGAAAATCGAAAGATCAGGCAAGCTCAAAATCCAAGAGAAAGATTGTATGTTGGAACTGTGGAAAGTTTGGGCATGCAAAGAAGGATTGTTGGGAGCTTCGGGACAAGAAGAAACAACAGGAAGAAAACAAGGAGGCAAATGTGGCATCGGGTAATGTATGTCAGGATGCTTTGATTCTTTCTTTGCATAATATTACTGAATCTTGGGTTTTAGATTTAGGGGCTTCATTTCATGCTACTCCACACAGACATTATTTTGTTGATTATGTTCAAGGAGATTTTGGGCATGTTTTTCTTGGTGATGATGAGCCTTGCAGTATAGTTGGAAAAGGTTCTGTTCAGGCTAAGATGCAGAATGGGAATACATGGCTATTGAAGGATGTCAGACATGTGCCTACATTAAGGAGAAATTTGATATTGACGGGGCAATTGGGAAGTGATGGTTGTACTATGATATTTACAGCTAACTCTTGGAAGGTTACCAAGGGTGCTCTTGTGGTGGCAAGAGGTAAGAAGGTTGGAACCTTGTATTTAACCACTGATAGTACTAATGATTGTAATATTGTGGCTTCAGATGCAGATACAACATTATGGCACTATAGGCTCGGTCATATGAGCCATAAGGGCATGAACATCATAAAGAATAATTTTCCTGGATATACAAAAACAGGTTTGGATTTCTATGAGAACTGCATACATGGGAAATAGAAGTGAGTAAGGTTTATCAAGGTTGGACCTATGAAGAAAGAGAGTAAGTTACAGCTGGTACATTCTAATGTGTGGGGGCCAGCTCAGGTATCATCTCTTGGGGGTTCAAGTTATTATGTTACTTTTATTGATGATGCAACAAGGAAAGTTTGGGTTTATTGTATTAGAAACAAATATGATGTATTTGACACTTTTGTTAAATGGAAAGCCTTGGTAGAGAATGAAACAGGTCTTAAGCTAAAATGTCTCAGGTCAGATAATGGAGGGGAGTATTGCAGCAATGAATTTAATGATTACTTTTCTAAGAATGGAAGTCGTAGGCAAAAGACGGTTCCAGGAACTCCACAGTAGAATGGGGTATCAGAAAGGATGAACAAAACAATAATGGAACGTGCTAGGAGCATGAGGTTACATACAGGACTACCTCTTTCTTTTTGGTCAGAAGCGGTGAGCACAGCTTTGTACTTGGTAAACAGAGGACCCTCAAGTGCCTTGGATGGAGACATACCTGAGGAGGCATGGTATGGTAAGAAAGTTGATTATTCATTTCTTAGAGTCTTTGGATGTGAGATGTTTGTTCATATAGACAAGGATGATAGGACCAAGCTAGAGGCTGAATCAGGAAAAATATACTTTCATTGGTTATAGTGGTGATGACTTTGGGTTTAAATGTTGGAGTATTAAGAACAAGAAAATCATTCGGACTAGGGATGTGGTCTTTAATGAGAAAGTCATGTATAAGCAACAGTTGCAGGAAAACAAGGAAGAATCCAAGAAAGAATATGTAGTGGTAGAGGATCTTTCAGATGGGAAAGTGACCTATGAATCAGTTTAGGAACTTACTCAACAGGAACCCCAAACTCCTACAGTGAGGAGGTCTTCCAGGGTAAGAAAAGAACCTGAACTTTTTTCTCCTCTTTATTATTTATTACTCACTGATAGTGGAGAGCCAAAGAGCTTTGATGAAGCAATGCAGGTAGATGCCAGTAAGAAGTGGGAGAAAGCCATGAATGAGGAGCATAAGTTTCTCATGGAGAACCAAACTTGGGATTTGGTGAAGCTATCAGAAGGAAAAAGAGCATTACAGAACAAGTGGGTGTATAGAGTTAAAGACGAAGGAGGAAAGAAAAGATATAAGGCCCAGTTGGTGGTCAAGGGGTTTGCACAGAAACAAGGTATAGATTTTGATGAAATATTTTCTCCTGTAGTAAAAATGACTTCTATTAGAACTATTCTTGGAATAGTGGCAACAGAAGACTTGCACTTAGAATAGTTAGATGTAAAGACTACATTTCTCCATGGTGATTTGGAGGGGGAACTATATATGCAGCAACCAGAGGGCTATGAGGTTAAAGGTAAAGAGGAGATGGTGTGTAAACTGAAGAAGAGCTTGTATGGCTTGAAAAAAGCTCCACGTCAATGGTATAAGAAGTTTGATAGCTTCATGATGGAGCAAGGTTATATTAGACGTCATTCTGACCATTGTGTGTATACAAAGAAATTTGAGGATGGAAGTTATATTATCATGTGTTTGTATGTTGATGACATGTTGGTTGCAGGTAAAAATATGCAAGAAATAAAAGTACTCAAGAAACATCTAAGTGAATCCTTTGATATGAAGAATTTGGGGGCAGCCAGACAAATTCTTGGTATGAGGATAACTTAGGATAGGAAGGAATGGAAGTTGACTTTATCTTAGGAAGAGTACATTAAGAAGGTATTAGATAGGTTTAACATGCATGATGCTAAACCGGTTGGGACTCCTTTGGTAGGCCATTTTAAGTTATCAAAGGAGCAGTGTCCCAAGACAGAGCAGGAAAGAAACCAGATGTCCAAGGTACCTTACTCATCAGCAGTTGGCAGTTTGATGTATGCTATGGTGTGCACTAGGCCTGATATTGCCCATGCAGTGGGAGTTGTGAGTAGATTTATGAGTGATCCAGGTAAAGAGCATTGGCAAGCAGTAAAGTGGATCCTTCGTTATTTGAGAGGAACCATGGGGACAGTTTTGTGCTACAATGGATCAGACACCACTTTATGTGGTTATGTAGATTCAGACATAGCTGGAGATGTAGACAATAGGAGGAGCATGACAGGTTATATTTATATTGTAGGTGGGACAGCAGTGAGCTGGATTTCATGACTACAGAAGCTAGTGGCTTTGTTAACCACGGAGTTTGAGTATGTTGCTACCACAGAGGCAAGCAAAAAGATGATTTGGTTACAACAATTACTTGAGGAGTTGGGGCATAAGCAGGAGGAATGTAAGCTGCATAGTGATAGTCAGAGTGCTATACACCTAGCTAAGAACTCTGCTTTCCACTCGAGGATGAAGTATATACAGTTGAGATATCACTTCATCAGGACAACTTTGGAGGAAGATAAGTTGAAGTTGGAGAAGATTCATACCAGTCAGAATCCTGCAAACATGATGACCAAGGTGGTCATAAGGGATAAACTAAAGCTATGTTCAGCTTTGGTTTGCCTTCGTAGATGACAATGAAGGGTTGAGAAGCTTGCTCAGTGAAAATCAGTCTCCAAGTGGGAGATTGTTATGTTTGTGGAGCCTATTTTCATGTTAGAGTGTGGTACACCTTCTATGTGTTACACTCGGGTATTTTTATGACGGTCCCACTCACCGGTGAGTGGGTTAGGGGGGTTCGAGGGCGAAGCACCTGAAGAAAATTTTCATGGGTGGTTTATTAACCCATGGGTAATGGGTAACCGTTATGGGCTGTTTTTGGGCGCATGGTTTTTTGGTACCCATTGTTTTGTAAAACCGCCTCTTCGGCTACCCATAGGTTTATGGGACGGTTTTGTTTTTGCCCATTGTTTGATACCCATGGTTTTGTAAAACTGCTTAAGCAGTTGTCTATTTATATGGTCTTATGCATATGATAGAAAAATAAGCAAATGTATTGTAGATGTGTTTTGAATTCGGGTGTGAATTCTGTAGAGTTTGTTGAGCATAGCTCCAAACAGATCTGGGTATTGTATTGAGAGAGTGGAGGCTTGTAATAAAAATCTGAGCAAGTGATTCTTGGTGGACGTAGCCCAAATTGGGGTGAACCACATTAAATCTTGTCTCTCTGTGTTGTGTTATTTATTCTGCACTTTTATTTGAGATCTATAATATTTTCTGCATATTAGTTTCTACTGTTGCGATTCTGTAAGGGATTATTCTGCATATTTTATCTCTTATTTCCTAACAATTCCGTCGTCATCCAAATATTTTGGCCGTATCATGAAAATATCCATGGCTGATTTTTGATGGGCGAATTTTCACGCTATATGGATTATTAATTAGTACATTCCAATGATGCAATGAAGATGTTGATAGGGTGACCTAGAAGAAGATAAAGTTGAAGGAGTGGGGGTGAAACATTGTAGGAGGAAGAGGGATGCAACACATGGAATGAAATACACAATAGTGTGTTGTTTACATACAAAGAGCATAGGAAAATGTGATAGTAAACCAATAGGAAGCAAACTAAGATAAACAAACTGTCTTCTGATTGACATATTCTAAGAGATGGAAAGGAAAAATACATGGAAAACTATTTTGAGTAATCTGAAGGTTGTGTAGTTTTTCCATGTGATTATATTTCTTGGGGCATTCTCCTCACTTGCCTAGTCAAAAATAGAAATCAACCATAAGAGTTTTCCTTTTTGATTTGTATTTGGGACCACCTTCTCAACATTCTAGGTTCTTAACGCTCCAAGTGCATGATCAGGGGATATTTTTTAGTGTCAAAAGTTCCCTACACTTTCATATACTATGCCAGTGTAGTAGAGCCTTCAGAAATCTTTCCGATAACTATAAGAACATGAAAAATAGACACTTTGAGCTCAAGTTATATCCGGTCAAAGTTCAGTCAACAGGGAAGTCAACTTTGGTCAACATGTCAACAAGTGGACCATTGACAAGGTGACACGTGGCAATTGGCGACAAGACAAAATTGATGGTCTTGTAATTTTTTAAAAATCAGTTCCATAGTATAGAGCTCGTCGCAAGCTTTCTAATACATTTTGAACGGACCAAATCTAAGTTCGTATGCGAAAGATATACAAAGTCAAAGTTGTGGTCAAATGATGACGTGACACACTCTAACGTGGACAAATGACATATTATGGGCATGACACTTGGCAGGTTTTTAGTGGCTTTAGATTTAAAATAATAATAATAATATTTTATTTAATCCATTCCATGTGAATAAGCCTAATCCCATGGGATAAGGAGGATTTTGTGGACACAAAGCTATTTAAAGGCTTATCCTATCCCTTTCCCACCAAATGTGGGGTCAATGGCTAAGTTGGGTGCCTAAACCTATGGGAGGGGGTTTTAAACCCAACACCTCATCTACAAATATAAGAGGCATTACCAACCTACCACCCTCTTGTAAGTGGTATAAAAGAAGCTCACTTGTATTTGTAATGGAAAAGTGTCAGGTCTGTGTCAAGGGAATAAGGATGCAGTTTTAGAAAAGTGTAATTTTGGGGCACTTCTACTCACTTCCAGATCTCGAGTTATATATGAAAGTTGCTCAGAATTTTGAAAATATTGCAATGGTATAATTTTTTATCTAATTTAGAGCTTTTATGATAGATTTATTTTATGTTAAAGTCACACGAAGGTGTAGAACCAAAGGGAGACACTGTTGCAAGTGGATCGGGAAGGTGAAGGATAGACGCTGAGCTCCATTTATATCCTTCGAAGGTCTGAAACATACTTTTATAGGTTTTTTATTCATTATTGGTTAATGTAAATGTTATTGTATTTACATTTTTAACATTAGTAATGGATTGGTTCATCACGAACCCAGGGACGTAGGAATTTTGAACCCCTTAAACAATCTGGTGTTGTATTCTGATTTTATTTTCAGTTTCTGATTATTTACATGAATTTCATAAAAAGAATGTGGATGCAATGGTAATCAGTATTTGACAACTTTGGAAAATTGATTAAAATCAGGAAACAATGATTTTTGGGGCTTCGATCAAATAGTGAAATTTTGAGTAAATTACAAACTTAATTTCAGTTTGAATTCAGTCCTAAATAAGATTTTGATCAGTTTTTGGAAGTATACAATACTTTTAAGTTGATTAAAATTGAAGATCCTTGAAAGCATTTAAAAGTGGAAAAAATAAAACACTCGTTTTCGGATCAAGTTTGGTAACAGAGGAGTTAGATTGCCGGATTAGCCTCTAATTGTGTTTGAAAATTTGGCTTCAGTTTCAAATTTGGTTTCATATTTGCAGACATTTTGGACTTACTTTCTATTGTGTAGTTCAGCTTTGTGGAAGGAAATTTTTGGTTTTAGGAACATGGAAATCATGGGAAAGCTATTTAAGCAAGAGAAGTTTGATGAGTTGGATGCCATAAACCACCAACTCCAAGAAGAAAACTCTTTCCTGAGGGCTAATTTTTATTCCTTGGAAGAGGAAATAGTGCGGTTAAAATATGAGCCACAATCCTCTATAACCAAGAAAGAGGAATATGTCAACGAGATTCTTACATAGAGCAAGAAGTTGATGGGTTTTGTTAAAGAGTTGCAGGAAGAAATACGGACCAAGGATGCCCTCTTGGCAAAGCTACAACAAGGTGAACACAAGAAAGAAATGCCTTCCAAATCAGATGTAGGTATTATGACAGAATGCACTGTAAGTTGTTCACATTTTAATTCTTCCTCTCATTCAGTTTAAGATATTCCTTTGGGTCAGTTTGAAAAACACACTAAGGGAATTGGGTCTAAGCTAATGGTTAAGATGGGTTATAACGGAAAAGACCTTGGTAAAAATGGACAAGGTGATGCTAACCCAATACAAGTGGAGGATCAGCCTTGGTTTGTAGGTTTGGGTTATTCTAGTGGGAAAATGGAAATTGGGGAAAGTTCTAAAGCAACTGAAGGAATACAAGCTTCCAACAACCAAGGATCTACACCACTAGAATTGCAGGATTCTGCCATCAAGAGGAATAATGAAAGGTGTAAGAAAACAGGTAAACGAGGTAATGAAATTCCACCTCCTCCCACTTACACTAAAAATAACACTAAGGGTAAATTCAATCCTAAAACTTCTAAAACACTCTTTCAGTTTGAACAATAGAGTTTTGGTAGACAGAAGTATGTGTTTCCTTCCATGTTTGGTGAAGGTACTAATCATTCTACAACATATTGTTGGAAGAGGAAAACAGTGGTTAAGAAGTTAATGCATTTTAACTATGATAAAGCAGGTGCTAAAGATCAATCTCTCCCTTTCTAAGGCAAGAAATGGAAAAAAGGTTACCTCTCCTAAACAGAGGAATCATTTTCCTAGGCAGAATTTAGGGAATGGAAAAATGGGTAAGACTCTTAAAAACAAGGAAGTTAAATTTTGTTCCCATTGTAAAAGGAATGGTCATGATGTTAAGATATGTTGGTATGTTCCTTCGGTGCAACATTGGAAAGTTGTTAAAAAGGAAAATAATGTCAAACCAAAATTTGTTGATCTAACTCATGTAAATGCTCATTCTAGTACTACGGAAGTAAAACCACCTAAATGGAGAAATCCAAGTAATTGGATGGGTAAAAAATTCCTGAACTTTATGTTTGCATTGCAGTAATTGGTGATAGTATGCAAACATTTTCAAAGCTATATTTTAGGGATTTTGATCCTATGTTTATATTTAACTTTGAAATAATTTGGAAGCAGTCGTAGAGAATATTTGAGTGATAGGTTCATCATACTCATATTCATCTTCTCACATTTTGGTTGGTTATTCCATTTCTGACAATAGTATGCATGGATATGGGCATCATCATAATGCTTATTTTGAAACTTGTAGTTTTATAGTGTTGTCATTTGTGTAAATATTATGGATGCTTATAAGACCCATTCGGGCACCTGTTTGATATTGTAATAAATAGAAAAACTTGTTGTATCCACATGTGTTATTTGCACTATTTTATAAGACCCTTATTTTGGGAAAATTTGATTTTTGTAACTATCAGACATGGTTGCAATTAGGGTGTAAATTTATTACACTAACAAACTGGTTTACAAAGGTACCTGGTGATCATTTTGCAGATTATGGTAATTCACCAATTTGGGTAAGCATAAAGTTTATAATCTATCCCTTTATAGTTCAGTGTATGGATCAAATATGTGCATATTCATGTTGACTCAGATTTTGACTATAGCCATTTTGGGCGTTGATGGTTTAATTATTCTGGATAGTAAATATTTGCAGTTGTAAGCAATATAATCACAAAGTGTCAGATTTTGAAAGCTAGCTTCCATTATAAATGGGTGTTATTATCTGACTTATTATTTGTGATGGCGATATAATGTTTTTGGCAGATTCTGTGGATTTAGTTGTTGACTATAGCTATTTTTTAGCATTGATAGTCTATTTTATTCTAGATAGTGAATAATTACAATTTTTACAGTTTTAGATGGACAGTGGGCACTAGCCTAATTATGGGAGTTTAGACGTCTGGTATACTGATACGTGTTTATGAAATTGTAATTTAAGTAATCAGCTGTATCGCAAGGTGATAGTTGAACACTAGATTTTTGTAATAGAATGGGTGTTATTATCTGGTCAATTATTTATGATGGCATTACAGTGGGGTATGATAGTTTATAGTTGTGTGCAGGGTTGACAGGGTTGTAACGTTTTAGTTGAACACTAGCTTAATTGGGTGTTATTATCTGATCAGTTATGTGACTAGCTAATCAACTATTTGCATTTATTTAACCTAAAATTTTATTTTGGGTTCTTGTATGTGTTTTTGCAATGTAGGAAGAGATAACATTATTTGCATGGGTTGATAAACAACTTTTTGTGGACAAAAAACCTTCTCAGTAGGGAGGAGTGACCAGGGGATATTTTTTAATGTAAAAAGTTCCTTTAACTTCCCTAGCCCATGCTATTGTAGTAGAGCCTTTAGAGAGATTTCCAAAGACTATAAGAACGTGAAAAAAGACACTTTGAGCTCAAGTTATGTCCGGTCAAATTTTAGTCAACAGGGAAATCAACTTTGGTCAACATGTCAACAAGTGGACTAATGACAATGTGACACGTGGCAATTGGTGACAAGGAAAAGTTGATGGTCTTGTAATTTTTTAAAAATAAGTTCCATGGTATAGAGCTCCTTGCAAGCTTGCTGACGCATTTTGAACGGACCAAATTTGAGTTCGTATGCGAAAGATATGCATAGTCAAAGTTGTGGTCAAATGATGATGTGGAACACTCTGACGTGGACAAATGACATATTATGGGTGTGACATTTGACAAGTTTTTAGTAGATTTGGATTTAAAATAATAATAATAATATTTTATTTAATCTATTCCACAGGAATAAGCCTAATCCCATGGGATAAGGAGGATTTTGTGGACGAAAAACTATTTAAAGGCTTATCCTATCCCTTTCCCACCAAATGTGGAGTCAATGGATAAATTAGGCGCCTAAACCTATGGGAGGGGGATTTGAACCCAGTACCTCATCTAAAAAGATAAGAGGCCTTACCAACCTGCCACCCTCTTGTAAGTGGTAAAAATAAAGCTCACTTGTATTTGTAATGGAAAAGTGTCAGGTCTGTGTCAAGGGAATAAGGATGTAGTTTTGGAAAAGTGTAATTTTGGGACACTTCTGCTCACTTCTAGATCTCAAGTTATATATGAAAGTTATTTAGAATTTTGATATGATCACAATGGTGTGTTCATTTATTTGATTTGGAGTTTTTGTGATAGATTTATTTTCTGTTGAAGTCACACAAAGGCATAGAACCAAAGGGAGACACTGTTGCAAGTGGATTAGGAAGGTGAAGGACAAAGGCTGAGCTCCATTAACATCCTTCGAAGGTCTAAAACACAGTTATTCAGGTTTTTGATTTATTATTGGTTAATGTAAATGTTATTGTATTTATATTTTTAACATTATTAATGGATCAACTCATCACGAACCCGGGGACGTAGGAATTCCGAACCCCGTAAACAATCTGGTGTTGTGTTTTGATTTTATTTTCAGTTTCTGATTATTTGCAATAATTAAATTTCATAAAAATAATGTGGATTTAATGGTAATCAGTATTTGACAACTTTAGAAATTCGATTAAAATCAAGAAACAATGATTTTTGGGGCTTAAATCAAATAGTGAAATTTTGAGTAAATTACAAACTTAATTTCAATTTGAATTCTGTCCTAAATCATATTTTGATTAGTTTTTGGAAGTATACAATCCTTTTAAGTTGATTAAAATTGAAGATTCTTGAAAGCGTTTAAAAGTGGAAAAAATAAAACACCCATTTTTGGATCAGTGCACCAAGTTGGTGGACAAAAACGGGGTCATAAGTGGACGTCATATTGCAAAAAACAACAAAATCTCAACTTGTAGGGATTATTAGCAATATGCGCACTCAAAATTAGAAGAAATTATATAAATATGAATCGTAGAATCCGAAATCTAGTTTCTAAAATACTATTTAAAAAAAAAAAAACAAGTTTAGCTATATCAAACACTTAAAATTATATGACTAGGTTTTTGTTTTTGAAAAAACCTATAAGATTGTAGTCCGTTTGCCTACGATTTGGATGACCAAATCTTGTTTTTCTTTTCCTTTGGTGAAAAGTTAGATGTAGTTGTCTATCTTGGGATGGATTTTATTTTGTATTTTTTCGAGAAATATTTTTTTTATGATTTTTTTCGTGAAAGTGGTCTGAAAAGATTTAGAAAATAGAGCGCTTTCCATTTGCCCACCATAACTATATCAAAAAATATAGAAATCAATTTTTTTTAATGTGTATAGAATTTCTCCATGCTTGGGATGGTATAAGTTTTATCACATTTTGATAAGCGAAACAAAATTTGTAGTCTTAAACGTAGACATGAACATTCATGGGAAAAATGTCTTAAAGACCTATTATTAGTAAAAAAATTATAAAATGATATTTATATTATTCTATTCACTTTAAAATCAATATTTCTATGAAGTTAACAATCTCCCCTACGCGATGACAGCATTTTTGTGAAATGTTTTCAGTTTTTTAACATGGTTCAAGTCTGTGGAAGAGAAAATTTGAAGTTTTTTGACCCTTTACACTTTATAATGACCTTCCATAGCTTTGGTTGGGGCAAAACAAAGATTTTCCGAGCCTTAGGGTCGGATTTGATAATACAAATAGAACCGTGATCGCAGTGTACAAACCATGATCACAAGTTTTTAAATAAGAACCACGACCACACTTTATAAATCACGAGCACAGTTTATAAAGCACGATCATGGTTCGTAAATCATATTTATACGCATCCCAATATTCTAATTACCATGTGATTTTTACTGTTTGACTTTATCGTACGAATTACTACAAAATTCTATCATTTTCTTCACATTTTTACTATCACTGAAAGAAAAACATCATGGGAGACAATAAAGAAAGTAAAAAAAGGAAGTCATTAAGTAAACAAACACCAAACCAATTAGAGGCAAACATATTTCAAAATGTTGAGCGAATGCGGAATCTTTGTGAGTCAAAAAGATGTTCATATTCAACCCCTACTATTGTAAGCAATGAGGAACCAGATAATGTTTCTACTGTCAATGTTGAAGTTGAATTAAGTACTCGTGATGAAGATATTTTTACCGTCAATGTTGAAGAAAAATTAAATACTTGTGATGTAGCAAATGTTGAAATTGAAGGAGACAATGAAAATGTGAATAAAGAAATTCAAGTTGAAACTGTAGACAAGCAAAATTTGATAAAAACACCTCCTAGGATTTTTCATAAAAAAACATAATTATTTTATTGAAATTGATGAAAACATTATGAAACCAATGTGTGACAAACTTTCTGAACGACAAATCAGAAGAAAAGCCACTGAAATTTGGGATAATCATTTTAAAATTTTAAATGATTTCCAAAGATGTCAGTTGTTGGTTAGTTTGATGAAATTGAATAAAATGAGACCTACATTAAACACCTTAGGATTGACAACATCTAATATACGTTGTCAAACCTCTACAATTGTTGAAAACCTTCATGATGCATATCACACTATTGATGTCAAGAGACGCACTAGGGATAATAATATTATGCGCAGTGTACTTACTACTAGTGTTATAAGTGAATCAATAAAAAACAACGTTTGATTACGTAAACAAGTCGAATGTTGCAAGTTAATCGAAAAATTCTAATGAAAGCAATTGAAAGACGTAATATCCTTCAATCACTCAATAAAATTGATTTTTGGGGCATTTTCTGCTAGAGCACCACGTAAGGACAAATATAATACTGATGCTATAAGAGAAGTTTTTATTCAATTTTGGCATGATAACACTAGAGTTTCACCTAATACAAGAGATGTTGTAAAACAGAGAGTTGGTTCTATTAATCGTGAACCACATCTAAAACATTTCTTAGATATGACTCAAACTCAATTTTTTTGTAAGTTTGAACAAGAGCATATGGAAATTAAAATTAGTCAATATTTTTTTTGAAATGTTAAAACCATTCTATGTGAAAATCAACCACACTTGTACCACTTGTTGTTGTAGGCAACATGTTGAATTCGCTATGCATTATGCTAAATTTTTATGTATTCATTCTATTTTTCATTTTGAAACTATGTTATCGGAATGTGATGTTGAAGTTCCACCAATATTTTCCAGGGATTTCATTCCTACGATATTTTGTGAAAAAGAAGTTGGACAATTTTTTTATAGTCAAGATTGTTTAGATGGAAGTTGTGGTACATGTGGCGGATTACCTAAATTCGAAAGTTGCATCCATGAGAAAATTGAAGGTGCAATAGGAAATAATTTAGTTGAGTTTGATAAATAAAAATAACCGCCGGGGGGGGGGGGGGGCATTGGTTCTTGGGTTAGTAAATAATGCACAAATGAGGTTTTTCCTAAAAAAATTTATCTTTTACGGTTGCATGAGATAATTTATTTACATACCACTGCCTACAATCACCTCTAAAGGTATTCCATCTATCTATTTGGTTGGTTGCGGAGTCAACTTCACCAATCAATGTTTGCATTTGTGTTGGCTAAAGCAATGTGGGATGGATTTGTAGCATGATTTTGTCTTATATTTTGAATAAGGTTCTCAATGACAATTTTATTTTGTTGGATTCTTCCAATGATATCAGCTTGCGTTCCTGTTGGTTCCGTGAGGACAGAAGGAGCCACAGGGGGCAGATCTATGTTTCGAGGAGGGTTTTGTGGAATGTTTGGAGGGTTTTGAGGATTGTTTGGAGGGTTTTGAGGAATATTTTTACGGTTTGTAGGATTATGAGCTTGCTGAGCAACTGACAAAACAAAAAAATTGTATACATAAACAAAAATTGAAAAACCCATGAAAATCACAAAAAATAACCTAAAATGTAAACAAATTGATCAAAATCGAGGGCTTACCTCTTTGTCTTGGCGGCATGGTTAAAACTATCATGATCCAGAAGTCTGAAGAGTAATTTTTAGGGGTATTCAAAGTGCGAATGCCAAAGATCTAGGAGAAATCACAGTTGGAAAGGAAAATTGAGGGAAAATGAGGAGTCACAGGTCTATTTTTTGTCTCAGAGGACCGCGATCGTGGTTTTAAACCACGTTCACGGTTTGAAACCATGATCGCGGTTTTAGATTCGAAAATCACTGAGCCTATAAAAATAGTTGCGCGAGTGTGGTACCTAAATTTCGAGCTTTTATGTCAATGTAATTGTCCACCAACTTAGTGCACTTACCCAATGGTCATTAAATTTGGAGGATTGTGATGTAAATATTATTATGCCTATTATTTTTAAATTTTGATGGTGTGTGGCTCTGTAGTATGAGAGGGTGATTATAGAAGATGAGAGAGGACCAAGTGTACGAGTATTCTCATAAATTTTGTAAAGAGTTTATTGAAATGTGAACAAGAAGTAGATGTAACAACTACATCTACGATGAATGACATATAGCAAAAGTTTTTGACATTGAGATCAATGGTCTATATCCTATACATCGCCATTCTTCCTTCTAACAATAAATTACAAGAACGGATTCATTGTCATTGTTACTATTCTTAATACTACTTGTTATTGAAATTCATGACCTAGAATCATATGAGGCTATTTTTAATATGAGATTTGTAATTATATGAAGCTATTATTTTGATGTGGTCTTAAAACATAAATGATAATGTTTCATATTAACACCATTTAAGGAGAATTTCAATAACAAGAACATTTGATTGGCTTCTTTGGTTATATGAGAGTAGAACAGGTACTTGACCTGACATTATTTTGTTAAATCCAACAAAGAAATACCTCATAATGAATTGGGGCATTTTCCAGTAGGTGGCAACAAATTCATTGGTGAAAGACTTGAAAACATGTGCTTCCAATTATACTTGTAACAAAACCTCTCACTTGTGGCATGAGGCGAGCACAACGAGAGTGGATTCAACAAGGGTCTAAAAGTTGAATTCAAGGAAGATGATCATCCCAGTTGAAATCTCTAACAATTCAAATAACTCGTGCACCATCACTAAAAAACCACATTAACACAATCCTCAAGAGAATACATTAACATGTAAATATATAAACAAGGTTTGTGAGGTTGTCTAAATAGATGCACACTTAAATATAAAAAAATAATCTTCACAATATAAATGTAATTTAAAATCTTTCAAACTTTATGGAAAAACACAAAAGATGAAGATATAAACACAAAAAATCAAAAGAGATACATTGATAATAAATTAATATATATGTCAACAAACCAATAAAAATAAATCAAATCTCAAGCTAGACGAAAAAAGACATATGAGGTGGTCAAAAAACCCTAGGGATGATGCTCATAACTATTTTATAGGATAAGTTTTTTTTAGTATAAATACATGACACTATGTAGATCATGGCTGTAATCACCATGAATGCATTTGAAGAGAAAAAATGGAAAAGTAAATTGTGTTTAAGAGTAAATTTTTTTCCAATTTTGGGAAACCTAGCACCCTGCACAAAAGGGGGGAAGCCTCAAGTTGTCACCTCTAACGTTCACATGTTCCCTACCCTCAGAGGTAAGGAACCTCTTTGCTCAAAACTGATGAGGTGATTCTTAAATCTGCCTATACTATAATGGACTCCAAAAACCTTGTTTATTTATTTCCCTTTTAACATTTCCATTCTAGTTGGCCATTCCTAGCCTCATGTGAAAACTAATATTTAGATTTCAATTAACTTATAACTCAAACACTACAAACTTAGATATTAATAATTGATACAAAGGATTTTCCTACCTAATGTAATGTTCATTAAGTATTAAATCTAGCTTAATAGCCGCCGACTTAAAAATCCTTGTATTAATGGATTTTTAACTTTTAAGTATTATTGCATATACATTATTATATGGTTTAATAGAAAACATTGAATTAATACAGAAAAAAATGTAAACACAAAGAAAATAAAATAACTTCAAAACAAAAAAATATAGCACACTAAAAATAAATTTCAATATATATGGTAAGGGTTGTAGCAAATTTGATAACTTATAACATTGATAATAAATTATGTGTTTGATACATTGAAACATAAGGAACATTAAATCTTGAAAAATAAAAGAAATGTTTTGATTGTTGCAGAACTGAAGATCTCATAGTAATATTTACAAAACAAAGGATAGTGAAAAAAAATGTGAAGTGGAGATGCTATCTCACGAGACAATTGGAGGGTCTCAGACAGACCCACGAGATGTTGTGGATGGGGAAGCCCGTGTAGATGCAACACCCAAAGGTGAACATTAGAGAGGCTAAAAACATTCCATCAACCACGTTGGTGTCCTCAGTGACGAGATGGACCCACTATAAAAGGGGACTAGGTGGATGTATATTTATAATGTCTCTTTCACTACCTCTTGTAGATAGGGAAGCTTACAAATGTACAAATCCCTTGTATTATTTTGTTTTTACCCACCATGCCCTCCATCTTTTCTTGTACCTTAGTCATGTACAGCCATAAACATGAATGAATTCTCGAATAAGAACAATGTAGTCAAATTATCTATTATTGATAGTTGAAATGTAGCTTCTGCGTGTATTAACACCCACCTTCACTCCACATTAGGAAAAATCACCCCACCTAGATCCCCCCTATATACAGAAAAAATTGGCAGGATAGATCTCAATGTGGATAACGAACCCTAATCAGTATGTCAACACAATATTCTTTAACGTATTCTCTCATAACAAGTTCATGACCCTAGGTGAATGGGGCATGCCTTATGCATTCAAACTCACTTAAAAGGAGACAATCGATATGCTGGAAGGCACAATTTTCATGGCAAACTGAATTTTGGAATGCCGGCTCACCTCAAGATCGATGCTTCCATGGGAGAATTTTTTTTACTTTTCTAAAGATTATGTCACATGCCACCAAGGATAAAATTTGAAGGGTTGGTCTAAATTTTATTATGAAGGGAAAATATTTAACAAACAATACTTTTGAATATTTAACACTTCATATGACAAGAATACATCAAGTACACATGTCAAAAAAATTAAGAATAATTTAAAAAAAATGAGAAATTATTAATTTTAAATCACCAATTGATTGGCATCTTAAATAAAAAGGGAAAATTCAGTAATCGAAACCAAATGACCCGTTGAATCCTAATGGTGTATAATTAAGATGCATTTAAACTAGTAAAATAATCAAATTATGATGTAAAGAAAGCCTAAATTTGTAATATTATAATTTCCTAAAAATCATCATAACTGATTTATAAGAATTGAATAAATTTCATAAATAATACATAAATGAACAATTGAAATGAGACAAGAAGACACACATATTAGTAAACACATAAACATAATCAAATTGCGTGTGGGACACTAGGATCTCTTATCAAAATCATTAAGTAAAATTGTAAATAATAAAATAACTAAATTTAACTTCTACTTAGATTTTAGTGATAAAATTAAAATCCATTTGGTTTTACCACTTAATAAAAAAATTCATTCAGATTTTAACCACTAAAATTAAAAATCATGCAAATTTTAACTAGTAAAATGCATTGAATTATATATTTTCCAGCTAGAATTAAAGAAAATGTGCATCCATACATTGAAATACCTACGCTAACTATGTCATTGGCATATACATCAAGATATTCTTGGTCAGATTTCAAAGCCAAGAGCTTCACCTCATGCACAATATGCATTCAGATAGAACTGCACACAAATGATGTATTACCAAATTAGACTACACCATTAAACACACACACCCTTCATAATCCTCTCTAAATCTATTCAAAACCCTCTTCCTCAAATCCTTAGGCATATAGTTAAGCAACATTGTCTTGAGCACAACTGTAAATACTAAATTCTTGTTGGCTTCCACATCACTATTATTGAACAACAATTAGAGGGAAGATATCAATGATGACTTGGAAGTGTTCTTTAAATGGATGAAGAATATTATCTCTACTTGTTCTCCTTATCTAAACGAGCTCCTCTCCTCTGCCTTATATTCTTCCGTCTCAAATAGGTCCAATTAACCTTTACATTAGGAAGTACCATCACACTTAGCTTGGTTCTTCTTTGCAAGGGTCATAATGGATGAGCTCCTCAAGTTACTCAAAATTTGTTTTGCCTGAAAGTAAGCCCCAACTACCTTTTCTTGAGCTACTTCTCCATTGCATATACATAGAGCTAATCCAATCATCTTAGCCCATGGCTTGTCTACATATAGAGCTCAAATCGATCTAAGCGTTCACGATCAAGACCATTGTGGGCTCATCCTGTCGTTTAACACCAACATGGCTCCCATAGAGCCTTATTAACACCCTACATTGCGAGTCACAAATTGAGGTTACACTTTTCAAGATCAATTCAACACATTTTTCTAAGCTCTTCCCCGACCTAAATATCCATCTCAACCCATATCTAAACTAGTGGCCACTCTACATGCTGGATTTGTTCTAAATCATGTTGTGCAGGCTCCCAAGTGAGCATATATTTGTGTGTAAGTTTATCCTACCTCTGTTCTATGTATCTCAAGGGGTAAGTGCAGGAAGTTGATGGATAAATATAGGGTCATCCGTGGACGTCATATTGCAAAAAACAGCAAAATCTCAACTTGTAGGGATTATTATCTATACACGCACTCTAAATTAGAAATATTTATATAAATATGAATCATAACATTCGGAATCTAGTTTCTAAAATACTAATTTTTGTAAAAAACAGACAAGTTTAGCTATATTAAACACTTAAAATTATATGACCTTTTTTTTTTTTGAAAAAACTTATAAGATTGTAGTCCGTTTGCCCGCATTTTGGATGACCAAATCTTGTTTTTTTTTTTTTCCTTTGGTGAAACGTTAGATGTAGTTATCTATCTTGGGATGGATTTTATTTTGTATTTTTTTTAGCAATTTTTTTTTTTTATGATTTTTTCCGTGAAAGTGGTCTGAAAATATTTAGAAAATGGAGCGCTTTCCGTTTTCCTGCCATAACTATATCAAAAAATATCGAAATCAATTTTTATTTTTTTAACGTGTATAGAATTTGTCCATGCTTGGGATGGTATAAGTTTTATCATATTTTGATAAGCGAAACCAAAGTTACAGCCTTAAACGTAGACATGAACATTCACGGGAAAAAATGTCTTAAAGACCTATTGTTAGTAAGAAATTATAAAATGATATTTATCTTATTCTATTCACTTTAAAAACAATATTTCTACAAATCTAAGAGTCTACCCTACGTGATGACACCATTTTTGTGAAATGTTTTCAGTTTTTTAGCATGGTTCAAGTCTTTGGAAGAGCAGATTTGAGGTTTTTTGACCTTTTACACTTCATAATGACCTTCCATAGCTTTGGTTGGGGAAAAAAAAAAGATTTTCCGAGGCTTAGGTTCGGTAGATAGATCCGCGATCGTGGTTTTTTTAACAATACCGCGAGCGCGCTTTATAAACCGCGAGTGCACTTTATAAAGCGCGCTCGCGGTTCATAAAGTGCGCTCGCGGTTCATTGTGCTTCATAAATCATATTTACACACATCCCAATGTCTAAATTACCATGTGATTTTTACTCTCTGACCTTACCGTATGAATTACTTCGAAATTTTGTCTTTTTCCAGGCACATTTTCCTTATCACCAGAAGCAAAAAATCATGGGAGACAAAAAATGAAGTCAAAAAAGGAAGTCATTAAGTAAAAAAACACCAAACGAATTAGAGGCCAACACAATTCAAAATGCTGAGCGAATGCGAAAACTTCGTGAATCTAGAAGAGGCTCATCTTCAATCCCAACTATTGTAAGCAATGAAGAACTAGGTAATGTTTCTACTGTCAATGTTGAAGTTGAATTAAATACTCGTGATGAAGAAGTTTTTACTGTCAATGTTGAAGAAGAATTAAATACTCATGATGTAGCAAATGTTGAAATTGAAGGAGAGAATGAAAATGTGAATAAGGAAATTCATGTTGAAACTGTAGACAAACAAAATTTGACAAAAACACCTCCTAGGATTTTACATAAGAAACCTAATTTTTTTATTGAAATTGATGAAAACATTTTGAAACCAATGTGTGACAAACTTTCTGAACGACAAATCAGAAGAAAAGCCACTGAAATTTGGGATAATCATTTTGAAATTTTAAATGATTCCCAAATATGTCAGTTGTTGGTTAGTTTGATGAAATTGATTAAAATGAGACCTACATTAAACACCTTAGGATTGACAACATCTAACATACGTGGTCAAACCTCTACAATTGTTGAAAACCTTCATGATGCATATCACACTGTTGGTGTCAAGAGACGCACTAGGGATAGTAATATTGTGCGTCGTGTACTTGCTACTAGTGTTGTAAGTGAATCAATAAAAAAACAACGTTTGATTACGCAAACAAGTCGAATGTTGCAAGTTAATCGAAAAACTCTAATGAAAGCAATTGAAAGACGTAATATCCTTCAATCACTCAATAATGTCGATTTTTGGGCATTTTCTGCTAGAGCACCGCGCAAGGACAAAAATAATTTTGATGCTATAAGAGAAGTTGTTATTAAATTTTGGCATGATAACACTAGAGTTTCACCTAATACAAGAGATGTTATAAAACGAAGAGTTGGTTCTACTAACCGTGAACCACATCCAAAGCATTTCTTAGATATGACTCAAACTCAATTTTTTCGTAAGTTTGAACAAGAGAATTTGGAAATTAAAATTAGTCAACGTTTTTTTGAAATGTTGAAACCATTCTATGTGAAAATCAACCATGCTCGCACCACTTGTTGTAGGCAACATGTTGAATTTGCGATGCATTATGCTAAATTTTTACGTATTCGTTCTAATTTTCATTTTGAAACTATGTTATCTAAATGTGGTGTTCAAGTTCCACCAATATCTTCCAGGGATTTCATTCCTACTATATTTTGTGAAAAAGAAGTTGGACAATTTTTTTATAGTCAGGATTGTTTAGATGGAAGTTGTAGTACATGCGACGGATTACCTAAATTGGAAAGCTGCATCCATGAGCAAATTGAAGGTACAATAGGACATAATTTAGTTGAATTTGATAAATATAAATCAGTTGCATACCAGTTGAAAGATGGAAAAGAGTTAAAACGGTGTGAGCTAGTTACTAAACAATTGCCCATTTTTCAATTTATGAGAAAATTTAAGGATGAAATTGTTTATGAGTATGCGAGGCATACACATAGAGCTCGATGGTTGGATGAACAATTCAAGCTATGCAAAGACACATTTCCTATTGGTACTATTGTTTCAGTGGTCGATTTTGCAGAGAATTACACATTACAACCACAAATGGAGGTTTAATCGCAATATTACAACTCAGTACAAGTTGCCATTTTTGTGCATATAGCATTTCTACATTCTCCTGATAGTACAAAGAATGATCAATTTTTTTTAAGAGAGTACCACTTTTATATCAGTGATGATCGTACTCATTCTACTGAATTTGTGCAAGGGTGTTTCCAGTTATTTTATGGAAACTTGTCTGATAGGGACATCCACTTCAGACAACATTATATATGGTCAGATAATTGCATGTCGCAGTTTAAGAATGCACGAATGTTTTATTGGATGAGCAGAATGCATGTCAAGATGGGTGTGCAACATATTTGGAGTTTCACTGAGGCTGGACATGCAAAAGGAGAGCATGACTGTGCAGGGGCATGTGTGAAAAGAGCTCTTGCAAGAGAAGAGTTGAAGTACAAAGATGGTGCTAAATTAAAAGATGCAAAGAGCATAGTGGAATGGTGTACTGACAACATGGCCCGAGGTTCTCAAGAAAATTCCATAGTTTGCAGATATTTTTGGTTGATAGAGGAAAAACATATTGCTAACTACGAGGATTGTATGACACTCACTGGGTCCAGTGATATGCACTCATTTTTTAGCTCAGACGCTACTTCATAGGCCATATGGACAAGAAAGTTGACATGTTTTTGTGCATCTTGTATCGGATTTGTCACTGCTAAGTGTGATTCACAAGAATGGGTGAAAGGATGGATTTGTAGGCCTCTAACTCTGCTTCCTAGTTATCAACCTCCACAAGCATTAAACTTGTTTCTACAAATGAAGTTACAACATCCAAGGACTTGAAAAAATTTCGATTTTGGTGCGACAAGGTATTTATGGTTATTTATTTAATTTTTGTATTGAGTTATGTCCATTGAAATTTTAATATGTAATTTAAATTTGAGTTTTTCAACCTTGGTTTTTTTTTGTAGGACATGTGTTTGCAGTAATTGCGACAGAAGACAATGAAGAAGGAACAGACTATTTCTTATGTCATTACATCGGGGAAAGAAAGAATTTGAATTCTCCTATTATAGATGGTGAATAGATTGAGTATCCTACAGGGTCAGTGGTAGTTACTGGAACTTGGCTTCGACGGTATCCATTAAAAAACTCCTCTGTTTGGGTGTTTGAAGACTTTGAGACACACAGGAAAATACTCTTATATTCACATCTAGTTCTAGCGAAAAATATTCAGTTGTATATATATCAAGGAAGACCTAATAACAAGATTCTTTGGAAGGTTCGAGAGTCAGATCATGAAGCAATCTTGTCTGCTATTCAGAGTAGATCCGATCCTGATGGTTCATTGGAATGAATTTACAATGCTCATGTCTGGTATATATTTAATTTCTAGTTTCAATATATATATATATATATATATATATATATATATATATAATTTTTTTTTTTTAGTTTAAAGATCTAGAATTAAGTTTGAATATATTTTATTTTAAATTTGTGTATTTTGTGTGTCATGTATATAGATAGTATATGGTTTTGATTTGAAACTTAAATTTCTTTGACTAATAATTTTATGTTTAGGTTAGTGGTGCCAGAAAAGCTTCCACCTTCACGTGGTTAGCATTGTTAGTAGAGAATTTTAAATTTTCAAAGCTAAGAGAAGCTTGAACATTGTTTGAAAAAGTTGTAAATTTTGAAAAAGTCACTTGTAAATTTTGAAAAAGTTATAAATTTTGAAAAATGTTGTAAATTTTGAAAATGACTCCTCTAGGTGCCACGGAGTCCGAGTAGTCACCCGTCAAAGTTGAACGATATTTTGGTCTCAGGGCTCTTAAGGGACTAAGCCCGAACGAAGTACCCCGGAAGTAATGACCCTTTCGCGCACCAAAACACCACCTCCTCTAGCATTAACCTAGCCAACCGAACGTGCCAGCGCAGTCGGTTCGGTGCCACGACCAACCATTTACAAAATATAGCGTTTGACAAGCTTATACTGGCTCCAACTGCACTATTTCACACGTTTGCAAACAGTAGGACAGCGAGATCACCGAAATGAGAAAGGAAAAAATGAGAGAGGCTATTGTAGAGGGTTCGTACACGCTGAGGTTCCAGATAAGACGAGGCCTCTCTAGGTGCCACAGAGTCCGAGTAGTCACCCGTCGAAGTTCGAACAATATTTTGGTCTCAGGGCTCTTAAGGGACTAAGCCCGATCGAAGTAGCCAGGAAGCAATGACCCTTTCGCGCACCAAAACACCACCTCCTCTAGTGTTCACCTAGCCACCTGGACTGTTCCTGACACTGTTGGTTCGGTGCCATGACCCACCGTTTGCAAAATATAGCGTTTGACAACCTTACACTGGCTCTAACTGCACTATTTCGAACGTTTGTAAATAGTAGGACAACAAGAGCACCAAAATGAGAAGGAAAAAAATGAGAGAGGATATTGTAGAGGGTCTGTACACTGAAGGTGTCATGATCAGACGAGGCCTCTCTAGGTGCCACGGAGTCCGAGTAGTCACTTGTCAAAGTTGAACGATATTTTGGTCTCAGGGCTCTTAAGGGACTACGGCTGAACGAAGTAGCCCGAAAGCAAATACCCTTTTGCGCACCAAAAAACCACTTCCTCTAGCATTCACCTGGCCACCCGGACATGCTGGCATAGTCGGTTCGGTGCCACGACCCACCGTTTGCAACATATAGCGTTTGAAAACCTTACACTGGCTCCAACTGCATTATTTCACGCGTTTGCAAACATTAGGACAACGAGAGCACCGAAATGAGAAGGAAACAACTTAGGGAGGCTATTGTAGAGGGTCTGTACGCTGAGGTGTATGTATCAGACGAGGTCACTCTAGGTGCCACGGAGTCCGAGTAGTCACCCATCGAAGTTGAACGATATTTTGGTCTCAGGGCTCTTAAGGGACTAAGCCCGAACGAAGTAGCCTGGAAGCAACGACCCTTTCGCGCACTAAAACACCACCTCCTCTAGCGTTCACCTAGCCAGCCGAACGTGCCGGTGCAGTCGGTTCAATGCCATGACCCACCATTTGTAAAATATACCATTTGACAACCTTACACTGGCTCCAACTGCACTATTTCGCGCGTTTGCAAACAGTAGGACAGGGAGAGCACCAAAATGAGAACGAAAAAAACTGAAAGAGGCTATTGTAGAGGGTCTGTACACTGAGGTTCTGGATTAGATGAGGCATCCCTAGGTGCCACAGAGTCCGAGTAGTCACCTGTCGAAGTTGAACGATATTTTGGTCTCAGGGCTCTTAAGGGACTAAGCTCGAAAGAAGTAGCCCGGAAGCAACGACCCTTTCGCGCACCAAACACCACCTCCTCTAGAGTTCACCTAGCCACCCGGATGTGTCGGTGTAGTCAGTGCGGTGCCACAATCCACCGTTTGCAAAATATAGCATTTGACAACCTTACACTAGCTCCAACTGCACTATTTGACACGTTTGCAAACAGTATGACATCGAGAGCACTGAAATGAGAAGGAAAAAAATGAGAGAGGCTATTGTAGAGGGTCTGTACGCTGAGGTTCTGGATCAGATGAGGCCTCTCTAGGTGCCACAGAGTCTGAATAGTCACCCGTCGAAGTTGAATGATATTTTGGTCTCAGGGCTCTTAACGGACTAAGCTTGAACGAAGTAGCCCAGAAGCAATGACCCTTTCGCGCACCAAAACACCACCTCCTCTAGCGTTCACCTTGCCACCTAGATGTGTCGGTGCAGTCGGTTTGGTTCCATGACCCACCATTTGCAAAATATAGCGTTTGACAACCTTACACTGGCTCCAACTTTGCACTATTTCACGCGTTTGTAAACAGTAGGATAGCGAGAGCACCAAAATGAGAAGGAAAAAAATGAGAGGGGCTATTTTAGAGGGCCCGTACGCCAAGGTTTTGGATCAGACGATGCCTCTTTAGGTGCCACGGAGTCCGAGTAGTCACCCGTCGAAGTTGAACGATATTTTGGTCTCAGGGCTCTTAAGGGACTAAGCCCAAACGAAGTAGCCCGGAAGTAATGACCCTTTCGTGCACCCAAACAACACCTCCTCTAGCATTCATCTGGCCACCCAGATGTCTCGGCATAGTCAGTTCAATGTCACGACCCACCGTTTGCAAAATATAGCATTTGACAACCTTATACTGGCTCCAACTGCACTATTTCACGTGTTTGCAAACAGTAGGACAACGAGAACTTATCTCCGAAATGAGAAGGAAAAAATGAGAGAGGCTATTGTAGAGGGTTCTTATGCCGACGTTCCAGATCAGATGAGGCCTCTCTAGGTGCCACGGAGTCCGATTAGTCACCCATCAAAGTTGAACGATATTTTGGTCTCAGGGCTCTTAAGGGACTACGCCCGAAAGCAATGACCCTTTCGCGCACCAAAAAAATCACCTCCTCTAATGTTCACCCTGGCCACCTAGACATGCCGCCGTAGTCGGTTCGGTGCCACGACCCACCGTTTGCAAAATATAGCGTTTGACAACCTTACACTGGCTCCAACTGCACTATTTCACGCATTTGCAAACAGTAGGACAGCGAGAGCACGGAAATGAGAAGGAAAAAACTAACAAATAATTTTGTAGAGGGTTTGTACGCTGAGGTTTCGTATCAGATGAGGTCTCTCTAGGTTCCCACGACGTCTGAGTAGTCACCCGTCGAAGTTGAACGATATTTTTGTCTCAGTTTTGGGCTCTTCAGGGACTAAGCCCGAACGAAGTAGCCCGGAAGCAATGACCCTTTCGCGCACCAAAAAACCACCTCCTCTAGCGTTCACCTGGCCACCCAGATGTGCCAGTGCAGTCGGTTCAATGCCATGACCCCACCGTTTGCAAAATATACCATTTGACAACCTTACACTGGCTCTAACTGCACTATTTCGCCGCGTTTGCAAACAGTAGGACAACAAGAGCACCAAAATGAGAAGGAAAAAATTGAGAGAGGCTATTGTAGAGGGTCTGTACGCTGAGGTTCTAGATCAGATGCAGGCCTCTCTAGGTATCACAGAGTTTGAATAGTCACCTGTTGAAGTTGAACGATATTTTTGTCTCAGGGCTCTTAATAAACTAAGCCCGAAAGAAGTACCCCGGAAGCAACGACCCTTTCACGCACCGAACACCACCTCCTATAGAGTTCACCTAGGCACTCAGACGTGTCGGAGCAGTCGGTTCAGTGCCACAATCCACCGTTTGCAAAATATAGCATTTGACAACCTTACATTGGCTCCAACTGCACTATTTCACACGTTTGCAAACAGTAGGACATCGAGAGCACTGAAATGAGAAGGAAACAAATGAGAGAGGCTATTGTAGAGGGTCTATACGCCGAGGTGCTGGATTAGACGAGGCCTCTCTAGGTGCCACAGAGTTTGAGTAGTCACCCGTCGAAGTTGAACGATATTTTGGTCTCAGGGCTCTTAAGGGACTAAGCCCGAACGAAGTAGCCCGGAAGCAACGACCCTTTCGCGCACCGAAACACCACCTTCTCTACTGTTCAACTTACCACACAGATGTTCTTGCGCAGTCGGCTCAGTTCCATGACCCACTGTTTGTAAAATATAGCATTTGACAACCTTACACTGGCTCTAACTGCACTATTTCGCGCGTTTGCAAACAGTAGGACAGCGAGAGCACCGAAATGAGAAGGAAAAAATTGAGAGAGGCTATTCTATAGGGTCTGTATTCTAAGGTTTTGGATCAGACGAGGTCTCTCTAAGTGCCACGGAGTCCGAGTAGTCACCCGTCGAATTTGAACGATATTTTGGTCTCAGGGCTCTTAAGGGACTAAGCCCGAACGAAGTAGCCCAGAAGCAACGACCATTTCACGCACCAAAAAACTACCTCATTTATTGTTCACCTAGCCACCCGGACATGCCGACGTAGTCGATTCAATGCCACGACCCAGCATTTGTAAAATATAGCATTTGATAACCTTACACTGGCTCCAACTGCACTATTTCGCGCATTTGTAAACAATAGGACAGTCAGAGCACCGAAATGAGAAGGTAAAAACTGAGAGAGGCTATTGTATAGGGTCTGTACACTAAGGTTCTGGATCAGACGAGGCCTCTCTAGGTGCCATAGAGTCCGAGTAGTCACCCGTCGAAGTTGAATGATATTTTGGTCTCAGGGCTCTTAAGGGACTAAGCCCAAACGAAGTAGCCCAGAAGCAACGACCCTTTCGCGCACCAAAACACCACCTCCTCTAGCATTCTCCTAGCCACCCGGACATTTCGGCGTAGTCGGTTTGGTGCCAGGTGCGAACCACCGTTTGCAAAATATAGCATTTGACAACCTTACACTGGCTCCAACTACACTATTTCGGGCATTTACAAACAGTAGGACAGCGAGAGCACCGAAATGAGAAGGAAAAAACTGAGAGGGGCTATTGTAGAGAGTCTGTACGCCAAGGTTTCAGATTAAATGAGGCCTCTCTAGGTGCCACGGAGTCTAAGTAGTCACCCGTCAAATTTGAACGATATTTTGGTCTCAGGGCTCTTAAGGGACTAGGCCCGAACGAAGTAGCCCGAAAGCAATGACCCTTTCGCGCACTGAAACACCACCTCCTCTAGCATTCACCTGGCTACCCAGATGTCTCAGCACAGTCGGTTCAATGTCACAACCCACCGTTTACAAAATATAGCATTTGACAACCTTACACTGGCTCCAACTGCACTATTTCACATGTTTGCAAACAGTAGGACATCGGGAACACCGAAATGAGAAGGAAAACATGAGAGAGGCTATTGTAGAGGGTCCGTACACCAAGGTTACGGATCAGACGAGGCCTCTCTAGGTGCCACGGAGTCTGAGTAGTCACCCGTCAAAGTTGAAAGATATTTTGGTCTCAGGGCTCTTAAGGGACTACGCCCGAACGAAGTAGCCCGAAAGCAACGACCCTTTCGTGCACCGAAAAACCACCTCCTCTAGTGTTCACCTGGCCACCCGGATGTGTCGGCGCAGTCGGTTCGGTGCCACAACCCACCGTTTGTACAATATAGCGTTTGACAACCTAACACTGGCTCTAACTGCACTATTTCGCGCGTTTGCAAACAGTAGGACATCGAGAGCACCGAAATGAGAAGGAAAAAACTAAGAGAGGCTATTGTAGAGGGTCCGTAGACTGAGGTTTTAGATCAGAAGAGGCCTCTCTAGGTGCCCACGGAGTCTGAGTAGTCACCCGTCAAAGTTGAACGATATTTTGGTCTCAGGGCTATTAAGGGACTAAGCACGAACGAAGTAGCCCGGAAGCAATGACTGTTTCACACACCGAAACACCACCTCCTCTAGCATTCACTTGGCCATCCAGACATGCTGGTGTAGTTGGTTCAATGCCACGACCCACCATTTGCAAAATATAGCATTTGACAACCTTACACTGGCTCCAACTACACTATTTCGCGCGTTTGCAAACAGTAGGACAGCGAAAGCACCGAAATGAGAAGGTAAAAAATGAGAGAGACTATTGTAGAGGGTCTGTACACCGAGGTTTTACATTAAACTAGGCCTCTCTAGGTGCCACGGAGTCCGAGTAGTCGCCTATCAAAGTTGAACGATATTTTGGTCTTAGGGCTCTTAAGGGATTAAGTCCGAACGAAGTAGCCCGGAAGCAACGACCCTTTCGTGCACCGAAACACCACCTCCTCTAGCATTCACCTGGCCACCTAGACTTGCTGGCACAGTTGGTTTCGTGTCACGACCCACCGTTTGCAAAATATAGCGTTTGACAACCTTACATTGGCTCCAACTGCACTATTTCGCGCGTTTGCAAACAATAGGACAGCGAGAGCACCGAAATGAGAAGGAAAAAAACTGAGAGAGGCTATTGTAGAGGGTCTGTACACTGAGGTTACGGATCAGACGAGGCCTCTCTAGGTGCCACGGAGTCTGAGTAGTCACCCGCCAAATTTGAATGATATTTTGGTCTCAGGGCTCTTCAGGGACTAAGCCCGAACGAAGTAGCCCGGAAGCAACGACCCTTTTGTGCATTGAAACACCACCTCCTCTAGCATTCACCTAGCCACCCAGACGTGCCGGTGTAGTGGTTCGGTGCCACGACCCACCGTTTGCAAAATATAGCTTTTGACAACCTTACACTGGCTCCAACTGCACTATTTCATCGCGTTTGCAAACAGTAGGACAGCGAGAGCACCGAAATGAGAAGGAAAAAACTGAGAGAGGCTATTGTAGAGGGTCCGTACGTTGAGGTGCTAGATCAGATGAGGCCTCTCTAGGTGCCATGGAGTCTGAGTAGTCACCCATCAAAGTTGAATGATATTTTGGTCTCAGGGCTCTTAAGGGACTACGCCCGAACGAAGTAGCCCGGAAGCAATGACCCTTTCACGCACTGAAACACCACCTCCTCTAGCATTCACCTAGCCACCCGGACGTTTCGGCACATTCAGTTCGGTGCCATGACCCACCATTTGCAAAATATAGCATTTCCTTATTTATTTAAATTAAATTACAATGACTTGGTTGTTATGTTATCTCTTGTTGTCATCTTGTCCTTGGTAGGATGATATATGGGGCTCATGAATCTTATTTTCTACCTTATCCTTAACACTTGGTTTTGTTATAATATTATGGGTAATAAATTTTTCTACGGTTTTCTTTTCCTTTCTCTTCTTTCTCTCTTTCTATGAAGACCATCAGTTGTGCTACCTCTTGATTCAACTCTCTGACCTCCTGTGAAACCATAATTATCTTCTCTTCCTCCTTTCTTCTTTCTTCTCTTCCTCTCTCTCTCTCTCTCTCTCTCTCTCTCTCTCTCTCTCTCTCTCTCTCTCTCTCTCTCTCTCTTCTTGTACCTCATTATCTCTATCAACCTTTGAATCACATCTCCTGCTAGTTCTTCTTCTTCTTCACCATATATATCAAGTCTGATTCATGAGGCCTAATAACCTTCAAAATTATCTTTCTCTACGTTTCTTCCTTGTTTCCATCATCTTTTCTATTTTTCACATATGTTCTTGTTCTCTTATCCTTTCTTGTAATTGCTTTAGTCTAGCATCTTATCTCTCTGATACTAACTTCTCCATCCAATGTGGCATTTTGTAACCATGGTCACTCTTTACTTCACCCATCATTTTCATCTATCTCTTTGTCTCTCTTCTTGTCACTATATCAACCTTATCTCAAATCCTTTTAGCTAATCTTCCTTGATCTTCAAGCTATGATACCACATGTTGCAGTTCAAAAAATTTATAACATACATGAACAATGGTTTCTATGTTTCCCTAAAAACTCAACTTTGTCTTTTGATCACTCAAACAACTCCTTTTCACTAGTTAACATACTCCAAATTTAATATTATCCCTTATCCTCTATATGACCTTTCTTACTGATATTATTTATCTAACTCTAATGTACTACAAAATACAGGAATAATCAAAATGAATCAACTACCATCTTCAACTGTGCTAAATCGTTGACCACACAAGAATAACAAGTCTTCATAGTTTTGGAACTCAAAATACATGAAGCAATCAGCTAAAACAAATACAAATACATTTGAAAATAACTTCTAGGTTGTAGAGCAATTGAAAGAATGTAGTTTCATGGTATTAGTTTCATATGGAAGAAGAAGATTGCAACTATAATGGCATGTTTCAGTAATGCACATCTAACAGTACAAGCTTATGATGCAAATAAAAATAATATAAAGATACAGCCACATATCATTCAGATTTAACAATATTTCAGGATTATTATGAGTTACAAAAGAATAGGATTGGAAAATCAATACAGTTACTTCAAGGATTAACTCATATGTACACACAAAAGTTACAAACAATGCAGACCCAATTTTGGGTATACCTGTAATATTATCAAGATACAGTCAAATACACCAGAGTTTCAAGCACACTTTTCCAAATACAACAGGATGATATTGATGAATTCCATTAAATCCATAGGTTATGGAATTATTATTTTGGGAGTTGTTAAAAGATGGAGGGATGTGAACCATAACTCAAATAAGCTTTAGTTACTAATACTTAAGTTGGCAATAGAGCTAACAATATTGTTTTAGTTTGAAAAATAAAAATTCAAAATGCCCATGGTGAAATATACCACAAATAATAATCAGAAAGATACTAGAAAATATATAACTAGAAGTAATACACTAAATCCACCTCAAGATTTAAAAGAGGAAATAGTTCAAATTTATAGCCTCGGAAACAAAACCGTAGCAGAGATATCCATAGGAGTTCCATATATGGAGGAATCACTTTTTATCAACAAACAAAAACTATGATCTATGTATACTTTTTCTATAAATCTAAGGATACATATTTCTCAAGGATCTAGAGGATTTTGAAGACTACAAACCATATATACAATTGTTCAAAGTCCAGAAATATTTCTATTTTCTTCTCCATAAGCTTCATTAGTTAGGACCACACTAAATTTTATTTAATAAACAATACAAATATTATTAACCTAGTTTGGGTACAGATAAATTCACAGATAGAGAATACTCAGGGCATCTACAAGTTCCAATGAACAGAGATCAAAACCCACTTTCTCAGAGTTAGCAATAATACCAAAATAACCAAAATAAATATGATTTAACCAACACACATGGATATATATATATATATATATATATATATATATATATATATATATATATATATATATATATAAGAATCAAACAAAGTGTGCTCCAGACGCGCACGTCTCTGAAAATATATATGTACATAAGTTCATAATGTATGTATACATCTCGAACTAAGCACGTGTCATAATGTACATATGGGACCACATGTGGTCGCAAAAGGCTATATATATACAATGGACTGTGAATCTACTCATGACCACATATGTGTCATCCAGGTGGACTATAAATCTACTCATGAAACATCTTCCCTCTCTTCGCCCTGCTAGAAGTAGCACGTCCACGACCTGGGGATGTAGTGGAGGGAGATGCCACTACGGATTTCATCCATGTGGTCCTAGGTGTCTCTAAGCATGCTTGCAACCTAACCTGCACATTCATAAACAACAAGTTTTTAACACCCAAAATTTTAAAATACATTCAAAATTTAGAAACTTGTACAATTTAGTTAAAATGCATGTGAAATCTTACCGCAATGTCATGATCCCTATCAATTTGTTGTTGACGCGTCACAGGGACAACAATAGACTCACGAGGGGTAAGCTACATACAAATAATTAATTTTCAAATTAAATATTTCACATATATACCTACAAAATTTGATATTGTAGATTTAAGTTTAATAAGAAATAATGAACCTCCAAAATTTAACAAATTTAAAAAATTGTGTACCTCAGTTAGTGGATCTGCAGATGCTATGGCAGTATCTACAGCAGCCTCCACAGTCTGCATATATGGAGGAGTCTCTCTAGCAGTCATAAGCTATACAAAAAACATGTACAAATCAATATTAAAATCTACTTAAGAGCTTAGCAATCCTATCGAAACCTATTGAAAAAGATAATAGTAAAGGAACTCAAAGGTCCCTACACTCTAAACATATCTTTTCATGTTCATCAAGGAAACACCATCTATATATAGGTATGAAACTTCCCACTACGTCTAGGGAATTGCTTCCCACATTTACAAGCACTCAAATTTGTCCGCTGAACTTGTATATTACATAAGATAAAAAAATCAAGTCAAGAATTTTCAAATATAATATATGTCAAATATGATTACACTAAAATTGGATAACACATGTTAGGTGGAGAATAACATGTGGTTTGAGGCATCTTTGGATAAGTTCTCATGTAGGAAATGTATAAGGGTTCCCACAAGCCAGCTAATGTTTATTTTATAGGACGACGTCATCCATGGTTATGGTTTTTGAGGTTTGATAAATGTATCTAGATACATCACATTGTGATAAAGATTGATTGAAAAATAGTGGCGAAGGGAATTAAATAAGCTAAAAATACAAAAATCCACATGTTGAGATTTTAAGAAGGTAAAAAAACTATACAAAGGAGGGAAACTATACATTCATTCCCGTCCCTACTATACAATCTTACCCCAGGTGGTACATTCAAGTCATTTTCTAGTTCATAATCCCCGTCAGGTCAAGAAATCCATGTTTTAGTATTTAGAAAATCCAGATTAATCTAAAATCACTTTATGTTCATAACATAGGTCCACTTTATGTTACAATTTCTTGCTAGGTTCTGGCTTATTTAGTTAGTCAAGAAAGAATAAAAATGTTATTATTTTATCTTCTATTTAGGCTAAATACATAGGATCTATAAATGTTAGCACGAAGGCCATCTATCTTCATAAGATTTTGACAAAGTTTTGTATTTAATCAAGGTAACCCATAGTCATCTTCTATGACAATTAGAGCATCATTCAAATTTGAAGGACTTTTATCTAACATCACCAGACCAAACACATATAGATTCACAGAATTTCATCAAGGAGTTGATCCATGGATAGGTCATTTATCTCATATATTGCTAGACATTGGATTATATTGCAAACATCTTGACCAAACCATTCACCGACAGAAATATTATTCACTTATGATCTATTTTAAGGGTGTGGTCTATATCAACATCATCTTCTGAGGGAGCATTTTATCCATCCTTTCTTCTTTTCTCTAAATTAAAGGAGTTTTTCCCATTGGTTTTTCTCATGTTCTCTACTTTTGGAGAGTTTCATTGTAATTTGGGTAGCTCATATGGTCTTATTTCAAGGACCCTCATTTTTACCAACCTAAGCTACACTTCAGGGTGTTTTCGTGTAGGTATAGATTTTCCTTGTAATTATTTATTTCTTAGAATATTTCGTGTAGATATATGGTGACTCATCTTGCTTATATGTTCTTTGTTTCATAGGAGTTACTTGACATGTCATATACTATCATGTAGTGTCTCATATGAATTACATTTGACCGACTATTCTAGGAAAGCATCTCCCCTTCCCATTCTTATACTCTTGACCATTATCCTTGTGGAGGAGTTACTTATCACTATCCTATTTGTGCACACCTGTTAGAGCTATTGATTTGTTCTTTTATTTAGCATCATTTAATTTTGTTTTGTAAAATTAGTTTCATAAATTATATTTCTTGTTAGTTTGTTCTTAGAATTATTGCAAGTATGTTTGCAAGCATTCTTTATCATATCTTTTTATTGGAACTTTGATAAATACATTTTAATAACTTTAGTACTAATAGTTTAAATGCACGTAACAAAACAAAACATATATAGATAGAGAAACATAAAACCCTCCATGGTCTGGATATTTGTGTGGTGGTACTCCGAGACATGTAAAACCAATATATGATTACATACATGGCTAGTTATATCAAATGAATTGGCATTTCCTACTAAATAATATATAGGTTGAGTATAAGAAAGTGAAACTCATGTACAGAGGTCCAAAGCATGCAATCCGTGCGTGAACTTCCAGTAATTAGAAACAAAGTGTAAAGAGATTTACTAACCTGCGTAAAACTCATGTGAGGCGTGCCAGTAGCCTCAGTTCCCTGAGCAGATGATGACCCGCCAGGCTCCTGTGTATAAAAGAGAAAAATATTAATACATGTACAACATACACGTGAAACAAATTATAATAATAATCTAGTGCAATTAAATGATTTATTAAAAATGTAAGTTTGTACAACTTGAAACTTACGTTTGAAACACGCCCAGCCGCAGTAGCTAGCATGTCGACACCGGATGTTTCCTTCACCGGCTCTTGCTATTTAAAATAAAATAAAAAATTAGTTTTTTACATGTATGTACATGACGTACAATCAAATATATATATATATATATATATATATATATATAAATATATATATATTAATATCTCAAACATGTGAATTAAACTATTGTATATATATATATTATTTAAATTTATTTAAAATTTACCTGTGAAAGACCAATATCAGTGGCTCCAGTTCCAAAAACATTCCCCAGCATCTCATCTATAGAAAAGAAATCCTATGAACCAGCAAATGATGTCTCGCCTGCAGTGCATACGGCACCACATGATCCACAGTGGTGTGGTGCACTAGAACTGGTGCCTCCACCAACATCACCAGATGCAATCTGGGTGCTATGCTGGGTGAGAGTGTCAGTGAGCTCCCTCAATGCATGCAATGTATCAATCTCCACAACCTCCTTCACTGTAGGAGGGATAACTGAAGGCAGTGGGGGTTTTGGGGCATGGGGGATCCTAGGCTGACCTACGCGTGCACCAGGTCTGCTCTGTGCAGAGCCACCTCCTCGACCAAAAAAGTCAGAAAAGTCAAAATAATTTGGGACCTCATTGAGCACGAACTCACAATATAATTTCTTCAAAAAATAAAGAGGAACCTCATTGTTGTTGCATGGTGGATAATCAAAAACCATCCACCATCGGTCCCAAAAATTGTTTTTGATTCTATCATCATGGCACCAATGGATTGGGAACCGTTTGCAAGTAACTGCAGGGGGGCATTGGTTCTAGGGTCGGTAAATAATGCACAAATGAGGTCTTTTCCAATTTTTTTGTCTTTGACGGCCGCATGGGATAGTTTATCCGCATACCACCACCTACAGTCACTTCTAAAGGTGTTCCATCTATGTATTTGGTTGGTTGTAGACTCGACTTCGCCAATCAATGTTTGCAATGTATTGGCTAAAGTCATGCGGGATGGATTTGTAGCATGATTTTGTCTTATAGTTTGAATTAGGTTCTCAATGACAATTTTATTTTCTTGGATTCTTCCAATGATATTATCTTGCGTTCCTGCTGGCTCAGTGGGGACAGAAGGAGCCACAGGAGGCGGATCTATGTTTGGAGGAGGGTTTTGAGGAATGTTCGGAGGGTTTTGAGGAATGTTCGGTGGGTTTTGAGGAATGTTTTGACGGTTTGCACGATTTTGAGCTTGCCGACCAACTGATAAAACAAGAAAATTGTATACATAAACAAACATTTCAAAAAACCCATGAAAATGCAAAAAAAAACCTAAAATGCAAAAAAAAAACCTAAAATGCAAAAAAATGATTACAATCGGGGACTTACCTCCTCATCTTGGCGGCATGGTTGAATCTATCGCTATCCAGAAGTCTGATGAGCAATTTTGAGATGGTATTGAAAGCGCGAGTGAAAAACGTTTAGGAAAAGTCGCGGTTCGAAATGAAAAATGAGGAAAATAACGAGTCGCGGGACTGTTAAATTTTGTCTCAGAGTTCTGCGATTGCGGTTTATAACCACGCTCACGGTTCTAAACCGCGATCACAGTTTTAGGTTCGGTAATTACCGAACCTAGAATTCAGGAACCGCGATTGCGGTTCCTTTATTTCGGGTTTTTATGTCCACGGAATTGTCCACCAACTTCGTGCACAGATGACATTTACAACTTACTAGAAATTCGGGATTTGAGCTTTATAGTATTATAGTAATAGTATATTTATTATATTAAAACTTCTGGTAATTGCAAGTATTACACCTTGTTTAACGTATCTATGAGTCATGCATAACACCTAGAAAGTTAGAGGTGATTTTTGTTTGTAGAAATCATAAAAAATATTTTGATTTTCACACAAATTTTTGACAAGCATTTTTTCATCACAACCTTTCTTTTGATAGTTTTAAAAGTAACTTGGACTTTTGTGTTGTCACATGATTTTTACATTTTAATTTTTTTTTGACATAATTTTTTTTAACTGCCCTTTTCTGATGGGTTTGAGGCCTTGGGAAGGGTTGTGACGGGCTCAATTTTGAACCATGCATGCCACGTGGATGACTCCGATATATTCGTATATCAACACGTAATTGCCATAGGGCATCATCCATTGATTTTATTGGTTGTATTAGCAATAGGAACCCTTATTCCCCATTAAAGCATGTTGATTGGAAAAGGGGTTAAATTGGATGGTTGTTTATACATTTTTCATAATTCTAATTGTAAAATATTTACAATTTTTTGAAATAATTATCATGTATGTGTTGTGTATTTAAAATATGACCATCGTTTTTTATATAGATTTATATATAAACTATATAAATATACATAGATATATATTTAAAAAGTCAAATACACACATAGTAATCTTTTATATATTTATTAGTAGTGTATAAATAACACTTGTAAAGTGAGGGAGTGGACCTTTGAGTTTACAAATTATTTTTTGAAACAATTATTTCATAAAAATTGAGCATCATATCCCACTTAAGTCGGAGTTTGGGTGGAGTGGTTAAAGTTGAATGGTTTTATTTGGCTCCAACCAAGTTCAAATCCCACTTAAGCACGATTCTCGCCTGTGGTAGTAATGTCCGAGGTGGCGCGACTGGCACAGAGGTGGATTCTAGTTAAGTGTGTTCAAGTGTGGTGGTTTTGGTTCGCTAATTGTTGAGCTTAAATGTTATATCTTGACTAAATGTTAATAGCTCAGGTTAAAAGTATTTATCAATTGGAATGCCATTTTTGTTCCACCTATTATGTAAAAGCAAGGTTTGGTCTGCTTGAAACCAGTGGAAGCAACAGCAACAAGATCGTGTCTCTTTATCATTTGACATTACTACAAAATATTTCAGGTACCCCACTTTTTTTACCTTTCCAAATTCTCCCTTACAATACGTATTGTTGTTAAAAAATATATATTGCTGCTAAATCTGTATTTAAATATGTACCGTGATGGTGGAAGGCTTGGCAAAGACCAAAATTGTTGAAGCATAGACGAGTCACTTAAACTATTTGACAGAACTCCACATATGAATACATACTTTATTTATTGACCATGCCCTTGTCATGCCCAAAAAGAATCTTGATTTAGCTATAAGTGCTTAAACCAGAGGATCTAGAAATTCTACATCCAGAAGAATGTGCATTTATATCCTTCGAGCCCATATCATAGCTAGATTTGAGGCATGGATAGCACAAGACACATCCAAAGAAGAGTGGAACTGCAGAACATTTTTTTTTGTAATTTGGGAAAAAAGATTAAGGGAGTGAAAATGAAATCCCAGTACCTTGAGATAAGTTTAGGATAAGTTCAACTATGAGTTGAATCCTTTCTATTATTTGTGGAAATTGTATCGTTCTAAAAATCATTCCCATCCTCGATATCAAACTGAAATTGATCCATCAAATGCTCCTTTCTAGGAAAACCACTCTCTTAGTGATCTATTTCTTTGGTAATGGAAGAAAAGAAAAAAAGAGAGTAAGGAGAAAAAGAAAAAAGGAAATCTTCTTCCTTACAGTCTATGTATGGTTTACTAAATTACCCCCAAAGAGTAGTGTGATAAAGCATAAGAATCATCCTAATCAATTTCATTTTAAATGAATTAGGGTTATGAAAAAAAGGAGCTTCGGGTCAATGGAAACTAAGTAAATTGATTCTGTAAGAAATGAAATAAAAGCTCCATTGCAGAGGGTAGACCTGAACAGCCATTTGAAAGCTATGGGAACGATGGAACCTGTGACTGCATAAGATCATATAAAAATCTTAATCATTCATTGGATAGGATGGCGAAATAAACCAAGAAAGAATTTATATCATTGGAGTCTATAAATCGGCCCCATGCCCTCTCGCCCCATCACTCCGCAATTTTTTGTAAGACACAATCCATCAATGGCAACAATTTTCAGGAAAATAATGCACAATATGATAATTCTTAAATAAGCCTTCCAAATCATAGGTAACTCTATTCTTAGCATGTCTACATCCTTAAATGCATCAAGTCTACTTATATATTCTAATTCAAGCTCCGAAAATGGTAAAGATGCCTGAGGCCAATGAATCCATTCAAAATGAAGGTCTTCCAATGTTTCTGGAAAGCAAAGATCGTGGTCTGTAGGCATAAGCTCAACTATATCCCCCATTTGATGATACCTTACATAATCTCTATAAGACCTTTTCAAAATAATGTTGTCTACATGTTTGTTAGTATTTAATACTATCATATCTAAAATTCTAATCCTATGAACAACATGAAGAGAGAATTTGGATTTCCATTGTCATTGACATCAAAATCATGGTCAACATACTGTTGGAATAAAGTAGTCTTACTAATGATTTGTTTATGTTTTGGGTTTTTTCTTGCAGTCATACCATTTTTAATGCGAAAAAATGAATGTGATGTTTTAACCAGCATGGTTGGAGGCACCTTTGCAAATTATTCATGATAAAAAGGGTAAACAACTTCTCAAAAAGCTGTTTCTTCCACACATATTGATCTCGTCAACCTAGGTTACCTCAGAATCTTTCCAACAAAACCATTACGATTATTAGGTGTAAAGGGCTCTTCAATTATAGGCTCAACAGTAGCTATGCGTTTACCAGGTGTATTACAAAAATAATATGCTCCACCAAGCTCTCGCTAGATACAGAGGATTTTCTCCATAATCAATTTCCTCGGCTGTCTACTTTATCAATTTCTTCATCTTGGAATTGAAACTCAAACCACCAACAATCTCCAAAGGCCACTCCTATCTATGTACATCGGAATATCAATTCTGAGTGAAAGAGAAGGGGTAGAAGAACTTATCTGGATGTTTTCTCTGGTGAGATGAAGGGTCGCATCATTTTTTTAACGCACTTACATCGTTCTTTAGCATAAAATTGTCGAATGTAAGAGAAGTCTCTTCAGTGGGCACATTCAATGCCAACTGCATCATCTTTTTTGATATACGTGCAATGTCCGCCCTATCCAACTCAATACGTAACACACTTCTAGTGTCTGTCTGGAAAAACACACACCTCTTAGAGGTCACTTTTTCTACCACATCATTAGGACTATGATATTCCTTATTTATAGTTGCATTCCCAAGAGAAACAACCATCTATGTTTGTATGGGATATTGAATCTGAGAAGGCATGTTTGTTATATATGCTTGCCTTGCACTTGCAGTTGGCTTTCATAACAAAATTCAACCTAAAAGGTATGTCCTTGTCTCCTTTTAAGAGAGAATACTTTATTTGGAAACGATCATGTAAACCCACTCTTTCAAAAACTTCATGTTACTTTCTGCAGTGCAAGCAACATGCAACTTAGAGCTCAAAAGTAGCACAACCACAAACCACCAGAACTGTTGGAAATTGGTTCCCGTGTATTGAGTGTACAGGACCACTAATAAGGGCCTCTCCATTAACTAAAAGAAATCTAATTAACTCGATGGAATCATCAGATGAATGAACTCATGGTGAACAACATACTATATCATTTGCATCTTCAGATGCATCAATATTGATTCACAAGAAAGCAAACGAATCTAGTTTTAAAATTTAAAGGATAAGAAACATATTTGTAGGGAAACCTTATACATGTACAAGGATTATTAAAGTTTCAGGGAAAATCATGACATATCATTCAACATTTTACAAGCAGAGAGATATATTATATACTCATATTCTATTTTACTACCTTCATCGGAATAGAAGAAAAATCTCATATAAGACTATCAGAAGAAATTTTGAGGATACCCCAAAGCAATTGTGTATGGAGAAAAAATATGGGAAACACACCAATAGGAGTCTGATTGAACAACAATGCATCTCAAGGCAAAGATCAGGGTGATAAATCAAAAGTCAATAATATTAGCCAGAGAAATGTTGAAATCATTATTAAGTAATGAATGAAATCAGATTTATCCTTTTTAATGATTTCACCAACATTTTGAATAAGGCCAGAAATGCCTCTAGACAATTGAGACACCAATAAACGCCAATCTGTTGGAAAACAATATTTGGAACATTACAGACCTTGACCATGGTAACTTAGCCGTATTGTGGAGGCATTAGATGCATCTGGAGATATCAATGCTGGTGCTGCTGCTATGGTGAGCTAGAAAAAGTTATAAATATGGTCAAAATAGTCCATCAAGTTGTAGCTCCTACCGATTTACCCAAAAAGACATTTGATTTTTTTGACATATAAAATCGAGGATCTAGCTCATTAATACCTACGTGAAATATAATTTTTGATGAGCAATATGATGTGTTTATGAACATAGAACTGAATAAAAAAGAGAACCCCAATAATGCCATGCTTCCTAAATACCACATAATTCCATGATTTCTTATAAATATCATTGCATGTCTTTAACACTTTGAAGAAAATGTCAAGATTAGTGTTATGTATTGCAAAAAAACATGTATAGAGATGTGATTGTTGATTTTAGAGTAATAAATTTTCAGTTGAATTCATATATATCTAGTTCAAGGTGTGTTATTATTTTGTTCTTTGTTGCTTTATTTTTTTTTACAGCGGTATATAGTTGATGTTTGGAATGACGACTCTAGTTTGGCATTGTATGTGCATGGTTTCCATTTCCCACCATTTCAAATTGTTTGGCACATAAAATTTCCAAGTGTTTGGCAAAGAAATTAAAATTGTTAAAATTGTTTGCACACCTAAAATTAAACTAATTCCCTAAATTTGTTTTGGTAATAAAGGACTCAACAAATTGATGACAAGTTTGGGTTGTGTGGATTACAAATGCCACATATAAAATGCATTTCAACTCTATAAGACGGATACCATCACACACATCCAACCCAAAAGATTTGTTTTAGAATACTATCATTTTTGTTGTGTTTGTTTCTTAAACGAGAATATTTAGTCAAATGTGTTTCTTTATAACTCTTTGGGATTTGTATTCAACTTTATTGGATTATGAGTTTAAGAATTTAACTCTATTTAATTTATATTTTGCATATGTTTCATTTTAATTTATTTATTAAAAAATCATTAAAAATACACACACAATTCAAAAAGATAAATGTTATTTATATTCCTGTGTTTATTCAAAACCTAAAAAGTAACATGTCACCTAAACAATACAAGACACAATATAGATTTATACAAATTAGAAAAGATGCATTTTTTTTTTTAATAAATAATAAGATTGGGCCTATTTAACTATGTATATTGAGTTATACGAGGGAACTACTTTTTAGGAGCAATTTAAGTCTTCATCTATTAATTCCGAACTATATGTTTTTTCTTATAAGAATCCTATGATTATAATGATTCATTGGTGCTGTGATTTTGTCTTGTAACCTTATCCATAAATGTTTAATATTACATTCTTCCTTCATCAACTTGTCAAATGCAAATGCATCTATATTTTCACCATCCCTTCCACAAATAAAGAACTTAGGGAAATGGTAATGTGAAAAGCACTTGCCGACTAAACCACCGTTAGAGTGGGCCCCTAATAACTATTTTGCAGTTGCAAAAAATTCTTACATTAATAAAATTTGATTTGAATTCATGTGGGTCCAGTATAAAGTGCATAATTATTATATTGTTTCTTGACTATTTTTTTTTCAATTTTATACATATGATAACTTGCACTATGACTATATTTTAGACACCATATGTTCATGATTTCCATTTCCCCATATTCAATTTAGATGCAACAAGATTTTTGTTAGAAGAAAACAATAGAAAATAGTGACATCTTTTGGTGGTGTTGTTGGTTATGATAGAATGACCCACAATTGATGGAATACATATCACTCAATCGTGGTTTAAAAATAGTTGTATAATTGAATGAGAAGAATTTAAAAGTTATATCATAATCCCAACTCCTTGCACTTTAAATGAATGGTTCTTAACATGTTAAGAAAAAATAACTTGTTGAGTCATGAAGCAAATAACCTTGTTGCAATGTTTAAAAAAGTTAATTTTTTTAATGCTTCAAATAAGATGAAAATATGCTAACTGAAGAATTATCTACCGTTGCTCTTCAAGAATGTATAATTTGTATGAATGATCTTACCAAAGAGTTGTGAAAGGTCAAAATAAGTGATAAAACTCATAAGAATAACCCCAAAGGGGAGGCCTCTTCCAATTACCATTGACTTGGCTTATCAATTTCTAGGATTTTTCATTTTAATATAAGACAAAGTTTGAAATTATAAAAGTTTACATTATATATATATAGTGGGACAATTATGGTTTGATTAAAAGAATTTTTCTAGTCAGGCTCATTGAATGTATTGTAAAGTACCCAAAATGAAATATTAAGTAGATGATGCTACCCACTTTTATTTTCTATACATTCTTCTTAACGATCGAAAAAGACAACATGATGATGTGGCTACCAATAGAACCACTATAGAGATAAATATAAAATACTTTATCTATATATCAATAACAATTATGAGTGTCCTATTTGTCATTTACTTCTCATGCATTTCGATAACACTTTGAGTGTCCTATTTTTCATTTTATTCGCATGTGTTTTGTTTGAATTTGATTATATATAAGCACGTGTAATTTATAGTTGATATTTTAGATGCATCCATCCTTTATATTAAAGAAAGATTGTATGCATTTGATAGCAACATTCACAAGTATGCATTAGATGTTGTTTATAGGAATCTTGTTATCTTGTAGGATTAGTGAAATATAGGATTATGCGAACAATTTTATGGACTTGGTGCTCCTATAAGTATTCAACATATAGGATATTTTCATTACTGATTTCATTCTAAGCCCTAAAAAGATAATTATACCTCTAATTATCATTAGGGAAGCAATTTGACCAATCTTGTTGCACGACTCAATTAAGTACATGAGGATATTTTAAAACGTTATATGGGCAAGGTCCTAACTATTTTGCCTCTGGGCGTGGTGAGAATTTTCTCTACACAAGAAGAGTTTGTCTACTACCAATGTATTTATTTTGAATTATGCTCATATATTTATGTTTATGTTTTGTTACTTCAATAGGATATCAAGTAAAAATTTTGTATTTGGTGAGTATGAATTGTGTGTAGTCTTATATTAATTCATAGTACTTTAGTTTATTTGTCTTTAATTAGAATTTGGTTTTAACCTGATGTCATTATTTTTGTACCAGAAGCTCAATAGGGAAATTATCACAAACACCTTGTCCCTTCTAGTTGAGAGAATAAAAATGACTCGCCATTTTTTTCGCATAAGGTGGGTAAAATTCGACTCATAGAGAAATGGTAACAATATTATTCATTATCTTACTACATTCCTTATCTTATGTTAAATGTTTCGGTTATTACTAATAGAAATAGCATAGGGATATGTCAGTCCTCTTTTAGTACCCCATTAATATGATCTTTTAAATCCAAAATTTACTATTTTATTCTTGGATCCACCTATTATGCTTGAATGGTTGTTTATTTGAGAAACATGACATAAATATCACGTTAAAAGAACAAAAATGAACAAAATATGGGTTTCCTTCTCCGGAAACAAATAGTATAATTATGTGCACGTGGTATTATTTATCAAAGTCCTTGATATCATGGGTGTTATGTATCATTTTATAAGTATAACATGCTCATGTATACTCAAAATGGTGTTTTAAACCACTTTTACAAGCATCGAAATTGATCAATTTGCTTTGTATATCCTGAGAAGAAAACAAAATTAAGCCCTATGAATAATTTCCACAAGGCTTAGAAGATGCTTGATAAAGGTTTTGTAACATATTTTAGAGATATTAATTCAAAGGAAATTTTTCTCTGGTTTTGCACTTTCACACTTTATTATAATTAATTAATTTATTATATAATATAGTAGAAAATGTTCATTTTAAGGAAGAGTTATGTATCTTCAATAAGATAATTATGAAGTACGCCCATTTTGGCGTGGGGTAATTTTCTTTCTGTCTTGGGGCATTGTCCACATCACTTGTTGAGTCATCTCACTTAGGTGAGATAATAGGTTTTAAGTATCTTAGGATATATGTCAGATTTTATCATAGAACTTGTCATATGCGTCAATGCATCATACATGAGTTAATTTCCATTTCTGGAGTGTAACTCCTCTTCTCCCTTTTAGAGGTATGATTGGTCTTGCATTGGGAGCTACACAACACTCATATTTGTACCCTTTTCTGATCTATGAGAATGAGTAGACCCTTTTATTTTGCATGTAAAGTTCATGGTTGAATGCTTACTTACTACATGGAACTCCGTCATGCTTCCATTTGAGTGCAACTCAGTTGATGTGAGCACTATCCCACTTGATCCTCGTTCTCACATTCTCTCACATGGTATCACAACACGTTGTTGGGATCCACGTCACTTACTTGGATTACATTTTCTACTACTCTCGATTTCATGTTCTTACTAGTTTCTTGTGTAAGCTTCATAATTTGTATTCCATTTTGTCTTTTCTTGCATTATTGGATTCAACTCGGTTTTTATAATTTTTTAATGGTTTGTGTGTTTTTTTGGGTGCATGTGTAGGTTATTTATAGCATTTGGAGTTTTTTAGGGATTTTCCAACTAAATTTAGTTGTTTGTAACCAACTGTTGCAGAATTATTCTTTTGGAGGTATTTATGGTTTTTTGGTTTTTCATTAGAATTTTTTGTTTTGTTTTCAAAAATATGGCTTCTTCCTTCTGCTTTCTTGCTCCTTGCTTGCCCCTATCTGCTTATCTCTTCAACCAACTTCTTCCTCCCTCAAGCTACTCTTCCTCCTACCCAGCTTGGTTGAGATCTGTCCAGCTTGGCGAGATCTCTTTTTAGGCTCCCCTTCTTGCCAGCTCCCCTGACAAGTCGAGTTGATTTTGGTTAGCGACTTTTTTTTTTTTACTTTGTTCGGTCGAGTTTTGTTTCCCTTTGCGGGATCACTTGTTATTTTATATTGGATCTTCCATATGTTTCCCATCTTAGCTTACCTTTTCGATCCATCTTGTGCTCGTCGGCCAGCTCAAAAACCCTGTGACGAGATGACTCGACCTCATTTGGTTCCTGTTTCGACCGAGCTCTCTCCCTGATACAATTCAACCCTGTTCACTAGACCTTGCTATGAGCTTGTTTGATGTGCTTGGCTCTACATTGACCTCACTATTTGTCTTTCCTGTGCTACCCTCACCCTACATTGGCCCCCTTCCTTGTGTGCCCACGACTCTCCCTGCATCGGCTTCTTCACTGTTTGCCCTGCTCGAGCCTATTGTACCCAGCGCACAACTCCCTTGACCTTGTTTTATGCAATTATGTGCGTTCATTTTCCCCTTGCCGACCCTCTCAGGCATTACCCATCATGTTAAATTATCTACTGTAACCTCTGTTAAAATTTCCCGCTTGTCTCCCCTGCTCACTCCCTCCTTGAGCCTCGAGCTCACTCCACCTACTTACCTCGGGCTTTCCGAGCCCCATGTGGCTCGCCCAAGCCACCTCCTTTCTTTGATAGGTCACCTTTTCCTTCCTTTTTTTTTAATTTTGAAACCCCACTTTGATTTTTTTTAATCTAAGAATGTGAACTAAGGTTTTAATTAAATTCAAGTGGGTTTATTATTAATGGAAGGTGTTTTAATATAAATTAGGTATTAATTTATTTTTAGGATCTAATTTTTTGACCTACAAATTTGTGCAAAGCATCACTTTCTGGTTGACGTAGAGAAAAACTTTGTGCTACAAGAGAACCATAATCAACCAATCCCGATTCACTATGCCAGGTGGAATTGGAAACAGGAGAGTAAAGGGCTTTCAACAATTGAAGGCTGTGGCTGTCCATTTTATCATCAATTGCTATCAGTACTCATATTTGCTAGGAAAATACATGATTTCTTTATTTTTTGTTTTGTTTTTCTTATTTATATCACTCCAACGCTTAGTTTAGGGAAAGAGAACAAAGAGCGAGAAATAAAGAAAATTACCTGAGAATCTCTGGTAAAAATCCCAACCCCCTCTGATGTGGACAAGACATCAATGACGGTGAATTTTTGGTCGATGATGTAAGAATTGTCATCTTCCGTAAACGTGGCTAAAGTTGTATGCATTGTCATCTGATGTGTCGCCATACCTGGAACCATAGAAGTCCAGTTTGATTTTAAGCTCTTTTTCCAACGGCCTCAAAATATTCATTATCTTCTCGACCATTGCAGGGATCTAAGAAGGCATCCCCCATGCCCGCCACTCCTCAAATCCATGTTCCTATTCCTTGACAACATTGTTATCTACGGGGAATGGGATTGAAAAAAAACAAGAAGAAGAAATGGAATTTGAGTTTACAGACTTGCACTTTGAACATGCATTGCAGGGATTTTGACATTTGTTTGGGAAATGCAGGGTCCATTTGAGAGATAAGTCCATTTTGTCACCGTAAACAAGATAATAAGAGCATATATTAAAATTGCAGGTATCGTATAAATGACTATGCTTGGAATGGCTTGAATCTGAAAGACCGGCTCATTGCTATGAATTTATAAAAGCAATTTGCATTCGTATTGTGAATGTTGACAAAATATTGTAATGAAGATTTATGGTTTTCATTATTAACGGGTTGCAAGGCTAGGAAATACATGATTGAGGGAAAAATTTGTAGAAGAAATTCCCTCTATTATCTACACCAGAATGAATTTTGACCCAAATGTTGTAGCGGAGTGTGTTGTCTGCTTGGAAGAATATGCAGAAGGGGAAACATTAAGAGTGTTGCCATAGTGTTGGCACAACTTCCACATGGAATGTGTGGAAAAATGGCTTCTCTCTCACTACTCATGTCCCACATGTAGGAATTGCCTTCTTCAAAGAGCCACATGTCAAGAACATAGCCACATGTCAAGCCCAAGTGCAAAGGATACTAACATCATTAGTGTTTGAAAGCATACCTAGAACACTTTTTTTATTTCAATGTTTTTTTGTTGTTGGTGTGTTGGGGGGTTTTTTTGAGTATTTGTATTTTAAAATATATGGAAAATAAAATGTAAAATTTTTTTTATGAGAATTTTTATTTGTCAATACGTTTATCAAATTATAGAGTTGGCAATGTAGAAATATTCAAAAGAAGATTCAAAAATGTTGATTTATATGAAATTTTGTTTGTTTATAATAATCAGGGGAATCGCCAATAGTTATTATATGGAGAAAATAATATTTAATAATCCTTTGCTACCACTGAGAAAATAAGCGGTGGAATCACCAACCATAAACACACCAAAAGGTGTTTGTAATGGGAGAAACTGAAAAATACAGTGATGACCGAGATGATTTGGTTGGATAAGCAAGAAGCTACTTCTACATTCAGAAAGAAGGACGCGTTGATTTACCACTTGTATTCGAGAGTGTATTAAACAATCCCATAATGCATTTGATGTCATTTTCCAGCCAATCTTTTCCTGAGTACTCATTCCAAATAAAAAATAGCAATCTAGGTGTGTGATGTTAACGCTAAAAGAGAAATAATGGTAAGTTGAAACAAAAATTAGAACAAATAACAAAGCACTGCATACCGATCAAATTCAACGACGATAAATACAGGAAAACGATGTGGTCGGAGTGATATTTTCTAAGCATTGTTGATGATACAGGCAGTTACAACATTCATAAGACATTTTTTGACCTGTCAATCTTTTCCTGAGTATTCATTCCAAAAAAATAGCAATCTAATTGAGCAACGTTAACTTTAGAAGAGAAATAATGGTAAGTGGAAACAAAAATTATAACAGACAACAAATCACCATGTCTTGATAAGATTCAATGATGAGAAATACAAGCACATGATGTGGATGGAATAATTTTTCCTAAACATTGTCGACGAGAGAGGAAGTAACAACATTCAGAAGACATTTTTTGACCTAAAAATTTGTGCAAAGCATGAATTTTTGGTCGACGTAGAGAAAAACAATGTTACAAGTGAACCATAATCAACCAATCCTGAGTCAGTATGCCCGGTGGAATTGGCAACAGGAGAGTAAAGGGATTTCAACAATTGAAGGTTGTGGTTTTCCATCTTATCATCAATTGTTATCAGTACTCATACTTGCTAGGAAAATACACAATTTTTTTTTTGTTTTTCTTATTTATATCACTCCAATGCTTAGTTTAGGGAAAGAGAACAAAGAGCAAGAAACAAAGCAAATTACTTGAGCACTGTCACATCCAATGATTTTTTGGCAAGCTCTATGCATCCAATTTTTGGATATCCCATAACCACCTGAAACCTGCGCATTCACATATCAAGTGGAAAGATAAATGAAGAAGAAGATGTTAAAGTTGGAGCGGCGAGAATTATGGTGATGGAAACAATTACGATAGAGAAGGCATGAATTCCGCAAACATAGTCCTCTAAGTGGGTTTTTTCATTTGAACAAGTCATGGCGCTTGCACTATGAGAACAAAATTAGGAGCTTACATATTAAGAAAGCTGGACAATGAGTTCTTTTCAAGAGCAACCAACCATATTGACTCATGATAGGTTGATTATGGATCAATTGTAACATTATATTTTTCTCTGTTTCAACCAAAAATAAATGCTTTCCATAAATTTATGGTCTCAAACTTGTTTTATAAATGATGCCATTGGATCTATCGACGACAATATTTACGACAATTAACTCTTCTCACTTGGTTTTCCTTTATTTCTCATTGTCAAATTCAATCGAAACACATTTCTTTGTTCCATGTTTCAATTTCTTTTTTCGCTCAGCAATATTTCTATTTTGGCATAAACATCACACAACTCATGTGGGATTATTATTAATCATAATAATAGATGATGTTAATGGGAAATCCACCCATGCATGAATGGATGTTTTATGTTTTATGTTCCTTAGTCCACAACTTCGGCATTTCCACCCTCCTTAGATTAGGGTGCCACTACCTATTCTTTTATGTTACTTTTCTCTTATCATTATTCTTCCTTTAATTTATGTCTCCATATTTGCGAAAGAGATATGGAACATAGCAATGGATGTTGAATCCAGCTAGAAGAAAACGACGTGCTTGTGAAAAGAGATAATGTGGAGAAATTTGTTCAAGCACTGATGACAAGGCATCAAGGGAGTGAACTGAGAAAGAATGTGTTGAAGCTTAAGGAAGTTGCAGCCCAAGACAGTGATGGAAGGTGGTTCTTCATAGAGAAATTTGGATAAATTTACAAAATATATGACCACAGTAGCTAATTCATCAAATATATATAAAAAATTATATTACTCTCGGTCTCAAATTGTCTTTATCGCGTGGTAAATCACTTAGATTTTCATTTTCTTCCTCCATGTCTTCCTCCTTCACTAGAGGTGTCTCCTATACCACCGTCTTCTATGTATTCAATCCTTCCCTCCTTCACGCAAAGAAGAAACAAACATGCAACCAAAACAGCCAAATTCGTGGTCAAAATCATCAAATTCTATGAATTATCCATCAAAATCAAATTCAAGTTGATCATGGCTCCCAGATCTCCTCCAAAGCCATGCAACAACATCGTTAAAATATGGTCAAGTTGAGATATCTCTAAGAGACTCTTCCCCTTGGAGCCACCTTCCACCATGTTGGAATTAGCCTACATTTAGAGTGGAAGAGACTGAGCTTCCCCTCCTCCTTGACCTACAAGTGATTTAGACTTGGTTTTTAGATATGTATGGCCGTCATTGGACTCACCAAGTTTCTTTATCTTTTTCATCAGTTCATGGCCATGTAGAGCTATAATATATTTAATGTGGGTGCTTTGCTACCGAGGTTGCGGAATCCAAGTACATATTTGAATCTCACACCATTCAGAGAATGGAGCTCTTTATGCTCGAATCCCTCCAATAGTGGATGACTTCTATCACAATTATTTCCTTTATTGAAATTTGCACTCGAATGCTTAGCTTCGAGACTCCCCACAACTAGATTTTCACAATTTACTTTCTGGAATGGTGCCATAATTTCTAGGCTCCTTTCCCATCCTACTGCTTGTTCAAATTTCATTCAATAATTTTAAGAGCGTGATACTAGATTTTGATCAGTCTGAGAAGTTTGATGGTGTTTTTTAGTCAAATAACAAGATCACATGAAGCATACCAAAGATATTTGCAAAGCTCGAGTATATGAAGTATCTTGATTTGTCAAGCAATGAGCTTGATGAGAAGTTTCCTCAAAACCCTTCCTTGTATAATTTGGTCAGTTTTAATCTCTCTCGAAATAGGTTGTCTGGTGTTTTCTTTCCCTTTATCGTATGGGAAAATTGCAAAATAATAATAAAGTATCATTGTGTCTCTTATATCACATGAAGAAAAATCAAAATAATAATAACTTATCATTGTGTCTCTTATATCATCTGGACAACAATAAAAATGAATAATAATAATGTCCTTCCCCTTATATCATATGGAGAAAAATAAAAATGGATAATAATATTTTAGTACAATTACTATGGATTTGAATTAGTTAAAACCTATGGAGGCCTAATTGAAGTTGGTTAAATCCTTTTTCAAAACATAGTTTAATGGTTTTCAGAATTAGTGTTCTTAATAAACAGGTGTAGAATTTAGATTGTTAGCTTTCAGTTTTCAATGTGCAATCAATTTGTGTATCAAATTTATATTTACTAACATCAATCTCAATTAGAATATATTTGAAAGTTTTTTGTCTACAATTCGATCCAAATGAACCATTCCATATATAGTTCCTACCCTTTCCTTCGAATCAACTATTGGTTTTCCTTTTTTTTCTAGATTTTCTTTCATTCAAACACAAATTGCATTTGTGTCAATAATGCATGCGAGAAAGAGATAAAAAATGGATCACATAACACATTTTTATTTCTAACCTTCAATTCATGTGTTTTCTGTCCTTGAACATTCCTTTTACGCATCCTTTCCACTTGATATGAAGGGTTGCAATCTCAACAGACTTCCTCCCGATTGCAAACATCTTCTTGGCCAAAAACACATTGCACCAATACCATCCTTCACATGTCCATGTGTACTTCACCTACATCGTTCACACCGGGAAAAACTATGTCCCTATCAGGTAGAGACAAACCTTGTTCATCGCCCTAATAGGTACAAAGAAGCCCTGATTGTAATTGTGTATACAACCCCTGTCCTGGGATTTTAGGTCCATAGCACATATCCTTGTTTCTAAATTAACACTTGAAACAAATAAGTAAATTCACCTTGTGTTTATTTGTGTTATAACTAAATATAAAGTGCAAGAGCTGAAATTCCCCTTACATTTACCTTTTTCTTGACTACCCAATAAATTCAAGAGCTGAAAATTCAAACAAGTATTTGCCTCGTAAACATTCTCCAATTGGCTCTTGCATTTTGAAAAATTCACCTCGGTAGTTCATCAATGACTTGCGTAACACGGGTTTTCACCTTCTTACAATGGATAAACATATCTTTTAATTCTTAGAGTGTATATTTTCACATTGGCTCATTGATTCCTCTTTTGTTTCTCATTAACTTCTCCACCCTCAACCATATTCTTCCACACCCCTCTTCCTCTCCCATTCTTTCTTTTCATCTCATTTCACTTCTTCCCTAGATCCCTTTTGGCTTTCACATCGTACATTTTCATGTACGATTGCTAGTTATATAATCCTTGTCATATAGTTAACTAAAATATTTTTGCAAGGGTGGGGGAGAACTAGAAAAATAGAACTGACATAGGTTACTCAAAGAAAGAGGGGGAGTCCAAGGAAGACAAATCCCATAAGTGATGTCATAAGATCAACTTGTGTATGTCATAATCCAAGGAGGGATTCTATAAGGGAGGTCTCAAATGTGGGTTGTATTGAATGATAATTTTATTTTAGATCATCTATATGATGGAGATGAAAAACACTTATGTAGATCACCCACCTATTGGCATTGTGTGATAATGTTTCTATAGATTAGACAAGATGTAACAATGAAGTTGTTGATGAGATTTTTGTAAACATTCTATAAAATGTTTGTTTTTCCTACACTTCAAAACATTGTATCATATTTTGGAGACTTATTTTGTAGTCTCAAGTGACTCAATTTATCATTCAATTGTAATAATATAACATAATTACTAAGGGAATTTTTATTTTCAAATTGGCTAAAATATGTTCAACATTCTTATCATCTTGCATGCGACTTAGCAAAATCATTTCTTAGTGAAATGACTTCTCAAATTTAATTTTTCTTCTCCCTTTCCAAGTCATTTGTATTCACCTAGAAAACATACATTGTATTGCTCAAGAAATCCACCAATTTTTGTTTTCCATTGCGTAAACTATGATAAAAAGGTCGAATTATGCAACTAATGGATTCTTTTAGAACTAATGGATTTGGGAATAGTTGTTTACAAAATGTTATATAAGAATAAAATATGACACTGGTAATATTCCAATTGAAAACCATTCAATATAACACACTTTCTTGTATTGAGTAAACACTAAACAATATTATAAAACTATATGGCTCGCCATTTATAAAAAAAATATATTCTTTTATTATTTTCCAAATTGTACAAGAATTACCAATTTTGGGTTTGATGAATTGCAATTAAATAATTGTTTGAACTTATTTTTTTTATCTTGATGTGAGTGTTTTATCCTTAGATTTTTCATCTATATTGTTGTATTTTGGGGTAGTTAGTAAAACCTTGTAACACTATTGTTTGTCTTACTTTGGTTGTCTATAAATAAAGAAGTGGAAGAGGTGATATTTTAAGAAGAAAAAATGATACTTTATTGTCAAGTATACTATCTTATAATTTTATCTCATATTGCTATGTTTAGTTATGTTATTTTTTGTGAGTTCTATATCATTATTTTCCTTTTGTGAAATGCTTTAAATATGAGGCAAGAAATCCTCATTGCAATTTGAAGAAATCCATGAACATCTTCACTTGTAAAATCCTTATGTCAATTTAAAAAAAAAACATTTTTGAAAAAAGTGCTTATGGAAAAATTTGTGACAAATGTTTTAAATTGACATTTGAACCGCAATTTATGGTTCTTCATTAAGAAAACGTAAAAATTATAAATTACATAGCTTGTAGATCTTTGTACGGATAAATTTGTAGACACAAAAAAAGAGGTGAAGTACAAGAACATTAGATTACAAATAAATGGAGACCAAAAAAATTGTAAATGTTAAACTCATTAGTGATACTACTCTCTAATGCTAGAAGTTTTCCTTACTATGCTAGAAGTTATCCTTGAACTATGATATAATCAACCACCCTTAACCTTGCTTCTAACACATGATTTTGTACTTTGGTGATTGGATATGGAGTTTCATGAACAATATTAGTTCCCCAATGTGTAATTAATTCTTGGATATGGATTGTCATGAATAAAATAAATAAAAGTTTTAGTCTCCTTTTTTTAATTAAACATAATGTTAAAGGAATGAATTACATCCAACTTCTTTGACATATTATTCATCTAACAATTTAAAAACCTTATAATTTATGACTATCTGTAGCAACCCTTGAAATATCCATCCTCATATTTCATGGCAAGAACTATATTAGGGAAAATTTTATTGAACTGTTAACATGATGAGGTTGGTGATGAAAATGATGAGGTTTTTCAAATTCACATGGCTCTCTCCAAAATTTCCTCCAACTTCTTATGATATGCATCTAAGTAAAGTATATAATCATGGATGTGATGAATTGTGAATTTAGTGGCAACATCATCAGGGTGTATGAATATTTTTTGATAAATGCTTAAATTTTTGGTAAATTCTCTTTGTGAAAAATATTCTAAAGAGGAGCTATGAGGGGTCTCACATAAATCCATAATAAGAAATAGATATTTGAGAGCACACGGGTTTCATCAAATTTTTTCTATCACTTTTTTATGGGATACAAATCATGTAAAATTGTATACATGATTTTAGATTTCAAACTTGATTAGAGAATTTATCTAGACTGTAACCTCTAATGCTTTTCCAACTTCTTTTTATACTCTATATCTAAGAAATGTGTCCAAACATGGATGTGATGAATTGTGAATTCAGATTCAACAAAAAATAATTGTATGAATAAATTCCAATGCTTTTTAAGACAAACTTGTAATTTTGGTATATTGTAATAAAACATTAAGAATTTTTTGTCTAAAATATTGTTGTCGCTAAGTGGACTTGAGTGCACATAATTTTTTGGACCGTTACAACCGAAACCCATATCATGAAATCATTACAATCCACAACTAAAAATTTGTTCGACATACTAGATTTAACAAAGATATTGAGAAAATATATTAACCAACATTATAAATCAATACATGAGAAGCCTATTAAATAGGAACAGAAGAACCACCTGATAAATAAGGAGGTGGGTGAAACAATAAACATCATGTAGTGTGAAATAGATAGGCCCATCAAACCAACTAACCTATTAACCAAAACGATTGAAACCAATATGAATATGTGCATAAAAAATATACCTTAGTCATTAACCTAAGGTATAATAACAATATACTAACACCCTCCCTTAATGACTAAACCAGAAACAAGACCAAGTTTATCCCTGAATTTTACGAACTTATCTGCACTAAGTGGTTTGGTCATTATATCGGCTGGTTGTTCTGCAGTGGGGAAATAGAAGAGACTGATGTATTCATTTGTAAATAAATTTCAGATGTAATGATGGTGAACCTCAATGTGTTTGGTCATGACATGGGATACTAGATTCTTTACCATCTTTAGAACACTATGGTTGTCACATAAAATCAGAGTAGGTTTTAATGTATCAAACTGAAGATCCTCCAATATTTTCTTTATCCACATAGTTACAAAACCTTCATCGACCACAACTTTATACTCTGGTTATGTTGAATATAATGCCAATGTAGTTTGTAGTTTCATCTGCCATGAGAAAAATCCTAAACCAAGAGTGAATACATACCTTGTTGTAGATTTTCTTGAATCTACTGAACCTGCCAAATCAGAGTCGAAATATCCTGAAAGCTCAAAATATACAAAATTTTTATATAGTATGAAAATTTTAAGAGTACCTTTTACATATCTTAATACTTGTTTTTTAGATAACCAATGCACTTCATGTGGTTTAGACATGAAGTGAAATATAAAAATTACTGCAAAATAAATATATGGTCTAGTGGTAGTGAGATAAATGAGACTACCCACTCGCTGTCGATACACTGTTTCATTAACCGATGGTGAAGTAGTGTCAGTTGAAATTTTATCTTCAACTTCTATAGGAGTGTGATTTGGATTACGATCCATCATTCTAAACCTTTCCAGCAATGATTTGGCATAATTATTCTGTGATATGAATACAACACAATTACCTTGTCAAAACTCTACACCTAAACAATATTTCAGTAGTCCTAATTTTTTCATGTCAAAATTACAAAAAATAATAGATTTCATCTATTGAATGAGACTAGCACACCTCCTAGAGATGGCTATGTCATCAAAATATACAATGAGAATCAAGATATCATCACCAGACACTTTTACATAGAGTGTTAGTTCAAAATTACACCTTTTAAAACGATACTCCCTAAGGTAATAATTTATCTTTATATACCAGTCTTGATGAGCTTGTTTGAGCCCATACAATGGACTTGATCAACCTACAAACAAGATGTTCCTTACCAAGTACCTAAAATCCCTATGGCTGAACCATGAAGACTTCCTCCTCTAGATCACCATTCAAGAAGTCAATCTTGACATCCATTTGATGTACTTGCCATCCAAAATGAGAAATAATAGAAATAATCAAATGAATAGTTTCCGTCTTTATGGTTGGAGCAAAGGTCTCATCATAATCAAACCCTTCCTCTTTTGCATAAAATTTTACAATAAGTATTGATTTATATTTTTCCAAGGAACCATATTATTTTTACTTTACCTTATAAACCAATTTACAACCAATGGATTTCTTTCCTGGTGGAAGTTATGTAAGCTCCCAAGTGTTGTTTTTCATCAAGGAATCATATTCCAATTACATTTTTGAGTCTCACTCAAGATTCCCTTTAGCCTCTGAAAAAAATTTAGGCTCAAATGCCCGTGAAAAAATAATTGTTAGAGAAAAATGATCATAAGCACATCTATTTACCAAGTTGTTTTTATGGTCTCAATGTTATTCCTTCCACACCTTGTGGCAAGCCTCCTTCCTTCAGTGCTTCCATTGTGGCAGTATACCACTTCAGCCTCTTTGGTTTTTCTTGATGAGAGGGTGGACCCTCATAATGTTCTATACAAATTCCCTCCTTGGAATGTGATTTTAATGATGAAATAGAGTGCTTCTTAACTTCTACGTCGCAACTTGTAATAGAATCATTAGAAGGAAAACATGACTCAATATTTGAAATTGTACCATTTGATGTGAAGTATGGCATATATTTATTTACTGTGGCATCTCTATTTAACACAACCTTATTAGGAGAAACATCAAGTAATCTATAGGCCTTTGAGTGCTCACTGTATCCAAAAAAACATATAGTATTTTTTGGAATGCATGTTCTAGTGTTGTCATTGATGTAAAATGGGAATTAATGACAAAGGTAGATGAAGGAGTGTAAGATCAATTTTTTAGTGATGATGACATGGTAAGATAAGATGTGGGTAGGAGTGCAAGAGTGTCATGACTGAGATCACCTATTGAGGCGATGAATTCTTGAGTAGCTAGTGGCTTGTAGAGGCATGGTGGTGATGTGATAGGGTGTCATTATGATGTCCTAGATGCTTTAGAAATTGAGTGATGATGTGATAAAGTCATCATGGTGTGCATAAGTGTGCATGAGTGGCATTAATGCAAGTTTTTTTGGTCTAGATGACCTAGGGAGGAGGCCTATTCAACAGGATGGCTTGGTATGATGGAATGGATGCATGAGGAAACTAGATGAGAATATTCAAGGAATGAAGCACATGTTAGAAGAATTTTGATACACACATATGATTCGATGAGTGCAATTACAGGTGCTGTGAACATGATTTTTGGGTCTAACCTAGACCTAGTTAATGAGCATGGATGCCTAATAAGGCATGGTGATCACTTAAATATGAAGCTTAGCTTATATAATCATGTAGAAAGGTGAGTCACATTATTTTAGGTATGCAAATGAATTCAAAAGTGGTGTCATACATTGGTTTGGAGGTAGTTCACTTGGTTATGTCTTAAACTAGGAAAAACCCCTAAGGCCTTGTTACCTAGATGAGATAGGAAGGAGGGGTTGTAGAGAAAACTAGGGAAAAAATGATTATTGAAGATGATGCACAGAGTTTTATAAAGGTGTTAGGACCTTTTGAAGAGTTTTTACCGCTAATACATAATGTTCCCTCTACTTTGTCTTGACCTAAACTAGACCTAGATTACATGACCTAGTTGAAAAAGTATCAGTGGTTGAGAATATGCAGAGCTATTTATGGTTTGGATCATCATTAGAGAAGTTGAAGGATGTTTTCCTGGTGTTGTGGGAAAAATTTCATGGTCCTATGATGAAAATTTTGCAAGTAATGACATTTTTGGATATATCGAGCTCAAGAAGGTGAGTTTTTCTAGCTTGAAGTGAGAGAAATTATCTTGGTTGGAATGTGTAAAGTCTCCATGGGACCATGATCCTTTTTAGGTATGTTGAAGCATGGATTTAATAAGATCTAGAGTTAGAATGAGGTTAAATGAGGGTTTATCATTTATGAAAGAATGTTAAGAAGGTAAGTTGGTAAAATACCCTCCCTAAACCCTAGTTCACTAATGATGGAAGAAATATTCATGGTGTGATCTCAGAATGGATTAGATCATCAAATTTGATTATTTGAGATTGGAGAGGAATCTCCCAACTCTCAGATAGTGGTGATTTTTTTTTTGTGAATATCAGTGGAGCCCACTCAAATATGCTAGTTTTAAGGAAAGTTTGATTTTTTCTCACGGTTTCCATTAGACCAAATGTATAAATTGATGTTTTGATTTGTTAAGGATATATTCTACATGTTTGGAGTTTGTGAAGCCATTTGGAGATCTGCACAGGTAAATCTAAGAAGACTAGTTTTTGGGCCTAAAAGGCAGTTTTTAGCAGTCTTGGAGTTAGGTGATTGTTTGAGAACCTATGGAGTTGGTGATTAAGGTTGATGTCCTTGGGGGTGTTTTAAACATACCATATGACATGATTCAATTTTTTTTTGTTCTTTGGAGATGAGTTGATGGTGGCATGAATAAGGTCACAAGTTGACCTAGTTTGACTGATTTAGGACAACAATGATTTGGTCTAAAGATTGGTCTGGAAGACAAATATTTTTGATTGGTTCATGATGCATAACCATTGGAGAGTGAAGAGGAATTTAAATTCATCCTAATAAATTAATTTATAGATATTGAAAATGTTAGAAAGTGTGTAATAAGGTCAAGTTTGCAAAATTATTTTTTGGGCAGTTCAAGTTACTTGAAGGTCAAAGAGGTGTGGCTGTCTCTATGGGTTGAGTCACGATGTTTAACACAGTCATAGGTGTTACTTGGGTCATTGGATTTCAAATGAGTGGTTTCAGTTTTTAATTGAGATGATTGGTGAATTTCCGGTCTTCATCTTTGAAGACTGGTCTGCTGAAGGTGTCTAGTTTGAGTAGGAAACAATCCTACTTGGTGTTATGAGATGAATGGATGATGTAGAGGTCTTTGAGCTTGTGGAGGATTTTGAGAGGATGTGTTTGAGTTTTTTAAAATATTTTGGAGTCTTGAAAATTATGGAGTGATCCCTTAGAGTCCATGGAGTGTTCATTAATGGTGTATTTGGTCTTCTTGGCCTAGTTGTGCCTTATTGGTGTGTCATGATGCATTGCTGACCTATATGGGTATTTTATGTTAATTTATATGAGTGTGTAGATTTTTTTTTGATGTTTTTTATGACTAAAATTAGTGGTTATTTCCAGCCTATCATGTTTGTAAGCAAGAGTCTTGTATTTAAGTGAATGTATTTGTTCATTTTGAACTAGTTGAGAGAGAGAGAGAGAGAGAGAGAGAGAGGAGAGAGAGAGAGAGAGAGAGAGAGAGAGAGAGAGAGAGAGAGAGAGAGAGAGCCTGAGAGAGAGAGAGAGAGAGAGAGAGAGAGTGTAAAGTTGGTATGAGGGCATCAAGACTGAGCTTAATGGAAGTTTGTATGATTTTTATGGGTTAAGAAAACTAGTGTGGAAAGGTTAATATACCTAATCAGCCTAAAAAGAAGAAAAATTGAGTGAAATAAGAGAGAGTGTGTTTTGAAGAGGGTTTTGAGAGACTGGAGCTGAAATTGTGATCACTATCAGTTGTAGAAGTAAAAATACATCAATGGTATTCATCTATAGGTGGTTGAGTGTGTGATTTATCACCTTAGTGTGTTTTATCCTCCTTTGAGAGGTTGATGCCTTTCTAAATAGGGGTTGGTGCTCCTTGTGGGGTTGGTGCCTCACTAAATAAATCTTGTGTCATGTGTCAAGTTCATGAAATTATTTTTTATTTAAGCAATATACTCAAAAGTTTCAGTGGGTTTTCTTCCCCTTGAGGGTTTCCCAATTTAAATCTTGTGTTCTTGTGTACTCTCTGTTTTATATGCTCATATGTAATGAGTGTTTCATGTTGTTAAGCTCACATTAATGCATGGGTTGGAATGATTAATGGTTTGTGCAAATTAAATACAATTGGTTTAAATTTTTTGAAGGACTAATTCACCCCTAGTCCATTATGCTTCCAATAGTATTTAGATGTAGAGTACCCTATAATCCTCTTTATATAACTCTAACTCAACGCATTATTAATTTCAACATCATTCAAGCTCTAAAACCATGCAACTGTATACATTGCTTAAGAGGCCCGATTTCTCTTCCAATATGACCTTTTCATGGTGTCCAATGGTTTCCACATGATCCTATTCATTATCCTATTTTTACCATGGTTTCAAACCCTTCTTCATACCAACAAATATCATTCATCAAGCCAAATATAACCAAGAATTATCCATTAATGCATAATCATTCATAGTTACATAATTTGATGCTCAAGAAAAGTCTCTTCATTTATCAAATCAATGGAAGTACAAGAATTCTTGATCCTCTTGGATCTGTTACAAACTTCCTTCCTCATTTAAAAACCATCTCTCTAACATCTATTTTTTCTTCTCATTCGAATCTCATGACAATAATTAAAGGAAAAGAAGCAAGTTAGGGATCACATCCACCTAGCTTAACTATGGTAAAGATAATCATAGTGACGAAATCCATGTGAGGTCATGTGGACTCATAATTTAGTTGTATTAATGTTCCCTGACTCCTTTTACAACATTTATTCAACCTGTTCTAACTCCTAGAATCCTAACACAACATATGTTAATTCAAATATTTGAATTCTATTTTTTGAGGGAAACTCCAAATCCCACTTATTAAAAACCAAAGAAGGTCCAAATGGACATGAAATTATATGAAGCCACCAAATATGACCTTTAATAACTAAAACACCTAGGAAAAGAAAAATGTTTCTTCATTAAAAGAAATGATGCTCCTACATCATCTTTTCTTTAGGCATCTAAGTCACTTCTCTTTTGACTTGGAATAACTACAAAATCCACACAACTAAATTTTTTGAAATCACTTACATCTGGAGTTTTACTTGACCAAGTCTCTTTTGGAGTCATATTTTGTAGTTTTTTTTATAGGAATCTTGTTAAGGATGTAAAATGTTGTATTTATTGCCTCTTCACAATAATTATATGGAACATTTCTACTTTGGACCATACAATGGAGCCATGTCCATCACCGTTTTATTCTTCCTTTCCACAAATCCATACTACTATGTAGTGTACAGAAGTAGAATAATGTTTGGTGTATGCCTTTAGTGGCACAAAAATCCTTGAACTTATTTGAGGTGAAAGCACCCCCCATTATTAGTTCTAAGTGATTTCAATGGTCGAATATCCTATTTTTCAACCATAGATTTCTAAGACATGAAGTTAGAAAAGTAATTAGATGTCTTCACTAAAATGTATACACACTTTTTCCTACAAAAATCATTGACCATTAACAAAAAATATTGAGCTCCAATGGGGGTAGGTGTCCACATTGGACCATGAGAATTCACATGAAAAAGTTCCAATTCTTCCCTTAGCCCTCTAGTCTTTACCAACATCAAATGACTATCTAACTTGTTCTCCCAACTAACATCCAGTACATGCATGATGACTATGCTAAATAGAAGGAATCCCCTTAAGCATCTTAGCCATGCTCAATGTATGCAAATATTGGAAATTCAAATGCCCATACCTTTCGTATCATGGTGAAATTTTGTTATCAATTGCTGCAAGTGCACTTTCATTTTCCCTTTGTGGATTTGCAAGCTTATACACAGCCTTTCTCACTAATCCCAACTTTGATAATATTTTTATCTTTAATAATTACTAAACATTGTTTTCCTTGAAACTTAACAACAAAATATAAATATTGTGGTGATATCACTAAGTAAAGGATTTTTTTTTTGTTTATATCTAGAACATACCTAACATTGTGAAATGTATACCCAATAGTACCATTAAAAATAGTATTAACATTACCATACATTTTCACAAAGAAAGTTCTGCCATTCCCCCCAAGGATATAGATTCATTACAATGTTATTTTCAACAAAATTCACATACCAGTTCTTATGGCATGTATAATTGTGGGGATGCCCTTGAATCAAAGTACCAATCTTAGTCCATTGTAAAATTACCACTAGGGGCCATGAATGCAATAAATCAAGAGTTGTTTACTCTCCCAATCCTTTAGCAATATTTGCATGATGATAGTTTTTCTTAGGATCAACCATATCCTATTATCTTTTCCTATAATCCTTCTTAAGGTGACCATGTTGCTGATTGAGATAGATGTGAATTTATACATGCCTAATTTGATTGCTATTGTAGTAGTAAATGAATAAAAAATTAAGTACATAAATTTACCCAAGAAAGCTAAGCAAGAAAGTATGAAACCATAAGTGAAAAGAAGAGGTAAGATGAATAAGTTGTTTCGTAGTTGTTCCTGGAATGTGATGAAGTGTTGACCAGATGAACAAAGAAGGAGGAGCATCACACAGAGCCTTAGAAAAGTGTGCGACATGAAAATTTTCTTGGACTGGGGCACCTTGAGAGGGTATATACACTAAATAATGCACTTTAGGCATTTTTTAGTCTCGGTATCATACTACTATTTAGAATGTTTTTGAGTGAAGAAAGTACTAATTAACCCCCTTATTTTGGACATATTATTTTATATTCTTTCGCAATTCTTGACCTCTTGCACCTACATGCCATGTTAGCTTTCATTGTTTTGTGTCATTTTAGCCTTGACTGGGGTGTCTGGGCTAGTACTAAGGCACCAATGGGCACCCTGGTCCCACCAGGGGTGCTCTGATCATTTTTGAACTTTCCTGCCACTTTTGGGCACTTTCTAGTTGTTTCAGCTTCTTATATTTTTGGTGGTTAGCCATTTCGGGGTTAATTATAAAATTATATCAAGAGAACCCTATAAATATAAAGTTATGAGAACAAAATGAGGGACCAAGTAATAGTCACTACTATCATCCATCTAGGGTTGCATCCATCAAAGGCTACACTTGCATCCATCTAGATCCGTCACAAAGGAACATGACTGGTTCATCTGCATCACAATTCATAGGAGGGGAGTCTATTGTTTCTATGCACACAATATATTACATTTTCTATACATAGTTATTGCTCACTACTTTCTCAAAGTTTGACTGGAAAAAGAGCATCCTAGGGAATCATTGCACAAACTTGCACATAGAACTACATTGGTCTAAGATGTAGTATGCCGCTCAGTTAGTAAGTCCACCATTGTGGCAGCTGAGATCAATCTGACCCCTTCATTTGCATCTTTTTTTAGGGTTTGATGTTTTTCTTGGGGTTTTATAGGTCTCATCTTCATTTTTGATTCACATAAACATTCAATGACTATATTATGACATACATGTGACCAAAGGAAAAAAAGTGTGAAACCCTAGTGACCCATAAAAATTTAGAGCCCGAAAACCTGCAGGGGACACTAGTGCCTAGAAGGACTGGAGAGCTTGAGTGCTCCTGTCCTTATAGGCGACCTAGTCTAGGCTTATCCAACGATCACACAATTTTCTGAGCATGGTTTGTAATTCCATTTTAAAAGGTTTCCATCTTAGCATACCCTCGACATCATTGCGAAATAGCTAAGTCTTTCCATCTTTTCTTTGTATTTAGGATTTTTACATTACATTGCTTATTTTTCTTGGGTAATTTATGTATTGCATTATACCATTTTTTTTACTATTGTACATAGCATTAGATTACACTAAAATTGTATATTTTAGTTAATTAGAGGGACAGGGGTGCCCGTGGGCGCCCTAGGCATGTTTCTAGGCGCATGTGTCTATTGAAATGTTCATAAAACCTCCTTTAAGTGGTCTTTAGCTATTTAATGTTATTCTCCCTTGGCCGATATGAAGTCACACAATGATCATCAAATTCATTGGAAACCTGAAATGAAACAACGACCTACAAAACCCTTAAATAGACATCAAATCCTAAAAAAGAAAGATGCAGACTGAGGGGTCAGATTATCCTCAACTATCGCAATGGAAAAGTTATGAATGAGGGTTTCACTACATCTCAGACCCAATGTAGTTCTATGTGTGTGTGGAATCATGCTCTAGGTGGCTCTTGTGTGTGTGTGTGTCACTTGATAGTGAGCAAGTAAGCTAAATGTAAATACATGTAATAGATGTGTGCATGGAATAGAATGAAATTCCATCCTATGAAGTGTATGCACAATAACCAACCCTTGTGTCCCTTGGATGGTGTTATATGGATGCCATGGAGCTCTTAGATGCTTGTTGAATGTAACCGTAGGTGGCAATAGTTAATGTTTATTGCTTGGTCCTTTATTATGATCACATAAATTTATATTTATATGATTTCCTTGCTTCAATTTCATAATTAAGCCCGAAATGGATGACTACCAAAAAAATAAGATGCTCTAATGGCTAGAAAGGACCCAAAAGATGTGAATAGAGGTTATTAAGGTTAGGGGCAACCCAGAGGGGATGAGGTCACCTGACACTAGCATCCTGGCTGGGTGCTGGTGTCTAGGATGATAAATGCCGTGGTATAAAAAGGAAAACTGAGCAAGTAAGGATGAAATACCATAAGTGGCAATAGAAAGAAAAGAAATATGGCCAAAGACATGGGTTAATTACTACTTTTCTTACTCAGGAATCATATGAATAGTAGTATGCAATCAAGACTAGATAATTACCCAAAGTGCGTGATTTTGTGCCTACATTTTCCCCCACTTTATGTTGGTGAGAAGAAATCTTGGTAACATAAAGTATATAGAGATGTGCACCTGATAACCGTATAGATTGATGTAGAAAGAGCGCGACGAGGAACAAGATATATCGTGAAGTGACAAAAAATGTGAAGCCTAGATGCTAAAGAGGAGGAAGTGAAAAAAGTGATGATGAACTTGACCCTAGGGAAAAAATGCATGTGTAGATGTCGCAATGTGACTATTGTCATGTCAATGTTGATGTGATTGTTGTTGTTGATGTTGTGAAGTTACCACCAATTCCCATAAGGACATACCTGCTAAAGAGAAGAATGAACAAGTAGCCAAATATGCGTGCATATGATTGAAATATGTAAAGTAAAAAAATTAAAAAGGAACATGTGCACTTGATCCATGATAAGAAAAGAGTATAGAAAGGATCATGTAGATGTTGTAGAAGACTGAGTTTTTTGGGAAATATCATGCCAGTTGTGCCAGCCACGGTTTTTTGGGGCGAGATCACGCTAATGATATGAAATAAGTATAGAGAGAAAATTCTGGTGTTATCCTTTAACCTTTAACTTCTTCCTGTAATGTAGAACAACACTGCATATGGTGTGTCAATTTTAAACAATTTGATCCAACAGGAAAATTTTAGTGCATGCATGTCAAAATGCTAATGATTGTATGCCATGTAAAAGTTGTTGTGTGGAGTTTTTGTAGACTGTGTTGAACTGCCAAATACTTTGTAAGTGCCCCTAGTTATAGGCGTCCAAGAAGGTCTCTCGTAGTTGTGTTGTGTTAAGGACCCAAGTATGATTATGAGACCTAAAAATGAATACTGTGATGTACCGGTACTATGTTATGTTGTGTAATGACTGTAGACTATTGTATGAGGTGACTAATTCACCCAAATGATGCCCTTCTTGTTTGGGGTGTATGTGACATCATTGAAGGAGTATGCAGCCCAAAGGAGGATCAACTGGTGTGTTGAAACTATGACCTACAGGGGGAAAAGAATGTTCTTGGTAGAAACCAAGGCACACACAAACAAAGTGGTTAAGAGACAAGTGTTTGTACAAAAAAATACAAACACACATGTAGAAGACAAGTGCAGAGAATGTGTAAGATAATACGTAAGAAGACAATGAAGATCATGAAAAACATGTTACAAACATGGGACATCACTCACAATGTCACAAGACAATCAAGGCCGACGAAGCCAAAAGCAGACAGTGTGTACACAAGACAAAGGGAAAATCCCACAAAGAAGATCATATAAATATTAAGCAATGAAAAATAATGTAATAAAAATCCATAGAAGCATATAGACCCACATTAAAAATGTTGCACGTGAAGCACCTGTTATCATGTCAGAGAGATAAAAATTATGTCAAAGTGTGTATAATATGATAAAGTAATGTTCTATAAATCAAACGTAAACAATAACATATGTAATGTACGAAAGTGGATGCCCCAGGATGCCCTGTGGGGTTGGTAATAGGAACTGTGCCAATCATCCATGTTGCGTGTATAGATCTGTAGAATCTACGATCACAACTAAAAAGAAAGTAAATGCACATGTGTGTATGGAAAGATAATGACATATAAGATATTTATCTAACATGTGCAATAAAGTGGACATGTAACAAGTAAATGTAAGCAAGACTAAATGTGACCAAGATATGCAGTATGCTATGGATAAGATAGAATGTAATACAGAGTGAATGATAGGAGTAGTGTGTCCCCCAAGTGGATGTATATGTATGAGATTAGGTTCATTTATTTATGCCCCCTCAACAATCAAGAATGATCCATAAACAAGAGTGCGTCATTGGGAAATGGTTTGAATTGTGTGTATGAAAAAGATGTGATTGTGAAAGCGCAAAGTATAGCATGTAAGTGGGTGAGCGAGTGAGTGATTGAACACATGATTATGATGAGGTCCATTTGAGATATAAACCCTCAAGATTCGAGTATGAACCATGGAACTAGAGTGTGTCATAGGGTAACTATCGCAACGTGTAGAAGTAGATGTAAGGGAGATGTAGCGTGAATGTGTATAGTGAGTGAGATACAAAGTATATAGTAGATGTTACGAGATAAGATGTCGTAAGTGTATGATGCATAATGTGTGCAATATGTAGTGCATTAAGTTGAATGTATAATGTGCAGTGTGTGAGGTTCATGTGTATAGTACCCCTCAACAGCCAAGTGTGAACCATAGCACACGAGTGTGTCATCGAAAAATGATGATATTAATGTATGTATCAAAGAGTTTAAAAGTGCTAAGAAATATGAATCATGAAGCGTATAACATTAAGTGTGATAGGACATGCTATAAATAATTGATAATGTTATAAGGAGGGGGGGAGAATAAGTGTGATGCCCCTAAAGTGTGTCAATGATGAATATTTATGCAGTGACATAAGAGATACCTTTCTATTGTGGGAGAGCGTTGTCTATTTCATGATAAGAGTGAGGTGCCAACACAATGGTAGGACAAAGGAATAGCAGGACCATGCGATGGTGGTGGAATTCAAAATGTTTCGTTTCCATCAGTAGAAGGAGCAATTTCTTTGACAAAAATGATTGGTTGTTGAAATGGTGAATTATTGGGCAACACTATAGAAGACTCAATAGGAGAAGGTGTTGAACTAATTTTTAGAGGAGGTTGCTTAGGCTGACTTGGTGATGCCGTAAATGACTCAAGAGGAGGTTTTGTAATTATTTTGAGAGGTTTTTGCTTAGGCGCATCTTGATAATTCTCATTAGATGAATCAGATTTAGGAACCCGTTAAGATGTACCAAATTGGAGAGGACCATGTAATAGAACGTTGTGTGGTGAATGAGATGAAACCTTGATGCCCAAGATGCTTTATTATTTGTTGTAAAACATAGCAATAATTTTTATTATGTCCACTCATTTGATGATAATTTCAATATGGAAGACCTTGATAGCTTGCAAGTTGATAAGGAGGGTAGCAATCAATAGATGGTAAGCTGATTAATTGACAAGTTATGAGTTTTGGAAGAATATATTGTTTCTTAACATTGATTGCAAACTTAAGAGGTGTGGGGAGTTACAATATTTGAGGTTAACTAATATAAGCACATGTATAAGACATAGAATGAAGATGAGATGTAGAAGGAGAAAAAACATGAGACTAAGAAACATCCTTGAAATGTTGGATTTCAGATTTTAGAGATGTAATTGTGGATTCCATAGCCTGAAATTTACCTTGAAATAATGAGTGAAGAGCTTGAATGGATTTGAAAATATATTGATTGGAATTAGAACCAAGAGATACATCAGAAAGATGATCAAAGATAGCATTCACTTGAGTAGGAAACATGTTGATAGGAAGATACATAGTGTTTAGGGTTTTGTGGAGAGAGCATCTTTACATGATGGGTTCATTTAAAGCAATTGAAGAAAAAGAACTTGAGAGAAATTATGAGCCATGATGGAAGAAAAATAAGGATCCAAGAATATTCAAATGCAGGTTCACCAAAATGATTAAGCTAAAATGTGAATTTATATATGCCTAATCTAATTGCTATTGTAGTAGTAAATGAATAAACAATTAAGTATAAAAATTAACCCAAGCAAACTAAGAAAGAAAATATGAAACCCTAAGTACAAAGAAGAGGTAAGATGACTTATTTGTTTTTCAGTTGTTCCTATACTATGCTGAAATGCTGACCGGATGAATAGAGAGGGAGGAACGCCACACAAAGCCTCAGAAAAGTGTGTGAGATGATGATCTGTTTGGACAGGGGCACCTGGAGAGGGACAGGGGCACCCGTGGGTGCCCTAGGCCTGTTTCTCGACACCTCTATCTCCCAAAATGTTTAGAAAACCTCCTCTGAATGGTCGTTAGTTGTTCATTGTTGTTATCTCTTGGTCACTATGAGGTCACACAATGATCGCCGAGGTTGCTAGAAACCTATAATGAAACAATGAATTGCAAAACCCTCAAATAGACATCAAATCCTAAAAAATAAAGATGCAGAATGAGGGTTCGGATTGTCCTTAGCTGTCACAATGGTGAAATTATGACTATGCACTACTTATACATCTCAAAACCAATGTATTTCTATGTGTGTGTGTGGAATCATGCCCTAGGTGGCTCTTGTATGTGTCACACTTGATAGCAAACAAGTAAGCTAGATGTAAATAAATGTAATAGATATGTGCATGAAATAGAATGAACTTCCCTCCTATCAATTTTATGCATAATAACCAACCCTTATGTCCCTTGGATGGTGCTAGATGGATGTAATGGAGCTCTTAGATGTTTGATGGATGTAATATTAGGTGGTGATAGCTAATTATTAGTGCTTGGTCCTTTATCATGATCACATAACTTTATATTTATATGATTCCCTTGCTTGAATTTCATAGTTAACCCCGAAAAGGCCGACTACCAAAAAGATAAGATGTTCAAAAGGCTAGAAAGGACCCAAAATATGTGAATAATGTATACTGAGGTCAGGGGTTCCCAAAGGGGATGAGGGCGCCTAGTGTTGGCATCTTGGTTGGGAGTTGGTGTCTAAGATGATAAATGTTGAGATATAAAAAGGAATACTCAGAATGTAAGGGTGCAAGACCAAAAGTGGCAACAGAAAGAAAAGAAAGATGGCCAAATACATGGGTTAATTAGTACTTTTCTTACTTAGGAATCATATGAATAGTAGTATGTAATTAGGACTAGATAATTACCCGAAGTGTGTGATTTTGTATCTATAGTTTCTTATAGTAAAAAATATTTCCACGTAGATCTCTTATTAGAACCAATTACTTGTAAATATTTTGTAGGATAAATGTTAGCTTTACCAAACTACTTATCCTTTCCCTTGATGAATAATACACTCTTTGTGGAAGTAGATGTAGACACACCTTCATGTTCATATCGTCTCTCCTTCTACAATAACAATATGGATAAATTTTCAATGTCCAAAGTCTGTGTCTCAGTAATCATGTGCAAGGACCCTAAAAATGATTCAAATGAAGGTGAAAGATTCTGCATAACCAGAGAAATCAGATATTTCTCATCAAAAGGCTTTTTGCACAACCTTCAACTGATCATTGATATCCTTGATCTGCATCAACAAATAAGAAACAGAGCCACCTTCCTTTGTCTTAGTGGAAAACAATAAATTATTCAACTAAAATAGCTTACCGAATTTAGAAGCATGATATTTAGAAGTAATATTAGTCCACAAAGTTGATGCATTGGTCACGTTTATGACTTCTGAGCTTAGATTATCTTCTACTAACAATTTTAACTACATAAAAGCTTAACGATGATATTTATCATTATCATATGTATTAGTGGTGAGTCTTTTATCTTTATCAATCACTATTTGATCAAGATCCTAATATTCACATATCATCAAAACCATGTGACTCCACAAACTAAAATTCTTTCCTATCAATTTTTGTGAATCTGACACCAAGAGGTGTTGTAAACTAGCCATTTTGTCCTAGTTTTCCCAAAAATGAATATACCAGAAAAAATATAGTGAATTTACATAAAATCCCTCCTACCCACGTAATAAAATCTCAAGCTAATCAATTCCCCCAGTTTTCAGTAAAAAACTCAACAACGTTTGGGAAATTTTAAAAATTGTCTTTAAAAACACAAAAATAGACAAAAACAATCCAATTTCAAAAATGATTTTGCATTCGATTTTAGATGAAAACCCAAAAAAATAGCAAATTTTCAGCCTCGTAGACAATTCTATGATAATTAATCACCAGATGGGCTCTAATATGACTTATATTCAAAAGTTTTCAAATTTTCAATATTTTAATAAATTAAAATAATTGAAAATTAAAATGTATTCACATGAATATAATTTTTCAAAACTTTATATTATAAAAATCAACCAATTAGAAGATCCATGTGCAATTGGAAAATGGTCGAGTGAAATTTTTAAATGATTATTACACACCCATTTCTTATTCAAATTTGTTTCTCTCTTCTCTAGTATTCCTCTCCCAAAAAAAAAAAAACAAGAAGAATTAGGAAATACGGTTGAGGAATGAATTTTTTTCCACTTTTCCGCGCCATACGGTTGTGTAGGGAAGGAAAAACATAGAAAGTAATTAAAATAGACATTGAGCATCCTTTCTTTGTCTACTTTATCCTTCCTTCACCTCCATATACCTTTTGCAATGTTTTTCTGGCTATTTGGCTTTTATATTGGTTACTAGGAGTACATTTCTTTAAAAAAAACACTCACGACTCTCCATTGGGTGCTTCATGCATCTCCCTAAAAAGATCACCGTCGTCATTGCTCCACAGGATCTTTCCAAGCTTCATAAATCGTTAGCTCTAAAACCATATTTAATTTAGCAAATAGACTGAGAAAATGTATTAACCAACATTGTAAAACAATACACGAGAATCCTATTAAATATGCACAAAAGAACCACCCAAGAAACAAGGAGGTGGGTGAAACAATAAGCATCATGTAGCGTGAAATAGCTAGGCCTGTTAAACCAACTAACCTATTAACCAAAGTGGTTAAAACCACTATAACCATGTGCATAACAACTATACCTTAGTCATTAACATACGGTATTATAATAATATTCTAACACAACACAAATCAAACTGAAATAATTCCAACAATTAAAAATTATCCAACATAAAACAAACTAAAATAATTCCAACACTAAAAATTGTACAACACAAAACAAACTAAAATAATTCCAACTCTACAAAAATCTCAGGCAAAGAAAAATGAATGTGTCATGTTCATGAACCATTGATGATCTTCTTCAATGCACATAGTTTCTAGCCAATATTAAGAGAAAACAAATATTAAATCATTTTTTGAATGTTGAAGTTCAAGATTGTGGCTTGTTGATCATCCCCTAAACTTCATATCAAAACAGGTTCAAGGTTATGGCTTGTTGTTCGTCCCCTACAAATAAAATAAATGACCATTATTGATTAAGTAGGATAATGACTAACAAAATGATGAATTGTTGCATTTAATGATTATGTATATTTACCCACAAAGGGATTCATACTTGCATGTCTCATGAATACCATCAAGGTACAATAACAAGTGTGGAAGGTGACATTGAGTTGGAGGCAGTGCAAAAAGTACAGAATAATTTCAAATTAGTGTTTCTAAATCAATAAATGACACCTAAATATGACAATAGCATTATGGTCCACGCGAGATAGATTAAAGCTATGGTATCCAATTGCATTGAAAGAAAAATAATACCTCGATCATTTTCTATCTAGAGAGAACAACCAAATGAAAAATGAAAAAGGAGCCAGTTTTAAAACAAACCGACTATAGGGAAAAAATAATTTCTATTTATTACAAAATATTGGTAGTGATATTTGATTAACTAAAATGTATATTTTAAGAGTTAATCTAAGAAGTAAAATAGTGGAATAAATGTCTAAATTAAATAAGGAAAGTGACCTAAGAAATATAAGCTAGGAAAATATGAAACCCTAAAGTGCACGAATGGTTAGATAGAGCTTAGCTGATTCAGCGATGCGTCAAGGACTGTTTTGTAGAATAAACTTAGAGATGAACAAAATTTAGGAACGAATACACATAAGCTCTAAAAACATAGAGTTGGAACAGTAGGATGGACTGGGGCACCTAGAGAAGGACATGGGTGCCTCTAGGTGCCCTAGTTTAAGAAAGGGGCACCCTGGTCTATGAAAAATCTCTATAACCTTCCTCTAAGGTGTCATTGAGTGATTGTCTATGTTCACTTCCTATCACACCAGTGTCACTGAACTCAGATGTATGTCAATGCAAATTAATATGAAGATGAGACTTGTAAAACCCTAAGACAAGTATTAAACCCCTAAAAAAATAAAGATGTATATAAAGGGGTCAGACTGTCCTCAGCTACCACAATAGTGGACTTACTAACTGAGCATTGCACTACATCTTAAACCTGATGTAGTTCTATGTGCTTGTGTGTGCAATCATGCCCTAGGTTGCTCTTGTAAAAGTCACACTTTGTGAAAGTACCAAGCAATAACTATGTGTATGAAATGTAATAAAATGGTGGATGGAATATAATACAATTCTTTCCTATGTAGTGTGATGCAGATGAAACAACCTTGTGCCTTTTGATGGAGCTAGATGGATGTAAATGGATCCTTTGATGGATGCAACCTTAGGTGATGATAGTAGTGCTTAGTTCTTGGTCCCTCATTATGGTCTCATAACTTTATATTTATATGGTTCTCTTGTTCTAATTTTGTAATTAACCCCAAAAAGGCTGACCACTAAAAAGATAGAAAGCTCAAATGGCTAGAAAGTGCCCAAAAAGTGGTAGGAAAGTGTAAGAAGGCTCAGGGCACCCTAAATGGGACTAGGGCACCCTAGTCAAAGATAAAATGATGCCAAATGTAAAAAATGACTGGGTTAGAAGATGCGGGAGGTTGGCAGTGACAAAAAAAAGCAAAGTAAAATGGCCAAAGGACAAGGGTTAATTAGAACTTTCTTCACTCAAAAACCATATGAATAGTATTATGAGACCAAGACTAAATAATGTATAAGGTGCGTGATTTTGTGACTACATTTTCCCCCACTTTAAGTTGGTGAGCAGAAAGCTATATAACATAAAGTATATATAGATTCGTACCTGATGATTCATTTAGAGTGATGTAGAAAGTGTGCCAATTAGAAAAAGCATTGAATGAGAAAATAGTGGAGCATGGAAACTAAAGATGTAAAAGTGCAAAAAGTGGTGAGAGTGAACCTAGGGTAGAAATGTGTGTGTAGTTACTGATGTGTGTGATGTACCTGCATGGTTAGCATTGTGTGTGTATTTTCCATGTGTGTGTTGTTTTGTGTTGTTGACACCTTTGTTGTTGTTGACTGTTTGCTTCTCATACAAATGGAATTGCAAAGGAGAAGATGATCAAGTAGTCAAATATGCATGTATATAGTAAAAAATACTGTAAATGGAAGTATGAAAAAATAAAAGGAACATGTGCACCTGATCCGTAATGAGAGAGAAAGTGTAGAGAGGATATATTGTACTATGAGTTTTTTTAGCGATCTCACACCACCCTGGCTGAAGAAGTGTAAGGAGAAATCTACATTATTCTCCAACCTGTAACTGCTTCCCTAAAGATGTATTAATAGATCTTTGTATTGTCATTTTTTTAGGTGATATGATGCCCCTGACTGAAGTAGTGTAGGGAGAAAATCCATTTTATCCTCCAACCTGCAACTATCCCCATAATTATAAGGAAAACCATGTCCTATAAAAATTGTTGAGTACGGGGTTCGTAGATTGGTCTGAATCCACTTTTTATATAACCCACAATGTCAAGGATGGAAATATGAACTAAACTGTACTATTAGAAAGCATTGAATAGTGTGTAAAACCCCAAATGATGCACCCCTCTTTGGGGGTGCATGCGATGTTGTTAATAGGAGAGTGCGGCCATAAAAGAGGACCAATCACATAAACTATGCCCTATAAGGGAAGGGAATGTGCTTGGTAGAAACCAAGGCGCACACAAACAAATGGCTAGAAATCAAGTGTTAGTATGAATAAACATGCATGTAAAAGACAAGTGTACGCTACCAAATAATGTAGAAGGAAAAATGCAAGTAAACATGCAAGAAAGCAATATAGACCACCAAAGTGGTTACAAACATGGGACACCACTCATGATGTCATAAGAAACTTAAGGCCATAATGACTACATACAAACAATCAAGTGTGCACACCAAACAAAGGGAAAGACCCGTATACAATAATAATCAAAACAAGAAAGCACAAACAATAGATAGCCATGGAAGAAAATAATACTACAAACAAATGCTTCATGTTAGCATGTTGGAAAGATAACCAGTATGCCAAAAGTGTGTATAAACAAGTACTGTAGAGTGCTAAGTACAAAATGAAACAATAACACCTAAAAGAGATGAATTTGGATGCCCCCAACGACCATTGTAGGAGTGGTAGAAGGAGAACATCCATGTTTCATGTAATAGACCTATATCTGTGATCACAACTAGAGAAATGCGTGAACACGCATGTGTGTATGGTAAATATAATGACATACAAGAGACCTATCTAGCATGTGTAATAAGTGACCATATACAAACATAAGTAAACAAGAGTAAAAGTAACCAAGATATGTAATATGTTGTGGATGGATGGAGTGGAATGCAAGATGGATGATAGGAGCCATGTGCCCCCTGAGTGAATGGAGTTGTATATAATGAGGTTCATTTAGTTTTCCCCCTCACCAATCAAGAACAAACCAAAAATGAGAGTGCATCATCGGGAAATGGTTGAATTTGGTGTTGTATATAACATGTTGTGATGAGTGTGTATGAGTAGTGGTGATATACAACCTAGTTATGAAGTGTGTGCTTGATCCTATAGAAAAGTGTATATCACGATAAGATGAGTGTAGGAGTGATGATTTAGCCTAAAGCGTATATCACTAAATAATGTAAGTGAAAGTGATGATATATCCTATCACAAGATGATGCTAGAAGAAGTGAACCTATAGCCTAATAATTTTATCACTAATCCTCATAATGTCACATGAGAAGATCAAATGATGAATGTGTGAGTTGGATAAGGTCCATTTGATTTTTAAACCCTTGGAAGTTGAGTATAGACCTAGGAACTAAAGTGCATCATAGGGTAGTGAGTGCAACGAGTAGAAGAAGATGTAGGATGTGTGATGGTTAAACAACCATGTGATGAGAAAAATGTGTAAATATGCAGTGTGTAGAATGTAATGCAAGATGTGTAGATAACCTAATAGTACGAGATGTGTGTTATGTAATATGCATGATGGGTAGTATGTAATGTTAGACTCATAGACAATAGTAGTGTGATATATACGTGTGATGAATTGTGGTATGCCATGTAGAATATGAATAATGTGTGAATGTAAAAATGTCGAAATGATTTAGAATAAATGTAGAATGTAAGATATAAGACATGTGATGTGAGATGTGTGAAGAGGTGTAATGTGTAATGTCAATTTTATAGTGTGTGGGGTTCATGTGTATTATGCCCTTAATAGTCAAGTGTGAACTGAAGCACGAGAGTGCATTATCGGGTAATGATCAATACTAGTATGAGTGTGATGAGTGTGTGATGTGAAGATGATATGATATGTGTATGCTAGAAGTATGTTATGCTGTGATGTACGATGCGTTTAGGTTTGGGGGGTTGTGTGAATGTTATGCCCCCTAAGTGTGGGAGATATAGAATTGATCATGTAATGTCATCTAAGAGATCATCAATTTTAGGGTCAAACTCATATGGATAAACATTGGTTACTTGTATAAGAAATAGTGTCTCGTTGATAACGTAATGAGCCATTGAGGAACAAGTTATACATACTCATGGAATATTCCTCATCAATGAAAGGAGGAAGTGGAAAACCATTTGCATAACAACAAGTGAAATTTTGCGTATAGCCAAGAAATGAACTATTGTAAATAAAGATACGACCAAAAGGCATGGGGAAAAATATGTCTATATGATTAGGATCAACTTGAGTGCCCCCAATGTAATAAAGCCATGATTGTCCTAACTGTAATGTGGAGAAAATTGAGGATTGCACGATAGATAGACTTTAAGATGGAATACTTTGCAAGCCATAAGTAGTAGTAATAGTTATGAAGCCATAATATAGATGATGAGCATGAGTAGGAGGATCACAGGTCCTCAAAAGTGAAACCAAGTTGAGCTAGACCATCGTGTGGGAAAATGGTGTCATCAGTAAGAAGGATCAAATGGAATATGTTCCCAATATGAATCATTCATGAAAAGTGTGCAAATAAATGGTGGTCGTGCTAGTGGAGGTGGTATATGTGAAGGTGTAGGTGATAGAGTGACTTCCATAGACTAGACAGGCCCTTGATAAAGAATTGTAGCAGCAGTAGTAGTAGGTGGCATAAAAGAGAATGAATCTTTCACATAAATGGAACCTTCAAGTGGTGGTAGATGAGGTAGTTCGTCCATTGGTTGAGGGTCATTAGTAGTACCAGTGCATGGAATAGGAAGTGTATTATTAGGATCTCAGTCACAATATTGGAATGCATCATGGTCGCAAAGTACAAAATAATCAATACCATCATGTATGAATTTGACACAATGATGTACGGTAAAAGCAATGGATTTCATGGCATAGAGCCATGGTCTACCACGTAAACAATTATATGAGAGTAGAAAATCAGTGACGAAGAAAACAACAATGAGGTTTTTTGTCCTACAGTAATAGGAAGAACAATGTGACCTACGCATGGTCAAACTGAACCATCATATGCATGGAGTGAGAGGGACTAACATTGTGAGTGGAAAGACCTAAATTTTCAAGGAATGACATAGGACATAGATTAAGTTCAGATCCATTATCAATTAAAGTGCACTTAATACACATATTGAGAATACATATAATAATATGCAAGGGTGGGTCATTATCAAAAGTGTTTAAATCAGCGGGAAGATTAGATTTGAATGATAAGTGTTGAGAAAATGCATCTACAAAAGTTTGATACACTGAGTCAGGATGCATATCAACATGAATGTGGGTACTAGCTAGAATATGTTGGACTATATGCCTTACATCAGGATGCACAAATAAATAATCAGTGATTGAAATGTTCGTGATGACTAAAATCTAGGATGAAAAAGAGTGAGAATCTTATAGACGTGAAGATGGAGTATGAGTTCACCAAAATGATTAACTAAAGTGTAGATTTTAAGAGTTAATATAAGAAGTAAAAAACTGAAATAAATTTCTAAATTAAATAAGAAAAGTGACCAAAGCAATCTAAGTTATGAAAATATGAAACCCTAAAGTGCAAGAAGGGTTAGATAGAGGTTAGCTGATTCGGTGATGCGTCAGGACTGTTTCACAGAATAAACTAGATGAACAAAATGTAGGAACAAATACACATAAGCTTTAGAAAACATAGATATGGAACAGTAGGCTAGATTGGGGCACCTAGAGAAGGACAGGGACACCTGTGGGCACCTTGGTCCGTGAAAAAGCTCAACAACCTTCCTCTAAGGTGTCATTGAGTGATCATTTGTGTTCATTTCTAGTCACACCAGTGTATTTGAACTCAGATGTATGTCATTATAAATCAATGATGAAGATGATACCTGCAAAACCCTAAGACAAGTATCAAACCCCTTAAAAAAGAAATATGCATATAAAGGGGTCAGATTGTCCTTAGCTGCCACAATAATGGACTTACTAAGTGATGCACTATATCTTAGACCTGATGTAGTTCTATGTGTTTATGTGTGCAATCATGCCCTAGGTTACTCTTGTCAGTCTTACTTTGTGAAATTAGCGAGCAAATACTTTGTGTAGAAATGTAATAAAATTGTGGATGGAATAGAATAAACATCCCTCCTATTCCGTATGATGCAAATGAACCAATATTGTGCTTTGTGATGGTGCTATATGGATGGAAATGGAGCCTTTGATGGATGCAACCTTAGGTGATGATAGTAGTGCTTAGTGTTTGGTCCCTCATTATGGTAGCATAACTTTATATTTATATTGTTCTCTTGTTCTAATTTCACAGTTAACCCTGAAAATGCTGACCACTAAAAAGATAGAAATCTCAAACGGCTAGAATCTGCCCAAAAAGTGGCAGGAGAGTGTAAGAAGGCTCATGGCACCCGAAATGGGACCAGGGTCGGTCACCCCTAGTCAAAGATAATATGATGCCAAATGACAGAACTAGCTAGGAGAGAAGATGCGGGAGGTTAAAACTGATGACATAATGTAAAGTAAAATGGCCAAAGGACATGGGTTAATTAGTAATTTCTTCGTGCTCAAAAACCATATGAATAGTAGTATGAGATCAAGATTGAATAATGTTTAAATTTCGTGATTTTGTGACTACAATATTCAAATTCACCTATCCATAACTTTACGAAAATCAATAATGAATTTGATATAAAAACAATGCACATCAAACCTTGCAAGTTTTTCGAATCTATATGCCTAATTTGTGTTGACAATTCTAGCACATTATTATTCTTCTTTGTCTTATTTCATATCTTATTTGTGTTTTGGAAATGAAATAGTTATTTCTCTTAGAAATCAATTTCTAAATTACCCATTGTACGCTTTCCCTTCTTCCAAGAACTTAAGAAACTTTGAATTCTCTTCTTAGATGTTCCACAAGAAGTGGAGTTGGGCACAAAATTAAAATAAAATACATGACAATCTTCAAGTCCCCTTTTCATCTTAACCACAATCTCTATAAAAAATAATGCATGCACTACCATTTTGGAGGGAGCATTGTATGCAATCATATTTAAATAATTGCATGTTTTTTTACTTCCTCCTTCTACCTACTATTATCCTAAACTTCTACATCTGCATCAAAAAGAGGATAAATTGGTATATTCCTCACAAGAGAGGTTTCCAAAAAATTACCACTACCATCCATATGAGGTTGAACAATCATATCAACATGGATACTAATATCACCATCTTCAAAAATGTCACTGTAAATATTCCAAACAAGAATGAAAATTAACAATTTAAATCAATAATGCATTAAAGAAACTATAATAACAAAAAATGCATAAATAAAAATTAAAAATATTGAGATGAAAATTAGGATCAAACAATAGCATACTCTTGATACTCATTAGGAATGTTTTCATCACCAATGTTGTCATTGTTATTAACCATTAGGATTAATGTTGAGATTAGAATTTGCAACTCCCCTTCAACAAGGATGTTCTTCCAACCCCTGTACTTGGGAAATGCTTTCGCAATTATAAGTGTCAATGCCAAGTTGAATGGCATAGCCCTCGCCAATCTATGAAGACTACTGCCACTTGCTTCAACTTGGCTACCTTTATTTGCCTCGTCATAATAAATTTTGATCAATCTCAATGAGGTTTTTCATATTTGACTTTAATCCTTTTGGTCTATCTAATATGAAAAACCTGATCACCCGTATCATCATAATCATGAACCTCATCACCAATGCCAACATCTTCATGAAGCTCACCACCAATGTCAATTTAATTTTAATCACCAACCTCATCCTCTTTATCTTGCTCCCCATAGAGCATGCTCACTTTCAACACATGCTTGTAATTATTTACTCTTTTAACCCAAGGATCTCATATATATAAGCTTCCACAATATTTTCTCATGCTATAAAAAAAATGAATTTGATTGAATTTTTGCTAGGTAAGAGTTTAGTTCGGTGGAATGAAATATCATATGGTCATTTTATCTTATCATAGATTTAGTAATTGATGATTATAAATACTCGTCCTTCTTAAGATTCCTTAGCAAACCTGAAATTTGCAACTTTACCCTATTTTGGTAATATGGCTCCACTCTTTTGAAGAGTGGAGCCATGTTAAAAAAATAAATTTGAATCCAAAAAATATTTTTTAAATTTTGGAAGTACTTGAAAAAATTGTCTTACACCTAATAGCTTAAACCTCATTAACAACATCATTACCAAGGAGCAATTTACCTTCCAATTATTGTGATGTGTCTTTCCATTCTTATGAACTTTTGTTAACCACAACTCTTTGTCCTTTATCCTATTACGTGAAGAGATAGCCAATGCAATAAGAAATCAATGCTCTTGGTCATTGAATACCAATAATGTATATAATCAATACTGCATAATAAATACATAAATAATTTTAACACTCCATTTGAGCAAATAATAGTTCATATAAATATCAAAATACATTCCTAATAACAAAAATTCCCACTTGTTTTTTACATACACCATATTTTTTGATGTTGATTATTGCATCTATTGTAGTGATTAAGCTAGGAGAGTGTTTCACCATTGTCTCAAACACCCATGGACTTTGAATACCAACTACACATGACACATATTTTCTAATAGATCTTTGGTACATGATTTCTCTCTCTCTCTCTCTGCAATATAACATTAATTGCTATTAGTGTAGGTAATTATTTATCCTTTTATTTATTTATTAGGATAATTCTTATACTTGTGTTAGCCCTACACTTGTTGGGTTAGCTTGCTTAGGTGTACTAGTTGTGTGGAGTTAACTTACTAGTTGTGTTGAGTTGGCTTCTTAGTTATGTGGAGTTAACTTACTAGTCTTTTGGAGTTAACTTAACTACCAGTATCAGTTAGTGAGAGTTTTTCACCACTGATTTAGGTTGTAATCACACTTCCCTCCTTATATATGTACATATTTCTTATTGAGTAATTCAAGTCATTGTATTGTAATGAATTGAGCATTATGGATTATGATGGATTTCCATATATGGTATTTTAGCTCTTCTGTCTTGCAAATATAATGTGGTGTGCTATTATCATCTGAGATCACGGTTTGGAACAATCTTCTTATCATTCCTTTCATGGTATCAGAGAAATAGATGATGTAGACATCCATCTGTAAGTTTTTCTTTGCAAGAAAGCGTTTATTTTTTCATGTATTTGGAATTTGTTAGCACTTTTCTACAACATGCATTTTTATGCAAAACGGAGTGCACCATTGGATTTGGAAGGTGCAAAAAATGTAGAATCAATTGTAAACTCGACCATGTTTTGAGACAGTCAAATATGGACACAGATCTGTACCCTCTCAGTGCATTCTTTTATCCACTAGACGTAGATCTGTAGCCTTTGAGTGCATTCTTTTATCCATTGGATATAAGCTTGTACCTTCTAGATGCATTCTTTTACTCTCTGGATATTTCTATTTTGGATGCATTCTTTTAGCCACTAGACGCAGATCTGTACCTTTTGGGTGCATTCTTTTATCCATTGGATATTGACGTGTACCCTCTGAATGCAAGTATTTATCCTCTAGACATTTAGGTTTTGGGTGCAAGGTTTTATCCTTTGGTCACAAGAATGTATCGTGTGGACGTACTCTTTTACTCTTTGGACAATTGGGTGTCACATGTACCTTTTAAAAAAAACATCAGCATTAAAATATTATTTTAATAGCAAAACCTTCTGGAGCTCATAAATTTTGATCCGTAGCTCGAGTTAAGGTGATTTTTTTTAAATTGTGTATTTTTTCGAGATCTACGCATTAGTGAAAATTTTATACACATATTTCAAATTTAAAAGATAGTTTTACTCATTGTAATATTTACATGTACTCAATTATAAAGTGCCAAATTTGGGAGGGAGTTGTAATCACTTGTGGACATAATTTCGGTTGAGCCCGACGTCCTAAAATTTTGGGTGTTGCATTCTTGTATCTATGGGTGTATACATTTATATCTCTCTTGTATGTTGAGATATTTTGGATCTATATTTTTGTCACTTTGTTTTGGCATGTTGATAGTCTCTCTTATGGGGGAGCTATTCTGGTGAAGCCCAGTGTTAGTTTGTCAGTGTTCGAGTAGTTGATTTTGGAAACTCATATAGATATGTGGTATCACTCTACTCATTCAGTAGTATGGAGGGTGTGGTGTTGATACTGCTTCTTCGGGGTTCATTTCCTTGCCTTTTTACCTTGGCTTTTCTTGGATCGTGGCATTCATATTTATTTGGATCTCGTGTCCTTGCCTTGTTGCCTTGGTTATTGTTTTTGGATCGTGACACACCTATTTGTAGTAGTTGATCTTGCTTCTTCAGATTTTGTGTCCTTTCTTTGTTACATTGGATTTTCTTGGATCGTGGCACTCCTATTTATTTGGATCTCGTGCCCTTGACTTGTTGCCTTGGTTGTTCTTGGATCGTGCCACACCTATTTGTAGCAGTTGATCAAATTATGTTTGGTTTTTTTTTGCATTTTTGACATCACTCCATTGACAGTTTCTTTGCATGGAGCTATTTTGGTGAAGCCTAGTGTCAGTTGTTTTTGAGTTCTATGATCGAGCAGTGGAATTAGACCAGAGTGCGCACCACATTTCTTCAGCATTGTATGAGTTTTTGGATCCGAGCTTCTATGGATATCTTGCAGTGGGATTCTTCTCTCTCTACTTTGTTATTACTGGTTTTGGGTACCTTGCGGTGTCTAATTTTCCCAGTTATTGTATGTGGGTGCCTCATTAGGCCTTATTGTTGGGACCCACATTCTTTTTCACCCACCTAAGCTATGCTTATGGGAGGGTGTTAGTGTAGATAATTATTTATCCTTTTATTTATTTACTAGGATAATTCTTACAATTGTGTTAGCCCTACACTTGCTAGGTTATCTTGCTTAGGTGTACTAGCTGTGTTGAGTTAGCTTCTCAGTTATGTGGAGTTAGTTTACTAGTCTTTTGGAGTTAACTTAACTACCAGTATCATTTAGTGAGAGTTTTTCACCATTGATTTAGGTAGTAGTTTCACTTCCCTCCTCATATATGTACATATTTCTTATTGAGTAATTCAAGTCATTGTATTGCAATATATTGATCATTATGGATTCTGATGGATTTCCATATATGGTATTTTAGCTCTTTTGTCTTACAAATATAATGTGGTGTATTATTATCATCTGAGATCGCGGCTTGGAACAATCTTCTTATTGTTTATTTCAATTGCAAATCTTTATGTCTTCAACATGTTTTTGGGACTCAATACTGACTATTTTCCTCCAACGATTAACAACATGTTTCCTCACTACACATGGAATATCTTGAATCTAACAGATCCTCTACCCTCCCTTGTAGGTATATATTTTTAAACAATATGTGACTAGGAGGTGTTATCTCTTTTGATATTTGTGGAGCATGTTTAACTCCCCTGTTCCCTGAAGGATTATTACGCCCATGGAAAGAGATGAAGGAATCATCAACATGAAACCAATTATTTTATATTACAATCACAACATGTGGACGTCCAAGCACAAATATCCTGATAAAATATGTTTTCACCCCCTCTTTTGATAATAAGACCTTTCCTTCTTTGGAGGTAATGGTGACTTCCTGTTGTCCTTGGGCACACATGGACACCAGAAACTAAAAGGAAAATTAAATTATGAAATTACATATATAGAACAAAAAGTGTTACTAAAAAAATTCTACCATATTAATTCAAAAAATATTTAATATTGATTACATTATTCTCATGTTTCAAAAGTTATTGGAGTATGATGTTTCATAGCTACATTTCTAGTAATTTTGTTTTTTCACATGAAATTATAACTTCCTGATTTACTTATTTCCTCTTCCTTTAAAAAATATGTCACCCTACAATAGGTATTGTTGCAACCAAATAAAATATACCATCTACATGAAATATTTCTATCCATTCTAAATCATCCTTTCTAAAAAAAATCTTGTTGTTTGTTGTTCACATCCTACCTCGAGAACTCCATCATGTACTACCAATTGTTATTCCTTCCCATTTTGGTAACCTAGAGAAGGAAACATCACATTAATGTAATATAGCTTATAAATAAATATGTTTACAAATATCCCTTGATAGTCAATAATTTTTCAATTTTTTTCTCAAGCTGCAAATGGTTGGCTTTTATATTCTTCTTACAAAGTGTGCATCAATCCCTATGATGTCATGATTCTTAAAAGGTTCTCTCTCTCTTTTTGTTTTTTACTTCATTATTATAATCCAACATACTACCATGTTGTTTCAAATATTAAGTGTGCACCCATAGATCACCAATTGAAAGCTTGGTGTCTCGATAGCGATAATGGGAATTCCCGTCATTTGTGAAGTGATCTATTACTTAGCTCTCTAGATGAGGCGTGAGCATACCACAACAATAACCAACCAGAGTTAATTGGTTCATGTCTACTTTTCACCTTAGTCACGCATTTGACTAAGGTTAGTGGATAAGGTGTGAGACACTTAGTTCCTTAATGCATACCTCCAAAGAAAGCTATCTCCTATCCTAACTACTTTATGCTATCATAACTCTCCTCTAATCTACTAGTTGCAAGAGAAAAGGGATGCAAAAATATGAAATAAAAATATGGTGATACATCAAGAAGTTAGGGATCAACCTCCCTATATGAGTTAGCAAGAAACAGGAAAAAAACATAAATCTAAAAGGGCATATATACGCCAGAACATACCAATATTTTAACCTAACTCTCACTCTCAGCATGTATAAGAAAAAATGAATTAAAACCTTGAAAATTCTTCACACAATAAACCATAAACACAAAAAAGAGGTACGAGAAAATTAACAAAGAAAAAGGTAAATACTAGCCATAATCATATATGTATTACGAGATAAAATATACACATTTTTTCACAAGCATGATTCAACGTGTTTATGCATTTATAGAGAGAAGAGGCACTCAAAATCTCAATACTCAAAAGAGCAGAGTAAATTTTCATTCAAGGAAGAGGAACCATTTTTACAAGAGTGTTAATTGTTACATATAGCATTAGAAGAGAGAATGAGGAAGGGGGAGAAAGAGAGAAGAGGAAGATAAATAATATTTTGGAGTATGACTTCTTTCTCGTCCTTATCCCTTCCACATGGATAATTGGGATTAGAAAATATGCATAACTGAAAATATCCATGCAAAACCACCTCTAGCTATATTATGAGGATATCTACAGGAACAATGATGATCCATAGCCATTAATAAAGGCTTGGGAATGACCTGAAACAAACATTATCAAGAAAAAAACCTTCATGATTTTGCAAGAAAATATTATTTTTCAATTTGATACCTTTATCTACAAGAAACATGCTATTATTTTTCTTTAAAAATTGTCTTTGAGAAAGCACAAATGCATGCTTGTGAGATCACAAGGATGAGTGAAGATGGAGCTTCCATTTGTTCAAGGATCACGATTTCACCCTTGGGACGACTATGAAAGATAGCAAATGTCATTCTACAATTTTTGAATCTATATAATTGAATGGTATACACTTTTTTGTGAAAAATAGGTATAAAAAATATATGAAATTATTTTAAATCAATCAAATTAATAAAAATACTTAACGTACACTAAAACACTTTTAAATAGGTTAGTGGTTGGGTTGAAGTGCAATATGTACATTGCTTACGTTGGAACTACTTCAAAGAGGCCTCAAATCACACATAGTTCGCTTCTTGAATATGCGACATGATATTGTGTTAATTTAATCATAATCGATATCCCGATTAGTTGATAATGCCTTATAAATACTTAGATTGCTTGTGCTTGAATTGGCTTTGATGTCTTATAATTAAGAAGCTTGAGTCTTGAACCTAATTTTGCCTAATTTGAAGTGTATCAAACATATGTGGGGGTTGTTTCTAATGTCTATAGTTGCTTTAGGGAAAATTGGGAGATATTTGTATGTCTTTCGAATGATTTGTGTAAGGTGAGTGTCAAGATTTCATAAATTCTAGGTGGGTAAATGAGTGCATTAGACTATCTTATACAAGGTTTGATAAATATAATTTCACATTAAGGCTCACCCATAGTAAAAGTATCAATCCATTATTTAGATGTAAAATTGAGAAAGTGATTGTTGGGTGGCCTTGGATGGTACCCTTCTACCCAAAAGAAAACCGTTGGATGGTTTGGTCCTATTGGATTTTCTGGTCTAGGAGGAAGATACAATGTTGTAAGGTTTTGTGCATGACAATTAGGATATGTGGACTCCTTATGACTAATGTGAGCATTTGTCTGAGTGATTGATTAGTGTAATAAAGAGAGAAAATCTTGCAATGAGACTAAGAATAGACTAAGATATAACAATTAGGCTCAAGATAGGTGTGGAAGTCATGATTTTAGGGATTTGGCCAATATCAACATTATCAAGTGATAAATTAACAAATTTAGGTGTCTACACATATAAGATATGAATCTTTGTGGAGAATGCATTGGTGCCAACACAAGCCTAATGTAATATTAATATGGTGTCGCACTTGGTTGTACAAATAATCTTTTCAAATGTTTATTTTATAATAATTAATCATATAAGAATTATAGATTCAGATTTTTATTTTTACTTGTATTTTGATGTTTCCCTCAATTTTTATTATAATTTTAAATATTAGATATTCGTTGTTCAATGCTCAATCTTAGTAAGTTTTATTGTGGGAAGAATTGCTTTGCTAACATTGATTAGGAAGAGTCTAAAACAATCTTAGTAAGTTTTCTTGTGGGAAGAATCTTTGCTAACATTAATTAGGAAGAGTCTAAAACATATATGCTACAAGTTTTAGAGCACCTAAATCAGGAAGGTGAAGTGAGGTGGTACTAAACCTAATGCGGATGAAGGTGGCACTTGTTCTACTACCTCTTGGGTTGGCATGCAATTTCATTCCCATAGTTTGAAGGGATGCGTGTATGAGATTCTTGGCAGCACAGGTGATTGTCAGCTAAATTTGTGAGTAAAATTATTCAAAACATTTGTAACCCAAGATTAATTTTTGTTCTAAAATAGAAATTATCCAAAATCTAAGTTTATTCTTTCATTTTAAAATATGTCGAGTATATTTTCTATTATTTGCGGGAGGATCATGACAATACTTAGGTAATTGGAAACCGATTCTAATCTACATTGGTCTAAATGCTTGAACTGAAAATTGCAGGCATGCGGAAGGAATTGTTATTGGTATTTGTTACAATGCCAATCTTCTTCTTGGAAATTACAGACAAACATTGATGAATGTTAAAGATTCTACAAAAGTCAATCCAAAAATTGGTAACGTTTTCAGGAATGACATGGGTGCTTATGTGTATCCCTAAATGTGAAATCTTCATGTTTTAAGAAAGATGTATTCCTTGAATGAGATTTCGTCTATGCTTTAAGCAAGGAAAGTTACATTGTTTCGTATTATATAGTCTTTTTGGTTAAACTATTTCATGGAAGATTTAATGCAGTCACTTAGTAGCATTAACTACACATTAAGACAATGTATGATATGATTTATGAAGATTTAAAAATTAGTTATTTTAATATAATTAGTTATTGCTACTTTTAATTGCAATATTAGCGTGTAAATCTAAATTGAATTTATTTTTTATTTTTCTATTTGTTGATTCTGATATATTAGTGATTATCATGAGACATCACTAATCCAATTTATAAAACATATTACTATTCTTTATAATTTAAATTTAATTTTTGAAACTATCACGACACTTGTTTTTTAATAGATTCAAAGATGGATTTCCAATTAACACTCAATAGAAATTAAAATAATAAAAAATGATTAGATATGAGACTAAATTAATGGATATGTACAAGCCATGAAGACTACAATAACCTTTAGTTTCTGTGAAATAAAGCATATGATATACTTATATGATTATAATTACTTGTAACAAACTAAGTGAAATATCAAATGGGAGACTATTGTAGTGGATGAACTATTCCACTGAAGAACCCCACATAAATTCCCACAATCTAACCTTTATTCCCTATCATAGCAATGGAGAGTGTTTACATTATTTTATGAATATCAAGGGAACTATATTTTCAAAGCTTTCTGGCAATTTCATGAGATAAAAGGTAAATTGAAGAATCGAGGACTTGGGTTGCCCCAAGTTAGTTGGGATGATAGATCTTTCCTTTTGCTCGGATTATATCATGAACATTTATACACATAACAATCTCGAATGACGTCATGAACAATTATAAATCCATGTTCCCAAGTCTTTCCCCATGTCATTTCCTCGAGTCTTATCTCTAGAACAACGTGATCAACAACATGAAGCACCCACCAATAAAGAAAAAGGCTACGATAACTTGAAATGCCTCTTTACAAAGACCCTTATGATCTTCTAGTGGTGATAAGGATCCTCTCTTTTAGGAATCCCGGGTCTTTAACCAGCAGGTTAGCTACACTAAGTTGTCTAAAATCAGCCTCAGAGTGGTTTCGGTCCTTATCCTCAACACCTAGCTTTGTAGGATTTGAGATCCACATCCCTGAACACCATTGTTACTAGAGTCATCTTGCCTATTCCACCTATACCGTAAACCATTACAACCTGGGTGATATATCCTTGAGCATGTCCATTATCTCGTCCAGGGTATCCTTGGTGTCGTGATCTGTTAAAGCATAAAAAAAAATTGAACATCATGCAGAAAGGATTCTTAAACTTCACCGTAAATAGATTGATGATATATATTTTTGTAGGGCTTTCATATGTAAGAGGATGAAAGTAAAGACCTGGACCGAGGTATTCTCCATGGAAGGAAGAGCCAGTAACTAGCCTCATCACATTCATTATGGGATTACAACCAGACTGAGATTAAAGATCCTGTAACAAAAAAGCTGGAACAATATAATTTTATGAATATTCATGGTAGTCAGCAATTCAGTTATACCAAATTGGTGGGAAAATACCATGAATCCTTACCTGAAGAAGAGGAGCCAAGTGCGTTCGAGAAAAACAAGGAAATAATCCCTAAACAGGCAACACAGAATAGAGATGTTACCATTTTTGCCTGTGTTTAATGAGCGCATATACAGAGGGTAAACACACGCCTCTGTCACTTTTTTATTTTGAGGACTTCGCAGAAGCACAAGTGGGCAAGCGAATATTTATTATTTAGATCGTGCAATTACTGTATCCAGACAAAATCTTATCCTCACCACTGTCAAACACCACAGGTTGGAAGAAGAAAGTGATAAGGTTGGACCAGCAGTCGGTAATCAATCAAAAACAGTTATAAGAAATCAGGGGGCGCCACATTTTTTTTTTGATGTTAACATATGTGAATTCGTCAAAAAGTTATTCCATTCGTCGATGTAACGGGTACACATGTTTTCCTTTTCTTTTTATCTTCCCTTTATAAAAAGAATCCTGAAGGGGCGAGGGAGGGTGTTCACTCGTTGAGACCCAGTGGTCTCGAATGTCAATTAAACTAGCAATCACACCGAGGTGCAATGGAGACGTTAATAAGGGAGACAGTGATTGTTCGGAAACAGTAAAGTGGGTGGAGAGAAGGAAATGGAAGTGTGTGGAAGAAGATGACAAATTGAAAAGTGGAAGAGGTAGACAAGAGAGGATGAGGGAGGAAGAATGTGTGGGGAAGGAGAAGATTTGGCATAAAATATGCAAGGAGCTCTACGAGTGAAGAAGTCTTTGTTTTTGTAATTTGCATCATGGCACATATGTATGAATTGCTATGTTGGAGCACCTGTTAGAAGAAAATTTAGGGAAGGTACGAAGGTTGAGAAAGCATCAAGCTATGAAATAAATATGATTGCAAGGCCCTGGCGTCCAATATCTCCAATGTCAGTAGTCGTCCTGTCTAAAGTTAGGCCTTGAGATTTATGTATTGTGAGGGCCAAAACCATCTTTACCAAAATGCTAATACCATAATAAAAGTTCGTCTTGCTGGAATGGACTGTATTTTCCACTTGCTACACCACTCGAAATGGCAATTCCCTGTAACACAAAAAGATAGAATAAAACATGAAGACTATTTATAAGTAAGAGTGAATTATTTTTGAAACATGCAACCAACTTGTATTTTATCCTCACACAATCATACTGGTAAAGAGCATGGGGACATTGCATGCAGGCGGGTCGTCTATTACTTGCATATCAGTACATATTCTATGCTTTAGCAAATGTTGTTTTTTAATCTCAGAGTTGATGTTATGCTTCAAGTTTCCACACAAGTGTTTAGAGAGAAGCGAGATTTTTTTTCACCTATCAAACAAATTCATTTCACACAGACAAAGATTTTATGGATCATTACATTATAGTAATATTGAGTAAAGTACGTATGCCTTGGAAAAATCTAGCAAACCTTTATGTGAATGAGGAGTCTCTAAAACATCCAGTGATTCACTTCGATAAAAAATAAAAAATAAAGGCTATAGCTGCAAGGATCTAACAACATTGATTAGATCTGATTATGAGGATGCCGAGCGTGGTGGAAAGTTTATAGATCAACTCGAACGGTTGTAGGATGTTGTAGAACAATTCCCAGATCTTGATGAAAACTGCACGAGGCTGAAAACACTCTCATTGTTTGATACAATCATAATACTCTTGCCTTTTTACAGGGGGCCTCGATCGCCTAGAAACATCTATTGAAACATGTTGGCAAGCTTTGGATCTAGTGACTTTTGTTAAAAACTGCGATCTTCGACATCTCAATATCATTAATCCGCTTAATTTTATCAACATTGACATTGATATAATATGTATGGATGTTTTCAATGATTTTCAAAGACTCTTAAAGCTACACAAGGAAGTTCTTGATTCTCCAAAAAATTTACCCGATTGAACGGACTCTGCGGCGGATGAAAATATAACATGTGAAGCCATTGAAAAGCTACAGAAAAATGACGCGACACAACTGAATTTTTAGAAGCTCTTAATAGTAGGGATCAAAGATGAGCCCCACAAAGGAAATGTGGGGGCAGAAGATTGTGAACTAAGGGATTTAAAGGATTGGGGTGCAACACCAATCTGTTTAATGTCGTCTACTCATTGCTGTGAACATGTTTCACAATCGCCCCTTTGGTATTTGCCTTCGTGCCCATCCCTCTTGCGAACCCTGTCACACATGCACTAGGAAACAAGTTAATGTGTAAAGCGTAATTCACAATCGTCCCCTTGGCATGTGCTTTTGTGCCCATCCCTCTTGCGGTCCATGTCATACCGACGCTAGAAATCAAGTTAACATATAAATTTAGTAGTAATTGGATAGTTGCAAACTTGCAGCAAGTGCAAAGTTCTTCCTTGTTCATCTTCAAGTGCCACTTAGAATACCTCTAACGTCACATTTACTTTTTTTATTTTGGGTTTAATACAATATGATGAGTGAATCACTCTTAGTTAGAGGTGGGTTGTTGGACATTAGTGGTGACAATACTAAGTGGCCGCGTGATGTAGGAGTTTTCCACCAAGTTGTTCTACGTTATGATCTCGACCTTCTACAATGGAGGATTTGTGTATTTTGGGTTTGTTTCTATTATTGTAAGGTGAGTGACATGTAGCAGAACAAAATATTTTCACTTGAGATCATTTCAGTCCAACGTTGGCGAAAACATATAAAAAAATCCAACATCCACTAAACTTTGATGGTTTTCTGCGCCCTACCTGAAACATGCCTTAGGTGCAATTAAGACCTAAAAGTACTAATGTGAAATTGTTGTATCCAATGGTTGGCATAAATAACAAAATAATTATAAAATATATAAAAATATGAAGTTTAAATAACATGATGTAATTGAAATCTTGGTTTACATGTTTAAGCGTTTTGTGTAATGTAAAATATTAAATTTAATTTTTCGAGTCCTCCTACTAACACACTTTTTAAGAACAATTACTGGCTCTCTAAATTTTATTATTTTTTTAAAAAACAAAGATCATTCCATTAGGGTGGCATTACCGACATGCATGACACGTGGAATAACTTTGAAATTGTATTGTTCCACATTGGAGTTACTAATTGGTTTGCTTCCATTTAACTTATTTACCATGCCAGCTCTACACTTCAGAACGTCCACCTATTTCCCTTCTTAAAAATCCATGCTCCATGTGGATATCCCTTCATAAGCATCAAATACCTGGGGCGCACCTCTGGAATGCAAATCAATAGTGGTCTTTTAGACATTTTTCATGATTTAAACTGTAAAATACTTGCAAATATTTGAAATAACTGTCACATGTGGCTTGCATATTTTATGCATGACCATCTTTTTTTCTATAGTTTTTAAAATAAATAGGACGTTACATGAAATGTGCTAAATGTATCTCTCATTAATAGCCATCCCAAAACCAATGCCATTATGGGTAAAATGAAGCATGCACATGGAGATAAATCTATGGTTTAGGGGTTAAATTCGACGGCCGTTTAAATGTTTTTCATGATTTAAATCGTGAAATACTTGCAAATATTTGAAGTGACCATCACATGCAAATTTCATATTTTACGTATGTCCATTTCTCTCTCTCTCTCTCTCTCTCTCTCTCTCTCTCTCTCTCTCTCTATATATATATATATATATATATATATATATATATATATATATATATTTGTGTGTGTGTGTGTGTGTGTGTACACACACACACACATACATACTATACTAATATATATTCAAATTAATTGTGTATAGAATATTTTAAATGCCCCACGTATTTAAAGAAAAATAAAAGTTGAGTGGGAAAATAAATCCATGTAAAAAATCCCACTAATCGAATACAGTTCTTATGAAAAACCCAAAGCAAACCACGAAGAGGACATAACAAACACGTGAAAGATAAAAGACTTGTCATTTTCTTGCTCTGCCATGTCAGACCTACGGTGTCATAAACCTACGGTTAGATGGAGGTCGTACGTCGTCGCATGTACCATTTGCAAAATCAGAACAACTGATCCACTACTGCTTGCGTCAGAAATTAGTTCCTCAGGTGTAAAACGGAACGTCCATCACTGTAAATATGTTTTTTTTGGTTAAAAAATAACAATCACACATGAGCAGTACAATGTGAACACTGAAAGGGTTTTGGGCGTATGAATAAAGAGTGGAGGAGAGAAAACAAGGAAGAAGAGGAGGACGAAGTGGAAGGTAAATTTTGGGATGGAACATGTGACATAACATAAAATCATAATGGCTTTTATGGGTATACAGGAACATTGGAGGAGATATTTGTGGAAAGTATGGAGATGTGAATACAATAATGAATAATTTGAAAAGATAAATGGAATAATGCAATACAAAAAATGAAATGTATAGTAATATGTAGAAAAAAATTTATTTTGTTATCCGGTCAGGGTTTAAAACTATGTCAAAAGTCCTCCACCGTTGAGCATTTATGGGGGATCACCAGGCATAACAATGTGGAGGTCTACCCATTTTGCATATGTCACAAAACGAGTTAAGAAAAAAGTAGGTGGACATAATTGTTTGAACATGTCCAAAATTTAACTTCAATGTTTTTCTCCAAAATGAGTGTGTCCCTTGAAGGTTCATCCCGAAATGCAACACACTATCTAGAAGCCCATTGTGGGGGAAACCCTAATTTTTTTTGGAGATCCCATGTAGTTGATGGGAGACCATGCTTGAAATTCCACCCCACTAATACTATAGTTGTCACATGGCTCTGGTGATGCAATTATGAGGTTTAGTAGAAATTATCTAAACCACGGACGTGAGTTCAAGTTCGTTGATTCAGGATTATGTGTGGATGGCTAAGATCTAGCACATAGTTAGAAAGGTCTCCAATTTCTAACAAGGCACACACCTTTCAGTGTAAAGAGATGAAAGTGGATTTGAATAAAGATTCTAAAAAGTAAAGGTTGTCTTAGCAAATAATGCTAAATGTATATGCAATTTCTTTTCCCTAGGATAAAAAAATGAAAATGTTTATTGAACAAATAAAAAACAAAAATTACCAACAAGAGGATCATCTTTCAACAAAGGCCAGATGCGACTATACCTAAGCTCTCAAACTTTCTCACTAACGATTGATGGTTGTAATGGGTTCGTGCTTCAACATCATCTACACATTCATCAAACTGTCATTTGTCAGAATTGAGTGGGTTCATTCTCATTTGAAATGTCGATTTAAAGATGTGCTACATACTCTCTTTACTGAGAACAACCCTCTTGTAGATGTTTCTACATATATTTATTTATTTCATTTAATTTTTTTTAAATGACACAAATGTTTCCCTTGAAACGAGAAAATGGAGATGGTTTTGATGATAAACATAGACAATTTATAAATATAATTCGATAGAAACTAGAGAGTAAAAAACAATTTGAGCATACACACAAACTACCCTCACACGTCATTCACAAAACATCTGCATTGAAAATCAATAAATATTTTGTTTACCCTCTGTCATAACAAGCTCTACATGCCAACTATTTCACCTACAATTGCCAAGCTGGTAGGATGTTCAAAGACAGATGGATCTTTGTCATACATCTTCTGCAATATGTTAGCAACAACTACCTTGTTAGCAATTAGGGAAATATTTCAATTATGGTTTCAACCATCATCGATGGATTTTTTTGAGATATGCCAATGGCGCTAGAAACAACAACATTTTCTTCTATATGCCCCTGCAATAAGAGAAAAATACACAACCCACATAAAATTTTAGGGTTTTCTTAGCAAAAATCTAGGGCAAAAAGGCCTCTTTAAAAACTTTATACAACCTACATGCTACGTAGCTTTTCCTTCCTTTCCTACAAGGCTCCACATATGTGTGTGTGACCCATATCTTGTTATTTCACCCTCTAATCATGTTTAATACACCAGCTTCAAGTACTCACATTGAGTTACCATATGGAATATTACAATTGAGTGTCACAGTGGTGCACTATTTTTAGTAGGAACTTGAAATGGTCATAACTTGTGTTATGGGTGTCCATTTGAGTCCTTTTTTTAAACCAATTTTTTCAACGAGACAAACACACCAATCAACCAACCATGCCATTTGGAGCATGTTTAAGCACATTTTCGGGCCCGAAATCATCCATCTGAAGGTCAAAAATTAGGATCGAAGTTGTAATTCATTTTTTTCTTATTTTAGGGCATTAGTAAATTTTAGTCTCTTGAATGCATAGTAGGTTAGAAGTTGGAAATTCCTCTAATTTAGGCATGTAGAAGATGCATGGAATTTTTTTTACCCATACAAATAAGCATGTGAACAAGTAAGAATAGCCAGTTTTAGTAAACTGCTAAAAATAGTAAATTTTGCCATCTAGAATAGATTTAGTCAAAGTTAGTTAGATTTTTCTTGGTACCTCAAGTTGGGATTTGTTTTCTTATTTATGAAGCATTATAATTCATGATTGGATAATGAAGAAGAAGAGTTATTTTCTTTGAGTTCAAAATATTTGCAGTATTTGTGTGTGTGTTACATTTTGGATTCATTATCTGGTATCAGAGAAAGTTCGAGTCTTGGTGGAGGAAAAAAACAATGGCAGGAAGAGGAAGAGGAAGAGGAAGAGGGGGCAGTATTACCTAGATGAATAGAAACATACAGGATCTACAGAGGCAAGTTGTTACGCTTATTGTAATTATAGCCTAGAGAGGAAATCAAGGTGGAGATGAGACAAATGAAGAAGAAGTTCGTGAAGAGGATGAAACATAAAGACCACCTTTAGCTTTTGAAGAAAGGATGTTGCGAGCATTAGAAGGAAAGAATGATGGGATAAGAGTTGATGTTTCAGAGTATGGAGGTAACCTAAAACTAGAGGAGATGATAAACTGGTTGACTAGCATGTGAATTTTTTTTTGAGTGGAAGGCTATGTCAGAGGAAAAGAAGGTAAAATTTTAATGCATGAAATTAAAAGGTCACGATATGTTATGGCGAGATCACCTAAAAAAAGTGCAGTCAAGAAAGGGGAAAGAAATAATTAGGACCTGAAGTAAGATAGAGAATAATTTAAAAGATAAATTTATCCCTGTAGATTATGAACAAACCCTTTACATGAGGTTTCAAAATCTCAGACAAAACTTACAAGCCGTGCAAGAATACACAGACGAGTTCTACAAGTTGTCCATTAGTGTAGAGAATGAATAAACTAAGGAACAAGTATTTGTAAGGTATGTAAATGGATTAAAATTTCCTATTCAATATGAGATAATCATGCACAATATTAAGAGCATGGAGGACACCTATCAACTAGCTTTAAAATTTGAAGAAAAAAATTGTCAAGGTTTTAGGAGGTCACTTGAGATGAATAGGGGACCTCATCCTCCTTTTGGGGATGAGATGTTTTTATTCAAGGTAGAGGAGAACAACCTCATGGAGTGGAAAAGCAAGAAGATACAAGACATGATTTCCTAAACCAGCAAAGAGGTAGAGGATTTCCTAAGGGCAAAGGAAGGGAGGATCCATGAAGACCATTTTTTTGCTACATATGTGGTGAAGAGGGGCATCGGGAATTTGAATGCTTGCATTATTATACATATGAAAAGAGGAAAATAGATCCTCCAAGATTAAATCTTATTGAAGTTGAAAAAGAAGAAGATGAACAAGACCTAGAAATTTCACCAGATGTGAGAGAAAATATGATGATAAAAAAGATGATGATTGCTCCAAGAAAGGATATCAAGGGGGATACATGGCTACGCACAAATATTTTTTAAGACCAGATGCACTTCAGGAGGAAAGGTATGTAATGTTATTATTGATGGTGGTAGTTGTAAGAACATGGTTTCAAATGAGATGGTTAAGAAAATAGGATTGTATTGTGAGAAGAATTCTAACACTTACCGTATTGCATGGTTTAAGAAGGGTAATCAAGTTACTATTGATAAAATATGTTTAATAAGTTTTTCTATTGGGAAAATTACTAAGGATGAGATTTTTTGTGATGTTATTCCTATGGATGCATGTCATATGCTACTAGGCAGACCATGGCAATTTGATAGAAAAGTTATTCATGATGGGGGAAAAAATACGTATAATTTTTAGAAGGATGACACAAAAATAGTTTTTCTACCTCTTAAGGAAGAGGGAAAGGATTAAGATATGATTTTTGAAAAATAATTTGTGAAGGAGGCAAAGGGAACTGGGTTTTGCTATGCACTAGTCACAAATAAGAATGACCTTCAAGTGCACAAATACCAGTAGAGGCAAAAAAATTAATAGAATTTTTTTTGATGTTATTCCTGATGAGCTACCAGATGGGTTACCACCAAAAAGAGTTATTCGACACCATATTTATTTGATCCCATGGTCTTCACTCCTAAATCAAGCAGCTTATAGGATGTCAGACATTGCATGCAGAACTGAATAAGCAAGTGTGAGAGCTTGTAAGAATGGGGGTAGTACGGGATAGCATGAGTATCTGTACAAATCTAGCTTTATTAACTCCAAATAAGGATGGAACATGGAAAATGTACATAGATAACAGAGTAATTAATAAAATTATAATCAATTATAGGTTCGTAATACCTTACCTTGATGATATGATGGATGTGCTTATTGGATCTAGGTATTTTGCCAAGATTGATCTTCGAAGTGGTTACCATCAGATCCATATCAGAGAAGGAGGCAAGTGGAAAACAACATTTAAGACAAGGAATGAATTATATGAGTAGTTGGTGATGCCATTTGGGTTATCTAATGCACCTAGCACTTTTATGAGGCTGATGAACACTGCGCTATGGGAGTATAATGGTAAGTTTGTTGTGGTTTATTTTGATGATATCTTACTCTTTAGTAAAACTAAAGATGAAGATTTGAGGCATTTGAGGGTGATATTTGAAGTGTTAAGGAAAGAGAAGCTCTATGAAAATTTTAAGAAGTGCACGTTTATGCAAGAGAGTTTGGTAATTTTGGGTTTTATTATTTCAGTAGATGGGGTATAAATGGACTCAGAAAAGATAAAATCAATTATTGAATGGAATACTCCATGAAGTATAACAAAGGTAAGAAGCTTTCATGGTTTAGCAACATTTTACCAAAATTTTAATAAAAAAAATTAGCATTATTATAACACATATAATAGATTGCACAAAAGGAAGTGAGTTTTTGTGGACAAAGGCAGTTGAGGATAGCTTTCATTTCTTGAAGAAGAAGGTGATAGAAGCACCAATTTTGGCACTACAAGATTTTTGATAATGTGTTTGAAGTTGATTGTGATTCCTCACATGTGGGTATTGTGTTTTCCTAAGTCAAGTTGGCAAGCCAATAACATTCTTTAGTGAAAAAATAAATGAGGTAATAAATAACTACTCTACTTATGATGTGGAATTTTATGTAATTGTACAAGCAATTGAGGCATTGGAGGCATTACTTAGTGCCTAAGTAGTTTGTATTATTCACATACCACATAGCCCTGAGATATGTGAATACAAAAAAAGAAGTTGAATAATAGGCATGCAAAGTGGATATCATTTTTACACGATCATACTTTTTCTATAAAGGATAATTCAGGAAAACATAACCAAGTTGTAGGCATGTGATTCTATTTACCATTATGGATAATGAGGTGGTTGGTTTTGAAGCAATAAAGGATTTGTATTCTTCTGATGATGATTTCAAGAATATTGTTGAAAGGTTGAGTAGTCCATTGTCAACCAATGTAGGTGATGTCCAGGATGAGTACCTTTTGTAGGATGGTTATCTATTTAAGGGATGACAACTATGTATTCCAGTGGAGTCTATGAGAGAGAATATAGTGAAAGAGCTGCATAGCGGAGGATTGACTAGGCACTTTGGTAAGGATAAGACCGTCACTTTAGTAGAAGAGAAATACTATTGGCCAAAGATGAAAAGAGATGTGGTAAGATATGTGGAGAGGTGTAGTATTTTCTAAGTCCTCGAAAGGCCATGCATAGAATACAGGGTTGTATATGCCACTTGCTTGTTCCCAAAGGACCATGGACAGATTTGATTATGGATTTTGTTTTGAGATTACTAAAAAAAAAATGAAGTAATGAATCAATTTTTGTGGTTGTTGATAGGCTTCTCTAATATGGTTCATTATATTGTCTGTAAGAAAACTAGTGATGCAACAGGAGTAGAATATTTGTTTTTCAGAGAAGTTGTTTGATTGCATGGTGTTCCAAACACCATCACTTTAGATAGGGACACAAGGTTCTTAATTCATTTCTGGAGGACTTTATGGAAGAATTTGGGAACTAAACTATATTCCACTGGTGCCTATCATCCTCAAAATGACGGGAAAACAAAGGTGGTAAATAGGAGTTTGGGAAACCTGTTAAGGTTCATACTTGGGGAAAAGCCAAAACAATGGGACTTAGCATTACCATAAGTTGAGTTTTCTTATAATAGCTCAATAAATAGATCCATTGGAAAGTCTACATTTTCTATTGTGAATGGGAGTAACCCAAATGGGGTGTTAGATTTTGTGCACCTACCAATTGATGGTCAAGTCAGCGATGATGCAGAAACATTTTTTGAACATATACATCAATTACAGGAAGAAGGGCAAAAGAAGTTATAGAATAGTAATGAAAAGTCTAAGGAAATAACATATGTGCATAGAAAGAGAAAGGTGTTTAGAGTGAGTGAGTTGGTTATGGTATACCCTTCAGAAGGAAAGGTTTCTAAAAGGAACCTATATCAAATTGAAGTACAAGAAGATTAGTCCCTGCAAAATTATGAAAATAAATAAATGATAATGCTTATGAGGTAGAATTGTCAAGAAATTTTGATATTTCTCTAGTGTTTAATGTTTCAGAATTATATTATTTTCATGGGGATGGTGAAGAATGGGACGCTAATGAAGAAGTAGTAGATAGGAGGTAACAAATTCCGTTGAAAAAGAAAGACAAAGTGGATCATAGCTTATATAAGAAAACTATGAACACGCAACATGGGCAATACAACAAATATTTGGTACATTGGAAAGGAATGGAACAAGAGGATAACACATGGGTCACATAGTGGGAAATTTATAAGTTGGATAACAATAAATGGTAGAAATTTGAAGAAGAAAACTTTCAGGAGCTTTGTTTTTTTCAAGTAGGCGAGAATGGTGCACTATTTTTAGCAAGAACTTGAAATGGTCATAACTTTTGTTTCGGGTGTCTGCTTGATTTTGTTTTTTTTAAACCATTTGTTTCGATGAGACAAACACACTGGTCAATAAGCCTTTCTGGTTGGAGCACCTTTTGGCACATTTTCGGGCTTGAAATCTGCCATCTGAAGGCCGAAAATTAGGATCTAAGTTGTAATTCGGTTTTTTCCTATTTTAGGGCATTAGTAAATTTTAGTCTCTTGAATGCATAGTAGGTTAGAACGTTGGAAATTCCTCTAATTTAGGAATTTAGAAGATTCGTGGAAATTTCCTATGCTCGTACAAATAAGCATGTGAACTTACTGAGAATAACATGTTCTGGTAAACTACTAAAAATAGTAAATTTCGCCAACTAGAGTAGATTTAGCTAAAATTAGTTTAGATTTTTCTTTTCAACTCGAGTTGGGAGTTGTTTTAGTATTTATGAAGCATTGTAATTCATTATTGGATAACGAAGAAGAAGATTTATTTTCTTTGAGTTCAAGATATTTGCAGTGTGTGTGTGTGTGTGTGTGTGTGTGTGTGTGTGTGTGTGTGTGTGTGTGTGTGTGTGTGTGTGTGTGTGTGTGTGTGTGTGTGTGTGTGTGTGTGTGTGTGTGTGTGTGTGTGTGTGTTACATTTTGGCTTCATTACACAGTCATAAAATGTTTCACTAACCTTAGAAAAATAAATAAATATAACTAGTATTAGAAAAATAAATTTAAGCCCATAGGAAATATTAAAAAACAAGGGTTGTATTGCAGCAATAGTTTATGACGTAAATGTTATTTGCAAATGCAAATGGAAAACAAAAAATTTTATTTGTAGATTATTTTGGAAAAATATAAATGTGTAAAATAGGAAAAGGATAAAGAGCTGAAAACTAAATTTCATTTCATCAAATAAGAAACATAGTTTATATTCTCTAATTTGTTACTGTTGTGGAAATATAAAGAAGAGAGAACATATGTACATATTCTATAAACTATTAGGCTTGTGTACAAACATAATTAGCTAAAAGTTTTTTTTCCTAGATCAGGAAAAAGCTGTATGAAAAGTAGTTGGAAAAAAATGTATTTTTGTTGAAAAAAAAATTCCAAAATCATTTGCATCTCTACAAAATGGATATGGGATTACTATCACATGTACTTTTTTGTTTCTATTCAAAATGAAGTACCTACAACATGTGAATATGAGGTCAAAGTTGTTTACCTTAAAACGATGGAGCTGAGATTGTGTGGCTTAAAGACGTGTAGCTTCTTTCATGGGAAAGAAATTGAGGTGCAGTGCCTACAAATTTACAGTCACTGTTAATATCAATATAGTTCTTAAGTGTATGCATTGTAGTTGGGAAATTGTACATTGAAAAAAAGGTAACAGAATAGGAAAATAATAAAATTATAGATAGAATATACAATAAATTTTCAATAATCATATTTAAACTCGCGTATTGAAAAAAGTGAATAATTCAATCTTTTCATAGTAAATATGTATTTTGATAATGTATTTGTATCACAGAAATTGGTCATACTCCTATTGAAAATAGAAAAATGCAAACAAAACATCTCCATACCAAACATTTGCACCTACAAATGACATTACAATAAGCATAGAAACTTATTTTATATACGACTGGAACAAATATATATATACAATTATTATTTACAATTATCGGTAGTTACAATCTACTTACCATACTTAAAAATGAAAACCAAATAGTGTGTTTTTTCATTCTTAGAGGTCTGCAGAAGAATTTGAAGATAATTTGGACTTCTTTAGAAACATGATAGGTTCACAAAAAACAACAACAAGATATAAATTTCATTGAAAAACAATACGCAGGGTAGCACATACATGTCCATCTTTAGATGTAAACATGTTCCTTATTAAGAAAATCCAGTCGCATCTAGAAACTACAATAATTGTTGGTACATCAAGATTAATAAAGAAATGAAGAAATCTTGGTAGAATGCTAGAGCAAAACATTTTTCAATCCCATGTGTCATGTACCTAGTGGTAATCACAGTAAAATATGATGCATATATTTTATGACTTGAAACAAATGATTTGTAATTCTTTTAATGTTGAAGATAGGGCGATATCTTTGCTGAGAATCCACATTACCAAAGAGAACTCAAAGGTAAATATTGTATATAGTAAACCCTGATCCAAAACAAATCCAAACAAAGTGATGCCTCCATTGTTATATTGCAGGTATGTTACTTCACACAATTCCCACAAAAATAAAATTATCATAAGAATCAACTTGATATGTTTCATCAAATCTGCATGATTGTTGTAAATTTCTACATTCTAGATGGTGTTCTTCCAATTTAGTTTTGCTTTATATTATTGCACTGTCTAAACATGTTTTCTTGTTTTATATATTTCTATCCGTCCATTCTAAAATTGTTTCCAAAAACTAAAATGATATAAGATAATCATCATTTATTTCAAATCACTGAAAACACTGTGTCAATAATTGGTCATGTGGAGATTACCGAAGAGAAAAATTTGCAACATATCAAAGTGGCAATCCACCACATGTTTTAGGAAAGTATGTTACACTAATGTGTACCATATTGTTTCCCCTAGACAGTCTCCATAAAATGCTATGAAGGTCAACTTGAGAAAATGTGTCCCTTTTGTTTACAAATAAATACATTTCATACCTTTCTTCAGCTATCTTTTATCCATGTATACATTACCTGACATTTCTGGTCAGCTGAAATTAGCAATTTGCTAACATCCATATAAAATTACATACCCATATTTCCTCTTCTAGATAAGAATAAGCTCTACAAATCAAACTCTTTGCAAATAATGGGCTAGGTTTTGCAGTCACATATGTATGTATAGATGTATCTATGCATGCATGATTATTTTACTCAAACTTTCTGTAACAAATTTTTGACATATTGGCATCATTTTTGGAATTCTAGTAGGACACATTTCTTTAGGACCATTATTGACATTAATTTTTATATATTCAGTGTGATAACAACATATCCTATGATATGGCCTGACCTTTTACAAGAAATTTTCTCTAGATTATTCTTTAATTTAGAACATCCCAATCTATACAAACTTGCAACCTAGTAAGTTCCAATTTCCTCTTCAATTCTCTTGTTTTATTGACACAAGGACTATCCTTGGCCATGTTATCAGTTTGGGTTAGGAGTGCTATTTGTACACTTTCCTTGTCTTTCTTGAACCCGATTTCCATTATTGACCTCGAAGCTAACAATATTTCCTACATTTTTGTTTTCATATGTTTTAATCCAATACATGTAGTGACCACATGATAAAACACCTATTTTGGATTTGTGCCAAATTAGAATCATAGTAATTTTATAGGTCTGATCAAAATACAAGTTCATGGGCATCTGGGATTATTTAAGCATTTGTGAGAGCTATAATTTTGTGAAAAATTAAATCTTAGCTTATCCTACAGTAATTGAGGGACATAAATTGTCTCATTTCTAACAGTTGTAATAAGTCATAGATTTGAGCAAATATTAATAAGCCTCATATTTTAAATAATTTTATATTCAAATGTTTTTTGGCATTTGTAGGGATCAATTTGCACATGTAAAGCTTGCTAATGAGATCAGAAGCACGATAACAATAATGATAATAAGAAAATAGAAGAGAAAGACATTTGAAATTTGAATGCATAAAATTGTTAACAAATTTTCAATGCTAAGTTGGGAACACATTGCCATGTTGCAAACAAATTAAAAAGTTTCTAGTCTACTCTAAAAATCTTCAACCAACTACAATAAAAAGTATCATATAAGAGATTTTGAATAATGACCAAAAGATTTCCTCATTTCAAAAGTTACCACAACATCATTTGAAGGAATCATGATAAATACCTCAAATGAATTGAATCATTATTTGAATCCGATCTAGGGAAAGGAGTGTTAGACTTGGATCCAAAGAATCAGGTAAACCTGCTTTTTTAGAATAATAGGCACCATGAGAGGAGCATGTGGATAATGAATTCCATCTGGTGGCCATGGAGACAAGTCCTTGAGCTCTAATGAGTTATCCTTGTAGCTTCCAACACACAAAGCAAGAAACCAATGAGCTGAACTACAGAGCAAACCTGCATAAATCATAGTCAAAGAAAACATTTAATTTGCCAGATTTCATTGTTTCAGTAATTACGAATGTTTTAGGAAAATATCAAAGTTAGGAGTAAATAAAATAACAACATTCATCATAAATCTAGAAGAAAAAGTTATTACTAGTGTCAAATCTTGTTTTTTTTTTACCATTTTAATACATAAAATGGAAATTCGGTAAGGGAAGGCAAAACTAAATGTTTGGTGTATATTAAAAATATTAAAACAATGATCTACTTGCAAGAAAAGAAAAAACACTTCCAACAATTTGTAATTAAATGATTGCTTGATTCAAAAGTTAAATAAATCCTTACTAAGAAATTATGCAAGCAAAATTTTCACTGCCAAGGAAGTTAATTGACCACAAAATCTCCTGCATTGAAAAAGTTGATTGTAGAAGCCGAGGATAACATAATTGCAAGATCCATTAGCTGGAATATGCTTACCTTGATATTCTAATGTTTCTCGTCTACTCTGCACTAATTTTATCTGTTATTCCGCTCCCACCCTTGCTAAAATATGGCCACAACTGGTGATGTTAGGTCCAATCTAATGTAACAATTTTGTACCCAATCATCATTGCAATAAAATCAAATTGACGTGGAATAATCAGATCCATCTCTTTGATTGGAAGAGGTCCTCACCATTCCATCCCCTCGGTCCTGCATACTATTCCCATTTGTTGTTTTGATCGGGTTGAGAAGATATGCTACAACAAATGAGCCATTTAAGTCCCCATGCTAATAATAATTGTAAAATACTATAACAACCCATAAATGTCCATGGATTCAGATTATCACCTAATCCAATTATTTTTGATGTCTTCTGTTGTCCTCCAGTTATGTCCAACTTTTCCTGCCCATCGAGTAGGATGGTCTCTTCCCTTGCAATAAGATCGTTGCAAGGCATCAATATGACATGATAAGGGAGATAAATAATCAGGGGAAATTATATGTTGTAAATAGCTTAAATCTTACCATTCACATAGAGAGTAGAATATTGGATGCCCTATTTTGAGAAGTGTGTTTCTCATTACTAGGTACCTATAATTTGATGCCAAAAAATAATTAAATTAAAAATTACAACAAAAAAACTCGTATGACTCAAATGGACCAAAAAAAGTCAAAACAATCACAATGGAGATAAAAATAACTCAAACTAACACAAGGACATTAGACAACAGTCAAAATGCAGACATCAGATGGCTGACCTCAGACCTCAAAAAATGTTACAATTGTAAAATGATAGTGTTTTTTGATGAAGGGAGACATGTTCTAGAAATTATATATTGAGCATTGGAAGTGTGAATCACAATCCATGACTTGCTTAGGTTCCCCCTAACCTTTTCCCATGCAGAGTGTGTATGGAAATTTAGAAGAAAAAAATGGAGGGATATTTAGTTAATTTATTTATATATTTAATACTTTGAGCATCATAATCGTTTCAAAGGAAGAATAATAGGAAAATTTAAAATCCATTAACACTATTTCTCTGGTTTGATAAACTATAACTAACAAGAAAAAAATATGTGAATTATTTTTAGTGTGGGGGGTATCATCTTAAGGCCAACGGCTACCCTCCACTTAATTCGCACCCATGTATGGTGAGCTCGTATGTTGTGCCCCCATGACCCATCCCCCATCATTGTCCCCAGAAATATGATGTCACAACTGTCATAAACTGGAAAAGCACACATAGTGGGCCCGGTAGTGAGGTGACTTTTCACTATAGGAAGGTGACTTGGAGGTTAGGAAATTTGAATGATTAGAAAATATGCTCCTGTCGGTTATCACAAAACCATGGTACCCACACTTCCTGTATTCCCAAAACCATCGTCCCAACACACCCATAATCACAACTCTGCATGGTAATCTGCCCTCCATCACGTTCTTTCTCACACGACACAGAAATTCATCATTCATGGGCATGATACTTGTTTGACATGAGACATTCTCAAGTAAGTGGGAGTCATTTGAAGAAGAGAAAAAAATTCATTTGCAGAAACACTTCATTGCAATCTGCATTTGGATTCAAGGTTATGAGGAGGAGGAACCACTTTCAGTTAGATTCAAATTGTAGGAGGTTCGTTTGTTGTTTGTGAGGGTCGGAGCTAGAGGAATGGGGGTTGCAGAGGAGGACACTCCCACAACACTTTTTTTCCCTTTTCTACAATAAGTGCCTTCACTGTATAAACATTGTTTTCTTGTAGTTGTTGCATTTACGTTCCCCCTCTATGACTAGATACAAGCAATAAGACATGTTACACTTTCCATAGACTAGATACTTGTGTTTATCATCATTGTCGGTATAATGGCTCTAATATGTTTCATCACTCTCATATAAAATACATAAGAATTGAATATGGGTATCTATTTTATCGTTTCATGCACTATAGTCACCATGGAGATAATTGTGGTCTATGCCTCGACCATAATAACAAAAAGTATGAAACCAAAATGATCTTACCAAAAGTATGAAACCAACATCGATCATATGATGGTTTTTGCACATCCAACATTTTGCATAAATGATAAAATGATTGTCTTACATGGGTGTTTCAAAACCATCGCTCCACCATTGTTTTAAATTGACCTATGTCTCTGCAAAAGCATTTCCCAAAAAACAAAGCATGTGAACTGTTTGACAAAATGTCTCTGCAAAATGGTTGGCAAAATATGGTCTCCGAACTGTTTGACAAAATGTCTCTGTAAAATGTTTGACAAAATGTCTCCAGTGAATTGTTTAACAGAATGCCTCAAAGAATCTCTACAAAATGTTTGACAAAATATCTCTAAAAAATTATGGTCTTTGTTTATGTAGTTGGTCATGTCTTGCCAAGCGCCGTTGTTGGTTATAAATGGTCTCAATGTTACAATAGTATGCTTGTATTCTTCCTGCTCTGTCCATCATATTGCATGCCAATGGTTTGTAGAGGGTTCTTTTCTTTTCACTTATCTTGTAAACAATTTCTTCCCAATTATATGTTGTAGTGTATGGGTTTCTAAATTAAATAACATATGTTTAGATACAATTTACCTCTTTTAACACCATGTTTCTTTGCCACCCATGTCATTATGTGGGAGATTTATTTGAATGATTAGTTTGTATTATGTTTTTTCCCCAAATTATTTATTAATTCCCAAAAATATTCCATATTGTGGTCTTATTGAAATAGTTATTATATTACTATGTTATTTATTTTAATTATCTAATGCATTCATCTAAGTCTTGATACTTTATTTTTGTGAACTCATAGGAGGTAAGTTGTATAGGTGTATTAGATATCTTACCCAAGAACCATCAGTATTGATTCCCTTGATCACAATGATGTATGCAATGATCAATATTGACTGCAAGTCAACATTTTACTATACAGAGATATATGCCTTGAAACTACGACCACTATGAGAATTCATTCTGAAAAATGTTGAAAAACATAGTGTGTTTTTCAACAAAGAAATTTTAAACTAATTTCTTACTATAATTGAAAAGCTACTTTAAAATCTTATGAGATGTGATTGGTTTCATTGCTAACACACTTGGTGTCATTCAATTTACTTCATCCCTGAATGCATCATTGGGACATGCATCTCAAGAATTAAACTTATGTTTAGGTCTTTTAGAGAACAAGTACCAACAACATGTATGGGGAGAAAAGAAGGAAATTTTAAATACAAAAATCTTCAATTTTAGAATTCTTTGTATGTGTGTGCAAAATGTAAATTGTGATTTATACTATAAATGGTGAGTGACTTATTCACAAAAGAACACACACACACACACACACACACACACACACACACACACACACAAACACACACACACACACACATACACATGTGTGTGTGTGTGTTAGAAGTGTGTATTTCAAAGTATGTGATATATATAAGATAATGAGGTGGTAATAGTCACTCCTATATGTAAGAATTTGTTACATAGTTGGCGTAAATGAACACGAGATGGATGTAATACAACGCTCACTCCTCTATCTTCATCTCAGGTGATGCCAATGATTTCATCAAAGGCATTGATGCTAGACAAGGTTGGTGGTGCAGGCTCATTGCATCTTAAAATTACTTCTATGATTCTAATAATCCACATTTAATCAAAAAAAATCCTTCTTTGGTTTGTTTGCATAGTCTGCGATAATATATTACGATCCTTATGCCAACAAGGGTAAAGCCGCACTGGAGATGACCCTCTCACGAACATAATAGTTGATTGGTTATGATTTATATGTTTGTTTGTTTTCCTACTACTTATATTGGATATGTCTCCTCAATGCATCTTGGAATGACTTCGTTGACCCTACAACCTAATTCCATACCTTACTACACAAGACAAACAAATAATATATTACGATGCATTATGCCAACTAGGATAAAGTCGCAATGGAGATGAAATCTAACACATTGATTGGTTTATGGTCATTTCAATAATTTTACAAACCAGACAAATAAACATTTTCCATGTCTCCTAACTTTACAAACAATGCATCTTGTAATTGCTTCGTTGACTCTACTTGTAACTAAGGCCTTTTGAGATGAGATATGGAATTAACATTAAATTTATAATTAGGCTTGTTATCTTTAGGTTTGAATTTGTAGTTAGATTTTCCTAGAAATTTGGATGTAGGTGTATTAGGACCAGAAAATGCATATTTATGCTTGTTCAATATAAGGATCCTAACCTCTCACTACTTTAAAGTGTGACATAGCTCATAAAAACATCCAAATTTTTCAAACATAATTGATTCTTGTAAAGGATACACAAGGATTTGAGAAAATAAATCTTGAATCTTATTGAGTAGATAGTCTATCTTAGTAAGAATATTTGTATGGTACAAAACGTAGTCACTGATTTTTTCATTAGAGCCTTGTTGTATCTTAGTTATTTGAGCATATGAAATATTTTCACCAGTGTTATAAAAAATTATGCTAGGAATTTATCATCTAACTGATTAAAATCCTCGATGGAAGGCATGGGTAGATCATAGAACCAATGTAATTAATAACCTTTGAGGCTTTAAGAAAAATATTGGTAAGTAATTGATCATTGTAAGTATAGTCTAAGCAAGCGACATGAAAGGATAAAAACTGAACTATTTGGGATCACATTTTCCCTCATAAATAGGAATCTTAAGAGAGACAAATCCAAGCGGAAAAGGATAAAAATCCACTTTAGGTGCAAGTGCATTGTTAAGTAATTGAGTAGAATCCATAAAATTAGAAGGCTTAAACATACGTGCATGTAATTTTAACACTTGAGCTTGTAAATGTTTACAAAGATGCTTAAGGGTGTGTGTAGTAGAAGTGAATTAGGAATTCCCATGGGTATGCACAAAAGATCTAGGAATATGATGCAAGAGCATCCATGAGGCCAATATAATCTTGCATCAAACAAATAATAATAATAATGTTTATTTTCATTTTCTCCATTGAGTTAAATTCTTCCTCTTGACTAGCTAATTATTCCTCATCTTAATATTATTGACTATTAGGTACCTCTTATTTGAAGGTTTGTTCTGCTTACTATTTTTCTTTTTTGGTAACTTATATTTTGTTTTTTGTTGTTAATTAGGTGTGATTGCTTCTCATGTTATTTAATTTGGAATAAAGTTCTACAAAAATTTAGAGAGTTATGTTATTCTCGAGGTAGTGTGAGACACATTGGGGAAGAGTGTTAATATAAATATTTTTTTTTAAAAAACTCTATTTGAGAAAATTAGGTGTAGATTCTCCACATAGTAATTTGTAAGCCCTTTGAGGCTATGCCACATTTTTAATGCCCTTTGAGGAATGAGTATCAATAAATAATGTTGTTTTGTATCAATTTACGTTGTGTTAACTTTGGGGTTTCATAGGGGGATCTTGTTATCTCAAGACCCTCTAACTTGATTACATAAATTTGTATGATAGCTCATTAAAATCTCTTAGGGAGAGTGTGTGAAAGAAGGTATATAGAGAAAATTCAAAGAAGAGTTTGCATAAGTGTAAGTTGACAGAGAAAGTGTAGAGTTTCTTCCATAGGTCTTTGTGTTTGAATGGGTAGAAGACAAAATAATCATTTAAGGTTAAGAGTGGGTAGAAAATATTTTCAAACACTTGAGAGTGTGAGTTGATGTGAAGGAGATGTTGGAATCTTAAGTGATTGGTGTAGGATATGCAAAATGATACCTACTAGTAAGAGATAAGTGTGAAAATTGAGAAGGATACTCTTGTGTAGAGTTAAAGCAGGATATGAAAGAAATTTTTCAAGTGAGAGTAAAGTCCTAGTGAAACATAAAGAGAATGTGAAGAAGAAAGTTAAACTTTAAAAAAATTGAAGAGAAGGGAATAACTTCTAAAGGAATAAGGGTTGAAATTTTTAACATGAAGAGAGGTGGCAGTTGAATGTTATCACAAAGAGGAGTGATCAAGTTGTGAAAAGGAAACTTGTGGAAATTTGAGAGGAAAGTGAACTACATATGAACATGTATATAAGAAAGTAAGTTTGAGAGGCATTGAGATATCCCAAGAGAGTGATAAAGAGAAAGGAGAAAAGGTTATTTGCAGTAGTGGGTTTTCGAGGTATGAAAGTGATAAAAGAAGTGAGTGTTTAAGGAGAGGCTTGTAGAAGCTTTGTTGAAGTAAGAAAAGAGAAATGGATATTTTAGAGAAGTTGAAGGTTGAATTCATGGTGTTGAAAGTTAGAATTAAAGTATAAGAAAGGAGGATGAACTAGGGAAAAATTATCAATTCCCAAAAGAGAAATATTAAAGAACTAAAGAGAGAGTTAGAGAACATACATGATTCAATGGAGATCCTAAAATTTGAATATGATTCAATGGAGATTCAATGAAATGCAAGATAATGATGTGCATGGTGCATGTAGGGACATATTATACCTTTATAAACCATCAGTTACAGTTACTTTTAAACTTTAACATTCAAGAATTGAGTTCTATTTTAATATGCCCACAAGTTTTCCTCCTCCCTTAAAACGTATACAATGTAACTCCATGCACAGTTTTAACCCAAGGAACTCAATCAGTTTTTCTTGTTATACAACCTTAACTGAATAATGAACCATTATGTAAAGCATACACATATAGAGAACTGTAGATTTAGAAATCCCTTAAGTGACTTAGGCACCCATAATTTATCTACCATAACCATTTTAAAGATTTATTATCATGGTGAGGCATGAGTAAGTAGAAAGATGTTGTATTAGCTAGGCATTCGTACATTACCATCAACTAACTTCACAACTATATTGAATAAATAACATTTCCATTCAAAATAGCATTTACAAAACAAAGAAGGTATATCTTACTGATTAATTCCCTTCATCACCAATGAACCAGTGAATTCAATCACTTGAACATTGCAGAGCTAATATGCATGTATTTCTAACAAAGTACGAAGTGAGACTAAATTATTGTTTACATTCCTCTTTTCTACTATTATATTTACATTGTCATCCATGGCTCAATTATTATTCGACTATCATAATTTTATCTCTGGCTTCATTGTATTTCTCACTATTTGTTATAAATTCAGTACTACTCTATCTTATTATACAAACATAATCTCTATTTAAAATTCATATGAATTTAATACTCTTTTCGAACTACTAGATCTGTCAATGATAATTACACCAATAATATCACTATAACTTCTATGTGCATTATCATAATTGGGTATTTTGGTACTATCAGTATCATATGCACCTTTGATAAATGTTCACACTCCAATATTTACTATTATTTACTTTCACCTCAAGCAATATTTTTCATTTCATGTCTTTCATCAAAAGGGGATAAACTATATGGGTTAGTTACATAAAACCACCCTCTTCTAGACAAATGAATAAACAAACCTAGTGACCAAAAAGGATAACTATGATTATTAAAATGAATTAAATACTAAATCATGAAGTTGTAAATGAACATTCCATTGCATTTATTTTAAATGTAGTGGGGAAAATAATTTTAAAATCTTGAATCATCGATACTATAGTTTCTAAAGAACAATTGTATAATGCATAATGTGGGTATGAATATTCATTCCCTTTTGAATTTGTAGGGTTTTCAAAATTTTGGGATGATGATATGTATACAATAGTGTGGTACCAAATTACGGGAAGTGTTTTTCTCAAGAGAATATAAATATCTTTGACACTCATCAATTTGTGTTAGAATACACAATTCCTACCTGGTTGTCCAATACCTTTTGGTGATTTATCACCCCCAATATTTCAAGAATGCTAGGAGTAATGTCCATTTATCTAAGATTTCCATTTATGTCTATTATAAACTCTTATTATAACGGGTACACTACACCACATCTCCATTGGGATCATGTTGATGGATCACATTGTTTACCATATAATGGTTACTCTATTATAATGTATAACAACTTTTAATTCTTTAGCACTGTCAAGTATAATCTTATTCACCTTGAGAACTATTAAATATCATTCACTAACATAATGGGAGGGTAGGTCTAGAAAATAAAAAATAACAAAAGAATATTATGAAATCATTTTTTGCTAACTTTATGTATTATATTTGAGTATTGACTGATGAAACAAAGTCTAAATGGTGTTGTTTCTTATTGATTTTCTTATAAATTTTGGAATTTGTTTCTATTTCTTAACATAAATGATTCTTATTTATGATTTTTTTCTTCGTGATAAAGATTTCTAAAATCTGAACTTTACTATTTTACTTTTGATGAATTTGTTCCAAGACTATGAAGTATGGTTAGGAACATACTATGGTCATCACCTAATTTTTATCCTCTTGTCCTCTTTTTCTTCTAAATACTTTTTTTCTCATCGATCCTCTTTCATTAATAATTTATCTTTTGTTTACAATGTTTTGATTATGTGTTTCCTCTCACTAAGGTTTAAATTTTAATGCACAAGACTCTTATATATACATCAACCTATGAATAAGTTATGTCACCCCTCAAACCAAAATTATACTCTTATTTTCCTTATCAGTTTAGCACACTATGATATGATATTTTCTATTATTGAATTGTAAATGAATGTGGTCTGAATTAATGAAATTCATATACAATTTATTCAACTCTATATAAGCTAATTAGATAACTCCATTTAATTAATTTAGGGTTAATACACTATGTGATGAAATGTGGAGGTAACAACTAAAAAGAGAGTTAATTAATATTGAAGAAGATTAGGAAAAGGGGAAGATTAAAATAGGTTATTTATTGTCTCAAATTAGTTGGAAGTGGGGAAAATGGGGTTGATATATCCTACATGCGTAAGCATTTTTTAACTTCAAGACTACAGTAAAGGATGCAACTAGATAAAGAAACCATAAAAGAAACACAAATATATGGAAGTGTTCATCTAAAATAGTACTTTGAATCTCAGTAACATGAGTAACATTTTATTTCATGGTTGGAATTTTTGCTTCACATTTTCCCCAAGGCATCTCATTAAGAGTGTGTATCCCTTTTTAAAGAGTGAAAGACCTTTGATTTTGGGAATCATGAGAAGAGGAACATTTTGCAATTTGAAAAATGAGGGACCACCTAGTTGTGTTTGATTTGAGGGAGAACCCATTTATGATTTCATCACAGACCTAGATAATATGGGATTTTACTATCTTCACAAATTTTCATAAGCTTCTGAAAATAAAGGAACCTCTAATATTGATAGACATAGGAGTGAGGATGAGTGTTTGAAGGTCTAATACTTTTGGATCCTTATTCATTTTAACTCTTGTCTACATAAAGTAAATTTTAACTCTTGTCTACTTTAGTATGGTAATTTTTGATGTTAGTTGATTTAGTATGTTTATCATATGTTAGTTGATGTTACTTTTTGATTTTAGTTGATTTAGTATGTTTATCATATGTTTAGTATGTTTTTTGATATAATTAATTTTAAACATTTAGTAATTTCTTAATATGATTGAGAGATTTTAGTTGTGTTAAATGGAATAACATTAGAGTAAGTTTGATTTTTCCATACTAATTATATTTGTAGATAATGGTAATGTGCATATATCATTTGTATATAGAAAATTGTTTATTAGTTATATTTTTTTATGATGAAAGTTGAAGCTATAAAAATTATGTGATATCATACTCTCACTCTCAATTTGGCATATGGGGGCAAGTGCCTCTGCAAAGACATGAATTGGTGTGTGTTGAAGGGGCTTGCCCCTTAGGATGCCACATGGATATGCCCAACTATCATTGTGTGATGAAGGGGCTTGCCCCTTAAGATTCTGCATCGATAGGTGGGTGGTATACTATGTTGAGAAGAGGTTTTTAAAGTTTCCTGTCGACCCTCCACTCAGAAATACACCCTCCCATAATATCGCAACCCTCCCTTTTGCAATGGACAGTTGTGATATTATGGGAGGGTGCATTTTGAGTGAAGGATAGCCGTTGGCATTTATTGATACTTGAATTTTTCATGGATATTAGCTTTTCTGATGTTGTGATTATTTTATCATATTGGATGACGTATATTAGATTTTTCATGTATCGTACTAACATTAATTTGTGTGTTGTTGTATTTAGTTTCTCTTTTGCATGGTGAAAATGAATACACGAAGCTCTATTCATCTGAATCCCATAGGGATAATGTTGACAACTCCCAAATTTCAAAGGGAGGAAACTTTCAAGAGGTCCACATTTGTGGTCTACATAGACCACCATCAACAAAATAAGCTGCCAAAACTAGAAATTGCAAACATGGTTAAAGCCCGACTCAATTTGCTGAAAACTTCAGTTATTTATTTGTCTAAGTTCCACACTATAGGTTCCCATTCATGTGGATATGGTCTAGCTTATGACATGATGGAGGAAAGCCCAGAAGTACGAGCCTCCCCATAAGTTGAGGAAGATGGGAGTTCCAGTCATAAAACTGGTGATAGATCCAAAAAATTGTGCAAAAAGATTGCACATGGAAGCAACTCCAAGTTTGTTGCTAAAAACAAAAAAAATAGTTACTGCTTTTATATGTTTTGTACTTAAAAAATTATGACATGTTTGAAAAAAACCTATATAAATATTTAATTTTTTCAAATGTTGATTCACACCAACTTAAATATATTTCATTTTCTTGTTCGAATATATTCTTGATTCACACGAGCTTAAATATTAAATATGTTTTGCATTGGATTAAATATTTTTTCCATATTAATAAATTATGTTTCTATGGCCCTCTGCCTGCATCTTGCGCAAAATTACTAATGCCCTTTACCCTATATTCTCTAGCAAGCCTTCGGCCCTCGGATTTTTTAAATTCATTTATGTGCGACCTCTCTATCTAGGTACTGTATGGATGGTTTCTACCAACGCCGAGCATACCGCACATGACCCCCCAAGACTAAATGCTGGAGCAGAAATGGTTTGAATGTGCGGTGGCTAACTCCATAGGAGGTTTCCAGAAAACACCCTAGATTTGGTAGGTCCGATCTCCTGGTAGCAGTTGGACACTCAAGGATCGGCCATGTAGAACGGCTATGGAGGAGGAACAGCTGTTAAATCGCCCCTCGTGGATTGATCTTGCCTTCACTTAATGCTAAGTGTTCCGATCTAGTTTGAAGCATATCATTAATTCAAGATCCAAATGGGGGTAACAATCTATGTTACTATGCCAGGCAATGGAAATTAATCCCTTCTGGAACAAATCATGGTGAAACTGGAACATGGTACACCATTCACAAACAACAATTTGTGGTCTCCTTCTAAATACGTTTAAAGGGAAAGGAATCCTCCATGAAACCTGCAGACATTACCTAGTGTGGTTATTACATTTGGGGAAGATGTATTGAAAATCTGAGATTTACCACAAAGAGCATGCTTCTGATTTGTAGATTCGGGGGACTGTGGCCCAGCCTTCCTACTCTTCACGCATGGATCTCTCAGCATTGGACTCCAACTTTAACTGGTAAGAATAGACTGTACATCTGGGTGTGCTAAGGGAATTTTCAAACTTTCTCTTTAGTAGCTGATAAAGAATTACATTGCTTCTAAACTTGGTCCTGTCAATCTAAATATTTGATCATGAAACCCTGGTTCCCAGCCTTTAACCCGCACATAGAATCTTTCTCTTGGAAACCTGTTTGGATCAGGCTACCCCACTTACCTATCCAATTCTGGAGTCACAGAACTGTCTAAATCCATTGGCAATACCTTGGGAATTACGCTCTTTATAGATTCTCAAACCACTAATTACACCCATACTACCATATGCCAAGGATCCTGGTGGAACTTGACACTGATAAAAATCTTCCTGCTACTATAGATCTTAGAGTGCAAAATGGAACTTGGTCACAAACTCTTGATTATGAAGGTAGAAGAGAGATAACACAAGATGTAGCAGATGCTTGGCTTATGACACACCTCTACCTAGTAAGATGGAATAACATCAACATGAATAGTGGAATTGGTAAGATACAAAATTCTTAGGCACCTAATTTTTTATGCTAAAAGGGATCTTGAATCACAAGAAACATGGAATGTATAGGAATGGAGGATGGCAATGCCTCTTATGTGAAAAGGCAAACTGTTAGCAGGATGAAAGTTGCTCAACCCATTGAGGGTAACATGGAAAGTAAAAATAGGAGGAAGTTAAACCATTTGGCACATCAAAGACTAATTTTAGACATACCCCTCCTTTGACTCACAGATGCTTCAGCAAAAAGAGACTCCAGTAAGTGAACTGGGTCACATGTTTAACAAAACCGTGCGAAGAATAAAAATTTAGCGGGGCAGGACCACTTCGTCTGCACCGATGTTTGGTCGCTGTTCAGGAGTTGTTTACCTTGTTTGTGTTGCTGGTTGTTGTTTCTTATTTGCAGACCGTTCCGCCCAAGCATGGTCCTTATTGGTCTATCAGGCACTGAAGGCCAAAACTTTGTGCTTATGTTAAAGAGTGAGAATTCTGGAAGCCTTGTTGTACAAGGGTATAGGCTAAGTAAATATATCTAGGCAACAAATATACACTCTAAATGGAAATTAGAGCTTGAATACTTCTTAAAAGGAACTGAATCATCATTGGGGACCTTTGTAACCATTTTAAACAATGTAGCACATACAATTTTGGGTACGTACAAGCACCAAATGCGTAATGGTAACAATTTTCTAAAATATTCACAACCCCTCAAATGAAATATCTTCATGGTTATTTGAAATCAATCAGTGAAGTCTAGTTAAAAAATGGAAAAATTAACAAGGTCGAAAAATATTTAAATATTCATGTCAAATTCACTAAGTATGGGTTATGATCATTTGTCCAATTTAGGATTGTATTGGTGCAATTATCATTTCCAGTCGTTTACGGTATTCATATGGCCCCCTTTGATTATTTATTTATTTATTTAATTATATTGTGTAGTTCTAAGACATTTTCTAGGTCAGTGCACTTGACAAGGAACTTATGTCCAAAAGATTTTGGTAGACTACATGTTTATGAGAAAAGAGTCCCCGTTCTCTTCAAAATTTATCCATGTGACCCTCAGTCTGCCTTATTAACATTTTTTATAGTCATATACCAGTTTGTTTATTTGTGTGTCAATAGTGTTCTAATATGAGTTCAACTCATATAGAGATGCACATGTACCCTACTTAATCTACATAATATAAAAAATCGGTATCATTTGAAAAAGAGTTAATTCTAGAGAATTCGAGTACTCATTGAAGCATTTAATTTTAATACTAGATATACATTGCAATGGTTTTTTTAGCGAATAAAATATAACAATTATTGTAATGTCGTTCATAATACTATAACATATTTTGAATTAAAGTGCACAATATTACTTGGAATGTCAAGTGTACAATATACATTTGTTGGTTTTGATAAATGTAAGTTTTCTAGTTTTCCTGTGTCTCATAAAAATCAATTGTACTACAAGATTTAGATGATCATCTTCTTGTCACTTCCTAAGAACATAATAAATATAAACTCTATCTTGGATGATCATCTTCTTGTCACTCCTACGAACATGATAAATCTAAACCCTATGTACTAGATATTTCTTTATTGATTTTGGTGTTGAAAACTAATCAAATTTTATTTACTGTTCTACACGCATTTTAACCCTAATCAAATCTTTATAGATATTGATATTGCAAATAGATTGAAATCTATCTATTCATAATAGACTAATCAATTTATTAAGTGATTTATTCAAATTTAATATTTACCCATTACATTTATAAACTCATAATTATAGAAAAACATATTTAAAAAAAATATTTTAAATTGTGCTTGTATTAATTGTATGTTAGAAATATAAAGTTATCTATTCAGAAAATGAGTGGAATGGAACCAAACTCGTGATTACATTTCCAATATATTCCAAAATATATTCACACTTTAGTTTAACATACAGAATACAAAGTTTTTAGTATTATAAGGAATACAATGTTTTAATACAATGTTTCCCAAAAATAAGTCGCTCACAAAACACATGACGTTAACTCATTTAGTGTGTATGTCCCTAGAAAAAGTACTAATTCCATTGAATCTCCAATAAGAAATCATTATTAATGAATGAAATCAGTAGAAAATGTTTTTAGGGCCTTGTCATATGTTAAATCACAGATGGTTGTATTGAAAAAGGCAAATTTTTAAGTGTTCATTCTAACTTTTTTGTTGTTGTTTTCTTACGATATATATTTTATCCATTAGAAAGGTAAACATAGTTGGTCATTTGGAGATTGGAAATTTATGGAGTGTCGAATACCCTCTGAAAATATTGCATGTTCATCATTCATATTATACAACCTTAATGGAAGTAAGATAGTAGGAAGAGGTATAATTGTTGGAAATGCCACTATGCCCTTCCACCACGCTTAGGTATACGGCCTTAATATTGGGTCTTGAGGAAGCAATATTGCCACAATGTTTGGAAATATTTGTGTGTTTTTTCACGATATGCTTGTTGTGAAACAAATGACTAGCGTATACCAATGTAACAATGTAAATATTTCAATTCTTTAAGTTCAAGTGTTAGAGAGTGTATCTCTCTTTGTGAAATGTTCATATGCGCATGTAAAAGTTAATAGAGGTAGGTTAGATGTATGTCAAGTGTCTAGGGACACTATAAACCAAAAAAGTGGAAACTTTTCTAGCAACTTACCATGGAAGACATTTAAATATGATATATGTACACATTGTATTTCCTTTTTTTGCATAATGGTAGACATATATTATTTATTAGATTATGAATAAATAGTATTAAGTGAATTCTCTCCAACCTATATATTATATATTTTTTGGATAATATGATGATACATCATATAGTGTTGGTTGATAAACTAGGCATTTTAGATACATCATTCTTTAATCCTATCTTGTCTTATAAGACACTTGCAATTCAACATTTCATGTTTACTTCATAAACATCTAGAGTCAAGTATCAACTTTTTAAAAATAATGTGTGTCCGCTAACTTCATCACAAATCATTTATTGTGCACGATTTTCTCACTATGGATGCAAAATATGAATAAATAAGACTCGTGGACCATTTTTTTCAATTTAACTTGTTTCACAATGCAATTGCTTCAATGATGGTTATGAGAACATGCACTTGAACAAAACACATGCAGAAGCTCTGGGTGACATGGGTTGATCCATGTTCACAATCCATGTCTTATGTTTTCTAGGAAGACATAAATAATGAGACGGTAATATATAAATTTGTGAACATTAATTTTTTTTTCGTAGCGATGTACCTAATGCTCATTTGTTGGGGATAACAATTATGAAATTGTTGTCTTTTTCAAAACAAGTTTCTTCACATTCCATGATGGTAATATTTGAATATGTGAACATTACGTGTCTTTTACAAAATACTTAATATTTTATGTTGGACTAATAGTTATGCACTTGTACTCCCTAGACACAAGCACCTTCACATCACATGACGCGTACAAGTTTTTCAAGCGTCATAGAGATGAAACAAAGGGAGATGCTCCTCTAATAGTTGATGGAGCTACATGTCAGATGGGCCTTCCAAGCCCATTCACTTAGATATCTGTGAGCCACCCCTAGAGTAAATGAACCCCACTACGTTAATGGTGGTATTCATTATTTCTGCCAACATGGATCATGTGTTATTAGTGGGGATGTTAGGTTTTTCGAGTTGCATATACTAAATCGACACCGCCAAGTAGAACATAATCTTCCCTCTATGGAACCTCATAAGCATGGCCGTAAGCATATGGGAAAATGACCATCTATCTTTGAAGATATGAGCAGGGCATACGTGCCAAAGAGGGAGGCGGATGTGAACTATGTCTTGAGGCAATGATTCTACTTGCAGCAGAGGAGGTTTATCGATTGAGTTTGAAAAAAAGAATTCAAATATCGATTTGAGGAGTTGAGCCAGGAAGTAAAGAGGGAGGTGGATGATGTAATGCACACCTATGATTAAACAGAGATGCAAAAGGTGAGAGAGGAGCATTGGTTGAGAACGAGAGGAATTAAACTCAAATATCATAATAGAGGTAAATTTAAGATGAATATAATATTTTATATATTATGTTTGGTTGAAAATCAAAAACTTAATATTTTTTCATGAACATGAAGCTAGAGAAGAGGGTGGAACAAGTAACAGAAATTTTGACCCCCCTACGAATGATAACGTAAGTAATTATTGGTCTTTCGTAAGTAAGGATAGAATGTAGTTTTTTGTTTATTTTTATATGTACTAGTTGTAGGCATGCGTAGGATTATGAAATTCACTTGTGTTAACTCCTACGCCGACAGAGAGACTCGATTCATAGTGAGAAATGGAGAGACGTAAAAACCACTTAATACGCACTTGAAAAATGTATGTTGTCTTATTTTGTTGATATTTAAATTGTCTTGATGACTTGATTGTTGTAGGTGGAAATTTACGATAACACACACCATTTTGAATTAGCCTAGTGGTGTCGATCTTATCGAAGAGATAGCTTCATGTGAGGTCAAAGAGGCGGAGATGAAAAATCCTAGAGTTGCAGCTTCTTTTCCTATAGAGGAGAAAGAGGGTGATGAGGGGAGGCACAAGGAGAGGGGCACAAACACCATTGCTAATAGTACGAGAGAGGGTGAAGTTGGACTGGTAAGTTATTGAATGTTATCATTTGATTTTTTGTATTTTTTTTTGGTGAAATTAAGATAAAGTTATTAATGTAATTGAGATTGTTGTTATTCTAGGATTTTCCTGACGGTGTTGAAGTCAGGTTACTGTCAGATGATATAGTTATCACGATAGGAGTGGTTTTTGATAGTAGCCCACATGCGAAGTGTCATGGCATCACACTCCCCCAATTTTTTGTCAAATTCGTTATTTCTGAGGCCATTGTTCCCATTTCCCTACCCTAATTCATTTGCAATCACTGTGGCAGAGTGTGTCAAATATTTTGCTATAATATCAAACTTGACACCCGTGAAGAGGCAAATAGATGCAATGGATGATTTAATTTAATTATGTGTTTAACTGAGAGATTCATCTACGTTTACTTATTTACTATATGGTTGGATTTCAAAATGATGAGGTATAGGTTGAGACAACAAGAAATTCTTGGATAAAGACATTAGATGCCCCACTTATTCTTGGCATTACACCAAATTCTATTCATAGTGACGAGAAGAAACGTATTAGATTTTATGACGGAGTGTTGTCTGTCACTAATAATAGGTAGCGAAGGAAATGAAAACATTTATTGTATAACAATTCTTGTGAGGAGTTGAATTACTATATATGTGTATATGATGATGATGTTACTTTAATGTGTTTGAGGTTTACGATTTAGTATTGCATTATGGATATATTGAATATGGTTTGTAGTTATGGGTTACATAGAGTTATCCATTTGTGTTCTATTTATAGTGCATTATATGGTTTTTATTCTTGTTATGTGACATTCCATTTATTGTATAAATGAAGATGTTTTCACTATATATCTCGTTAATGTATTAATGTTACTATGGATTGCGGATTATGGTTTATGGTATGTAGTTACAAAGCTGTGTTCTTCTTCCTTGTATGTCTACTTGGGTTTGACGTGTTCAGTAATTTATTGTAGATAATTCATAATTTTCCTTTCAAATTTTGTGTATTATGGATTATTATTTGTGGTTTATGGTTACATAGTTGCATTCTTTATCCATGTATGCGTACTTGGGTTTGATGTGCTTATGAAACTTTTGTATATATTTCATCCAAGATAATATTTTTTTAATTATAAGTTAAGTGCATTATTTCCTTTCTAATTAGGTTTGAATGGTAACATATAACAATCAATTTTTTTAATACAAGTTTATTTATATGGAAACACAAAAGACGTCTGCAAAGCGCAAGGCTTTGCTAGTGCAAGAACCAAATGATTATGAAACATTTGATATTGACACTTATGCATTCAAAAAAAAATGCAAAGAGCTCTACAAACAAATATGTCAGTGCTACATAAGAAGACGAGTCTTCCCCATCATTTCGTATGGAATTAGAAATTAAACTTGTAATAAAAAAAGAAAATATCAAAACCAGTGTGAAAGCTTTGCATTAAAAAATTAATATTTTGTGAAAAAAAAGGAAATATTTGATGAAATAGGAGAAATAGCCTCAAGGCAGATGGAGTTAGAGCTCGAGGTTCAGGAGTTAGAACAGGAAATTAAGAATTGGGAAACAATGTGTGAAGTGGACAAAAAAGTGTTTGTAAATCAAGTAACAAAATTTAATACCGTTCTTAAAATACACGAAGATCAAAATGAAGTATGGAAGAAGATGTACATATAGGCCAAAGCGGCAATTGAGGAAAAAAACACCAGCCACTCCCATCTAAGACAAGGATAACAAATGAATATACCAGTCATACAGCATTTGAGATAAAAATATGCTTGTTAAACACATATTGAACTTACTTATATATTTGACATCAGTGTGTTATTGTACTTTTATATTTCATTTACATATTTGACAAATTTTACTTATATATTTGACATATATGTATAGATATTGATTATGTGGTATGTAAAAAAATAGTTATATTTATAAATTTTTCCTTTGTATTATAATAAATGATATGGATAGATGTATGTGGTTATATTATGATTATTAGATGTATGTGATTTTACACTAATATGGTTATTTTTTGGTTGATGTTATGATGTGCACATTAATTAGTATTTAGCTCATGTATATGAATTGCTATATTTGGTATGCGATGTGATGAATAAGAAAGAGTAATACAAGTGTGATTAGAAGACAAGTGTATATATGTGTGATGAGGTTGTTACTTTTATGTGTTTGACATTTACGATTTAGTATTACATTCTAGTTAAATTGAATATGGTTTGTGGTCTTATTTATAGCGCATTAGATGGTTTTTGTTCTTGTTATGTCACATTCCATTTATTGTATAAATGATGATGTTGTAAATGTGTATATGGTTAATGTATTAATGTGACTATGGATTGTGGATTACAGTATATGGCAAATGGTTACTTAATTGAGTTCTTATTTTGTGTATGGTATATGGTTACAATTATGTTTGAATGTTAACAAATATTAATCGGTTATTTAAATACAAGTTTAATTATATGGTAAGACAAAAGAAGGTTGGAAAGCATAAGGCCTCACCAGTTCTGAAACCGAAAGATTATGTAAAATTCTATAGTGTCAGTACTAATGTGTTTGGAAAGACTGTAGAGATCCCTACAAATGAAGATGTCAAAGTTGAACAAGAAGATGAGTTATCACCATCATTTCGTATGGAAATAGAAATGAAACTTGCAATGAACAAGGGAAAGTTTAATAAAATCGAGCGCGAAAGACTTAGAATGCAATATTTAAAATTGTTAAAAAAAAGAAGGAATTATTGGACCAATTACTATATGCTTCCTCGAGGAAGATGGATTTGGAGCTTGAGGTTCAAGAGTTGGAATTAGAAATTAAGAATTGGGAGACGACGTGCGAATCGAACAAAAAAGTGTTTAAAAATCAAGTAGCAAGCTTTAATTTCGTTGTTAAAATTCACAAAGGTCACAAATAATTATGGAAGAAGATGTACATCCTGGACAAGGTGTCAATTAAGAAAAAAAGTACTAGTCGCTCACACCGAAGACTATCCATGTGACCTTTGACATCAACAGATATTGGTTAAATGTATATTTTATTTTTTTAAATAGTAAATAATAATTAAACCATCAAAACATAATAAAATATTAAAGGGTTTGAAAATCAAATAGAAATATTTAAATTGGAATAAGATTTAAAATGTGCGAGTATTGTGAATGTTACTTCTAGTTAATGTACATATTATAGAGAATTCAAATTTCAAGTACTCAGTGAAGCATGTAATTTTAACACTACATATACAATAAAATGGTTTTATTATCGAGTAAACTATAACAATTATTGGAATTTCTTTCACAATAATATATGCTATTGACAGACTTGTTAAATGTCTACAAGTTTGACATCGTCATGTAATTTTCTTTCAACTTGTGCATATATTGATGAATGGTTTGATCTTAGTTTAAATGTGTGTTACCATTCATTAAGACTACAAATTTTTTTTCATTGCTTTAAGTCTAACTTCTCATCTTCTCATAGTTTTTTTTGCAGTGTTATGCAAATTTGATGTAAAGGATTTTTTGTTTTAAAAAAATGGTTTCAAGAAGTTTGCAATAATAATATTGGTTATTTCAATGTAATTCATTACTATCATCCAGTCTTATAAGAGATAATTATTATTTGCTATGGTTACTATAAATTTCATGTAGATGTATAAATGGTTTGTCTAATATTATGATTTTATCACATTGTATCCACTGAACTATGGGCTCCACACATGGGTTTAAATAAAAAGGAGTCGAACTTGTGTTATTTTGTTTTTGTTAACATTCATATAGAAACTATTGCTTATAAATTAATCATGCATGTTGTATCTACAAACGATATCTCTTACGATTTCATGTTATATATACAAAGAGTATGATTTCATCTTTTCATTTTTGTTATGTTTTTTAATGTGTTGAAAAACTTGCTCTATTTTTTCATCGCTTCGATAAAACCAACCCTCATTCACCTGATAATTATTTTATGTGTATTGCATTGTTAAAAAAAAGGAGGAAATGCATCGCAGGTTGCACCTTGTTATAAACCAAATTGCATTTTTCAAAGTGCTGAAAAACATCGTGCATTTTTCAATGTGTCGAAAAACTTGCTCTATGTTCCAGTACTTTCAAAAATTTTAACCATTTTCCACCTGATAAGTAGTTGATTTGGATTTCATCGTTACAATAAGGAGGAAATGCATTGTGGGTTGCACCTTGTTATAAACCAAATTACGTTTTTCAAAGTGCTGAAAAACACCATGTGTTTTTCAAAGTGTGCAAAAACTCACTATGTTTTTCAACACTTTGAAAAAATTCAACCCTCATCCACCTGATAATTATTTGATGTGGATTTCATCATTAGAATAAGGAGGAAGTTATTCATGGGATACACCTTGTTATAAAATGAATTGCATTTTTCAAAGTGCTGAAAAACACCGTGCATTTTTCAAAGTGTTCATCTTTTCATTTCTGTTATGTTTTTTAATGTGTTGAAAAACTTGCTCTATTTTTTCATCGCTTCGATAAAACCAATGTTAAAAAATACCGTGTGTTTTTCAACGTATCAAAAAACTCAATCTAGTTTTTCATTACTTCGATAAAACCAACCCTTGTCCAATTGAAGAGAATTTTATGTGGATTGTATCATTACAACAAGGAGGGAATTCATTGTGGGTTGCATGTTTTATAGAACCAAATTGCGTTTTTCAAAGTGCTGAAAAACACTGTGTGTTTTTCAACGTGTCTTAAAACTCGCTCTATTTTTTCATCAATTTGGAAAAACCAACTCTTCTCCACTTTATAAATATTTTATATGGATTTCATTATTATAACAAAGAGGAAAATAATCACTGGTTGCACCATTTGGAGAACTGAATTACATTTTTTAAAGTGTTGAAAAACATCGTGTGTTTTTCAATGTGTCAAAAAAATCACTCTATTTTTTCATTGCTTCGATAAAACCAAATCTTGTCCACATGATAAGTATTTGATGTGGATTGCATCATTATATAACAAGGAGGAAATGCATCATGGGTTGCACCTTTTCTAGAACCAAATTGTGTTTTTCAAAGTGCTGAAAAACACCGTGTGTTTTTCAACATGTCTTAAAATGCGCTCTATTTTTTCATCAATTTGGAAAAACCAAATTTTATCCAATTGGTAAATATTTGATGTGGATTGAATTATTACAACAAGGAGGAAAATAATAGTAGGTTGCACCTTTTGGAGAACCAAATTACATTTTTCAAAGTGCTGAAAAACACTATGTGTTTTTCAACGTGTCTTGAAACTCGCTCTATTTTTTCATCGCTTCGATAAAACCAACCCTTGTCCACCTAATAAGTTCTTGATTTGGATTGCATATTTCCAACAAGGAAAAAATTTACTGTGGGTTGCACCTTTTGGTTTATCGAAGAAATTTTTTCAAAGTTCTTAAAAACACCGTATGTTTTTCAATGTATCTTAAAACTTGCTTGATTTTTTAATCGATTTGGAAAATCCAACTCTTCTCCACCTGATAAATATTTTATGTGGATTGCATTGTTACAACAAATATGAAAATCATCGTGGGTTGCACCTTTTCGAGATCCGAATTATGTTTTTCAAACTACTGAAAAACATCGTGTGTTTTTTAACATGTCTTAAAACTCGTTCTATTTGTTAATCGAATTGGAAAAACCAACTCTTATCCACCTGATGATTATTTTATGTTTATTGCATCGTTACAATCAGGAGGAAAAACATCGTGGGTTGAACCTTCTTGAGAACTGAATTATATTTTTCAAAGTGTTGAAAAACACTGTGTGTTTTTCAATGTGTTGAAAAACTCGCTCTATTTTTTCATCGCTTAGATAAAACCAACCCTTTTCCACTTGATAAATATTTTATGTGGATTGCATGTTTCCAACAAGGAGGAAATGCACTATGGGTTTCACCTTTAAGTAAACCGAATTGTGTTTTTCAAAGTGCTGAAAAACACCGTGTCTTAAAACTCACTCTATTTTTTCATCGATTTGGAAAAACCATCTCTTATCCACCTGATAATTATTTTATGTGGATTTCATCATTACAAAAAGGAGTAAAAACATCATGGTTTGCACCTTTTTGAGAATTGAATTGTGTTTTTCAAAGTGCTAAAATATACCATGTGTTTTTTAACATGTCTTAAAAATCGCTCTATTTAGCATCGATTTGGAAAAACCAAATCTTCACCACCTGATAATTATTTTATGTGGATTTAATCATTACAAAAAGAAGTAAAAATCATCGTGGGTTGCACAGTTTTGAGACTAAATTGTGTTTTCAAAGGGTTGAAAAACACTGTGTTTTTCAATGTGTCAAAAAACTCACTCTATTTTTTTTTTCATCTCGTCTCATAAACTAACCCTTGTCCACACGGAAGAAATATTTTATGTGATTCCAGTTTCCGTTTCCAAAAAAAATGAAATGAACCATGGGTTGCACTTTTGGTGAACAATTTGTTTCTCAAAGTGTTGAAACCATTGTGTGTGTTTTCAATGTTGTCTTACTTGTCTTAAAAACTCTCACTCTATTTTTCATCGATTTGGAAAAAAAAAAAACCATCTTTATCAAACGATAATTATTTTTATGTGGATGTTCATCATTACAAAAAGGAGTAAAAACATCATGGTTTGCACATTTTTGAGAACTAAATTGTGTTTTTCAAAGGGTTGAAAAACACTGTGTTTTTCAATATGTCAAAAAAATCACTCTAGTTTTTCATCTCTTCAATAAAACTAACCCTTGTCCACCTGATAATTATATAATGTGGATTCAATGTTTCCAACAAGGATGAAAATGAACTACGGGTTGCACCTTTTTATGAACCGAATTACATGTTTCTCAAAGTGCTGAAAAACATCGTGCATTTTGTCAACGTGTCAAAAAACACACTATATTTTTTCATCAATTTCAGAAAAACCAAACCTTATCCACCTGATAATTAGTTGATGTGGATTTCAATCTTTACAACATGGAGGAAAAACATTGATGTGCTGCACCTTTTGGAGAACCGAATTACATGTTTTCCAAAGTGCTGAAAAATACCATGTGTTTTTCAACGTTTCTTAAAACTCGCTCTATTTTTTCATCGACTTTGGTAAAAGCCAAATCTTCTCCATCTGATAAGTAGTTTTGGTGTGGATTACATCATTTATACAACAAGGAGAAAATTCATCGTGGGTTGTACCTTGTTATGAGAACCAAATTACGTTTTTCAAAGTGCCGAAAAATATCGTGTATTTTTCAACGTGTCGAAAAACACACTCTATTTTTTCATCTCTTTGGAAAAAATTCAACCCTTTTCCACCTGATACAGTAGTTGATGTGGATTTCATCATTACAATAAGGAGGAAATGACATCATGGGTTGCACCCTGTAATAAACTGAATTGTGTTTTTCAAAGTGTTGAAAAATACAATGTGTTTTTCAACGTGTCATAAAACTCGCTCTACTTTTTCATCTCTTTGATAAAAACCAACTCTTTTCCACCTGATAATTATATGATGTTGATTCACATGTTTCCAACAAGAAGGAAATACATCGTGGGTTGCACGTTTTGTTGAACCGAATTACATGTTTTTCAAAGTGATGAAAAACATCGTGCGCTTTTCAACTGTGTCGAAAAACACAATCTATTTTTCTAACACTTTGAAAAAATTCAACCCTTGTCCACCTGATAAGTAGTTGATGTATATTTCATCATTACAACAAGGAGGAAATGCATCATGGGTTGCACCTTATTATAAACTGAATTACATTTATCAAAGTGCTGAAAAACACTGTGTGTTTTTCAACGTGTCGAAAAACACACTCTATGTTTTTCATCGACTTTGAAAAAATGCAAACCGTGTCTACATGATAAGTATTTTATGTGGATTACATCATTATAACAAGGAGGAAATTCATGGTGGGTTACACCTTGTTATAAACCGAATTGCATTTTTCAAAGTGCTGAAAAACACCGTGCATTTTTCAACGTATCGAAAAACACACTATATTTTTTCAGTCGCTTTGAAAAAAATGTAACCCTTGTCCACCTGATAAGTAGTTGATGTGGATTGCATCGTTACAAAAAGGAGGAAATGTCATCGTGGGTTGCACCTAGTTATAAATCGAATTGCGATTTTCAAAGTGCTGAAAAACACCGTGCATTTTTCAACGTGTTGAAAAACATAATATGTTTTTCAACACTTCGAAAAAAATGCAACTCTTCTCCACCTAATAACATATTTGATGTGGATTGCATTGTTACAACAAGGAGGAAATTCATCATGGGTTCCACCTTGTTATAAACCAAATTGCATTTTTCAAAGTGTTGAAAAACACTATCTATTTTTTCATCACTTTGGAAAAACCAACTCTTATCCACCTCACAATTATTTGATGTGGATTGCATTGTTAAAACAAGGAGGAAATTCACCGTAGGTTGCACCTTGTTATAAATTGAATTAACTTTTTCAAAGTGTCTGAAAAACACAAGTGCGGTTTTCAACGTCTCAAAAAACAAACTCTATTTTTTAACACTTTGAAAAAAATCAGCCCTTGTCCACCTGATAATTACTTGATTTTATTTGCATTAGTTACATAAAGGTGTAACAAAATCATGGTTTTTACCTTGTGGAAAACAATGGTTCATTTTTAATAGTGTTGAAAAAGGTTTGTTTTTCAGCACTTTGATAATAGCAATAAACATTAGACATGATGATTTGTTACTTTTGATTACATCAATTCATCATAATTACATCAGCTTTCAATTTGTCAAAATATTTTCTACTATCCGTATATTACATGAGAGTTTCTACATTGGCTAACACCAACAAGCAACTTTTTTAAAATACTCTAAAAATAATAAAAGAGTAGGTTAGTTGTTTACAATCGTATCCATATATTATGTATTTCAAATATATGCAATCTACAATCTTGAATATACATGAATTGTAAATGTTTACAATTATAATATAGGCTCACTCAACATGTCATACATTTACATTCCAAAGCTCAACCTAATCATTTTGTAAGATACATCTCTCTGTATATTTGTTTCCTCTACAACACAATGCATTAAATATTAGACAAGATATCAAAGGATTTTTACCTTACATATAGTAAATGAATGTATTGAAATTAAGGACATTCAATACACACATTGCCCAGACGCTAAATTACTAAAGTATAAGCTGTGGTGGGGATATGTTTCATCTGTATTTGAAGCACTTGCAAAATAAATCATCAATATGTTAGTCTTCGCCTCCACAATTAAAAGTTCTTGCGAGTTCACAATGTCACACAAATAATTCAATTTTTTAACCTGTAGGTTCTATTTGTGTGGTTTCTCTCTTCTTTGCATGATTTCCGTTGGGAAATTGGAAGCATTCGTAGTCTTTAGCACAATTGTTCAAATATTCTATAATGCATTGGCCTCGTAGTCACACTACAGTGGTGTTTTTTACTCTACACTAAACCATGGACGAATGCAGGTGGCGGTTATCTCATTGACATCTCCTTTGAAGGCAACATCCAACATATTTGATGCTTCTAGGTCTCTCCTAGACCTTTGAAACACATTCAAAGAATGTTTTTTTTTGTTCATCTGTACTCAATTGTGTATCCAAGACTAAATTCAAGAATTCTTTGGATGTGTGTTCCATAAAATGTTGAATTGCTTTCTATCATCAAACCACCCAGCCCCAACTATTTTAAGAGTGCTTGTGATGTATAAGACATTATAGAAAGTTATTTATTTATACACTAGGGTTTTCAATATCATTATACACATGAATACACAATGTCACCTAATCATATATGTGCATGATGAACATTATCATTGGAAATCAATTAATTGATTAAAGGAATTAACAACTAACCATCAAATTATCAGTGACTATTGAGGTGGCGAGGAGGGGCCATCCCATAACATGCCATCATTTACTATGCTTGTCTCTACATAGGTACTGGCTGCTACATGAGAAATGAAAACAATTTCAACACGATGCTTTTTTCATGCTACAACTTATGCTTAGGAATCTATATCACTACTTACCACATACAATGACATTGAATTACCTTCCACTTTTGTTTCTCGAATATGATGAGGAGGGGTCGTCTTGGAACGTGTCTTCATTTATCTTGCTTGTCTTAACATAAGTACTAGCTCATGCACGTGAAAGGAAAACAAAATCAACATGATGCTTTTTTCGTTACAACTTATGCTTAGCAATCTATATCACTACTTGCCACATACGATGACATTGAATTACCTTCCACTTTTGCTACTGGATACGACGAGGAGGGGCCGTCTCGGAACGTGTCTTCATTTATCATGCTTGTCTCGGCATAAGTACTAGCCCCTGCATGTGAAAGGAAAACAATTTCAATAGGATGATTTTTTTGTTACAACTTATGCTTATCAATCTATATCACTACTTTCCACATATGATGGCATTGAATTACCTTCCACTTCTATTCTTGGATACAGAAAGTAGGGGCTGTCATGGAATGTGTCTTCATTTACCCTACTTTTCTCTGTATAAGTATTAGCTCCTACACATGAAATGAAAATAATTTCAACATGATGCTTATTTCATTACGACTTATGCTTAACAATCTACATCTGGTTACATATGATGGCATTGAATTACATGTCACTTCTAGGTGCTTGATATGATGACATCGACACATATTTCTTGCGAAAATCTAACACCTTCAACATGTTCTTGCATATGTTTCCTCTAATATCCCAAGCAGATTCACATACATCCAAGGATCCGCATTTCCTTATCAAATACCATGTTCTTCTATTTATTTTTCTCCTCACCCACAATTGACTGCAATCAAGCGTAATTTCAAGGCAATCATTTATCAGGAATACTCTTTTCTCTTTCAACCACTGTCAATAGTTGTCTTTCTTTTTTGAGATTGGTCAAGAAGCCAGATTTTTACAACTTGCTCTTGTGTTTGTAAAATGGCTCCACCTTATACAAAAGTGTGTACAACAAATATTCCATCTGGAAAGTACATTTTTTTATTTGTCACACAAGTATCTAGTCTTCAAAAAACAATGGTAGGACTCGATGAATGTGTTTGTTTCCTGATATACATGGGAGAAGTTTCTAAAATTTGTTTCCTACATAGCTATCAAGTGACATGGATTGAAAATCAGTGAGACTATAAACCAAGAATTATAATTGATGGTAATTAATAAGGAAAGACATGAAGGATCATACTCACCAACACATTCTTTGCTCTCACACCATGTATTCCTGAAGTACTCGAGGAAATTAGTTTCCTCTTTTAATTCATTAAAGAAGTCTTGAAGGATTCTGAAATGCGTTCTTCGTGATGCATTTCAGAACCATACATGATAATACCTAGTCTCTCAAAAATCTTCCACTTGGACTCCTTACTACAATACATGTGCACGTTTTTCAACCATGCCATGTTCATGTGTCATAGGCATAACAATACACAACAACCAAAAACACACGTGATGGCTTGGATTTCAGCTGACGCATCATTCGTAATGAACGCATTGATCTTCCAATCGACACGAAGGCATTTTCCTCGTTTCTGGACTTCCACCAACCACCCGTAAATGTTTTCAATTTTATTCCTCAAAGAAATAGCCCATGCTACATGCAACACTACCCTCTTTCTCATCAGAAACAAACAATGTGTATAATTGGTATTACAAGGAATATGGACATCAAATGGTAACATGGGGTTTAATGTAATAGAAAGGGTCCATCTATCCCATCTCTACATATATGGGGGGCACGACCAACTAAACTATATACAGGCCATCCCATCTCTCTATATAGCCCGCCATATCTATATATGGGGAAACTCTCTAGAGTCAGCCGTTAGGTGAGTGCCAATATAGAGATTAGGGAATATAGGGTCAGTCTTATCCCCAATCGATTTGATGTGTCCATCTTGGGCCACCTTAGGATGATAATCCCACTCCCTATAGACTGAATGCCCACAAAGGTTCTGGTTCTGGACCGATTGATACTAGAATAGAATTGTCTGGTCTATCATCACTCCCACTCCCTCCCCATATATAGATAGGGCACGCCCATTGATGCAGGTACACCCTATATATAGATATGGTGACACCCCTATGCAGGGCACTATTAGCCAGTTAAGATCAGATCGGATCAGATTTCCTATATAGAGAGGGGGGGGATATAATAGATATATTCATCAGAGGCCGTGGGTTACTGCGATTCATTTCAAACATTGGATTAATGATACTATAAATTACACATCATTTTAAAATTAATTCCAATGGTGACTTACACCATCATTTGTTCATAGAAGAATTTTGAGTCCATGAAGATTATGGAATTGTGTGAATGTTGAACCATTCTCTCACACATCCACGGTGTTTGCAACATCCATAATGAATGGAACATTAATGGTTCCATTTGGGTGTTGATCCCAGTAGACAAAAATCACCATGTTTCATCTGCAATGCCATAATGGATTCATGATCATGGTATCATCGTCCATGCTTTTGATCTCCTTCATACAACGAACTCTTTTCACATTGAAATGAACCATTGTCCTAACCTTGTCATGTATTCATCCCTACTTGCTTGATATACCCACATTGTTACTAGATCCTCTATATATTTATTGTACACCGTTTCCACTATGACTCCCATCAACAAAAGACTCTCGATATAGGTTTTGTATGAGACCCTCTGTTTCATCAAGTGTTTAGGTTATCCTAATGTTTATGAAATAGAGCGTACAATAAATCATTAGTTAGCATAGGGTATCACAACTAGTATATGACTTAGGGTATTGTATGCATTGTTTCATGGTGTTAAATCTATATGTTTAGTGTATCTCAATGTGATTTTATGTGGGGTGACTAATTAGTGTTCAATGTGTTGTCATAAGTGTTTAAATTGTCCAAAATTAATTTAATGCTGGGTTTAATCTATGTGATTGTTTATGGCGGCATAGAATTTAGAATAATTTAAGCTAATCTCGTATTGGTGTCCGTTTCAGGTCATCATATGAGAATTAGAATAATTTTCCTCTGTAATACTCTGTAGAGATGTTATGTTAATGTTATGAACAATTTTTAAATTTATTGCCTCATTCCCATCCTAAACAATCATGCAAAAAAAAGAACGTTTTGTTATCGTGGAAGAAATGAAAATCAATTATCTACAATACTATCCTAAATGAAGTTAACTTGATCATATAATCTTTCCAAGAATAAGTAGGAATTACACTAGTATGTTTATAAGTGAGATTGATGAAGCATTCGAATTTCTATTACCTAATACTGTGAAAATCCACGTGAAAAAAATTATGGTATCTGATATACACATGGATGGCCTACGAACAACACTTGTGGTAAGTATTTACAATAGTTGCTTGGGCACGCGTGGAGGAATGTGCCTAAGATATTGCGTCTATAACATATGTAATGCGACAAAGACTATTACAAACTTAACATGCCATGTTCAAATATGGTTAGTCAATGTTTAAAGAAAGTTACATCAGCTCAACATGTGATGTCGATATATTCCGCTCCACATGTCTTGAACTCTATAGTGTCATGTGACATGTGTAAGTGAAATCCCTTAAAATTATTGTGTTCTAACTACCTGCAAAACACTAGGATTGACATTGGGAATATTGAACAACAAGGAATTTCTTTCTGAGATATCTCAAAATTACATTAGGTCAACAATATGTGTATCAAACCCCTTTTCTTATTCAAATGATGGTAAAAAATGGAATTAAAATATTATAAATTTTAATAACATCTTCATATATATAATATTATATATATATATATCTATATATCTACTATATATATATATATCAATGTATAATATATATATACTATATAGATGTTCGTATATCTCTGTCTCTGCCCTCTCCTCTCTGTCCTCTCTCTCTCTCTGTCCCTCTCTCTCTCTTGGTGTTGTGGTGTGCGTTTGTGGTGTGCTGTTTGTTTGTGTGGTTTTGTGGGTGTCTGTGTCTGGTGTCTGTGGTCTTGTCTTCTGTCTCCTCTGTTTCTCTCTATCTGTGTGCTGTCTCCTACTCTCTCTCTCTCTCTCTCTCATCCTCATCCTCCCTCTCCCCCCCCCTCTCCTCATCTCTCTCCTCTCTCCCTCTCTCCCTCTCCCATCTCCATGTCCCTGTCCATGTGTCTGTCTCTGTGTGTCTCTCTCTCTCTCTCCCTCTGTTCTGTATCTGTCTCTTCTCTTCTCTTCTGTCTCCTCTCTCTCGTGTGTGTGTGTGCTTGTGTGTGTGTGTGTGGTGTGTGGCTCCTTACTCTCTCACTCTCTCCTCTGTCTCCCTCTCCCTCTCTCTGCCTCTGTCTCCCTCATCCCTCTCATGTCCTGTTCCCTACTCCTCTCCCTTAGTCTCCCTCTCCCTCTTCTGCCCTCTCCCTCTTTCTCCCTCTCCCTCTCTCTTCCTCTGTCTCCCTCTCCCTTCTCCTGCCCTGTCTCCCTCTCCCTCTCTGGCCTCTTTCTCCCTCTCCCTATCTCCTCTGTCTCTCCCGTCTTCTCTCACTGTCTCTGTCTTCCCTACTTCTTCCCGTCGGAATCCCCTCTCATGTCTCATGGTCTCTCATCTATCTCTCTCTCCTCATCTATCTCTATATCCCCTCCCTCTCTCTACATATAATCGTTTATCGATATACCTCCCCTCAGTCTTGTCCTTCTGTATGTCCTTCTCTCTCTATATGTTTGTGGTTGTGTTTGTGTGTGTGTGTGTGTCATACATAGGAAAATTTTGATTTCCTGGATGCATTATAGTTGTAAATATTGCAAATGTGTAGATCATTTGTATATATAATTTTTTATTAGTTGTTAAATATTGGTAATTGTAATGTTGTGAATGTCTGATGTAAGTTGAAGCTATAAAAATTATGTAATGTCATACTCTCACTCTCAATTTGGCATAAGGGGGCAAGTTCCTCTGCAAAGATAGGAATCAGTGTGTGCTAAAGGGGCTTTCCCCTTAAGATGCCACATCGATACGCCAAACTATCATTACGTGATGAAGAGGCTTGCCCTGTAGGATTCCACATCGATAGTTGGGTGGTATACTGTGCTGAGAAGAGGTTTTTACAAGTCGCTCGCCGAACCTCCACATAAGATAATGAACCCTCCCATACACCCATATGCAACCATCCCTTTTGCAATGGACAATTGTCATATTATGGGAGGGTGTATTTTGAGTGAAGGATAGCTGTTGGATTTTATTGATACTTTAATTTGTCATGGATATTAGCTTTCTGATTTTGTGATTATTTTATCATATTGGATGATGTATATTAGATTTTTCATGTATCATACGTAACATAAATTATATATTTATGTTTCTGTACTAGTCTGAACAACTTTTGTGTCATTGGAATACTGAAGTACCAGGAGCCTAATATTCTCTCGATTATGTTTGTAAAATAAAGACATAGAAATATGAGCTTCCACAAACAAAAGATGAAGGGTGTTCACATAAAAAGTTTATGCAAACACCCTTTATGCGAACACCCTTCATCTTCAGTTTACGTGGAAGCTCATATTTCTATATGTCTTCATTTTACAAACATAGGATCGAGAAGAAATTAGGCTCATGGTATTCATATTCAATACACAAAAAAGTAACTAGTACACAACAAGAAATATATAATTAATGTTAGTACGATACATGACAAATCTAATATACATCATCCAATATGATAAAATAATCACAACATTAGAAAAGATAATATCCATAACAAATTAAAGTATCAATAAATGCCAATAGCTATCCTTCGCTCAAAATGCACCCTCTGATAATATCACAATCATCCATTGCAAAAGGGATGGTTGTAATATTATGGGAGGGTGTATTTCTTTGTGGAGAGTTCGGTGGGTGACTTTTAAAACCTCTTCTCAGCACAGTATACCACCCAACTATCAATGTGGAATCCTAAGGGACAAGCCCCTTCATCACGCAATGATATTTGGGCGTATTGATGTGGAATCATAAGGGGAAAGCCCCCTTCAGCACTGCATCGATTCTTGTCTTTACAGAGGCACTTGCCCCCATATGCCAAAATCAAGAGTGAGAGCATGACATCACATAATTTTTATAGCTTCAACTTAAATTAGACATTCACAACATTACAATTACCAATATTTAACAACTAATAAAAAAATATATATATACAAATTATCTACACATTCACAATATTTACAACTATAATGCATCCAGGAAATCAAACTTTTCCTATTGTATTTAATTTAACACAACTAAGAGAAATGAAATTACAACTAAGAGCTCAAAGATCACATGTCATATTTAACCAATACCAACGTAATATCAACATAATTATTTATTCTCATACCAATGATTAATAAACACAAATTTTAGAAATTACCAAATACTATATCATTTATTAACAAATACGTGAATACAATAATACCATAATAATAAACTAGTTCACACTATTATTTAGTGTCTATATACCAAACAAAATATTTGACTACTGTCATTCGTTTTGAAAAGATGCTTCCAAATAATTTTTTGATACATTTATACTTAAGATAAAGTTTCATGTTATATCTATCCTTGTGTTTATCAAGACACATAGATTTGTTCTTATTTACAAAGTACTAGGTAATAGATATGACATCAAATTGTCGCCTTTTCTTACAGTTTCAAATATATTAAATAATAATAATAATGAAAACTATAATTATTTTCTAAAGTTTAAGGTTCAAGATTTAGGGTTTTGTGCTTAGGGTTTATGGTTTGGGGTTTAGGGCTTAGGCTTCAAGGTTCATGGTTTAGGGAGATAAGGTTTAGGGCTTAGGGTTCAAGGATTAGGGTTTAGGGTTTAGGGTTTATGGTTTAGGAATTAGGGTTAAATTTTTAGGGTTTATGACTTAAGGTTCAAGGTTTAGAATTTAGGGTTTATCCTAAATAACATAATTAGGAAAACTTAACACTAATATGATAGTGTAAACAATCATATGATATCTTAAAAACTAATGCGATACCCTAACCACTGAAATATTGATATGACATAAAACACTAATGTGTCACCACCAATAATACATTTGAGACACACTATTCACTAATGTGACATCCTAAACATGGATTATAACACTCTAAACACTATTATGAGACCCTAAACAAGTTATAGAGTCATGTAGAAACCCTAAAAAATTAAAAATTCATACCTATTTTTAGTCATGCCTATCACATGCACAATGTTCTAGATCAAATCTAGAATACATTTAAAACCATTACCCTCCCACATTCTCGTAGAATTCAATATAAGCCTCGTACTCCATTTTTTACCATCATTTGAATAAGAAAAGGGGTTTAATACACATATTGTTGAGCTAATGTACTTTCAAGATATCTCAAAAAGAAAGTCCTTGTTGTTCAATATTCCCAATGTCAATCCTAGTGTTTTACAGGTAGTTAGAACACAATAATTTTAAGAGATTTCACTTGTACATGTTACACGACACTATAGAGTTCAAGACATGTGGAGCGGAATATATCGACATCACATGTTGAGCTGATGTAACTTATTTAAACTTACTAACCATAGAACATGGCATGTTAGGTTGTTTTGTGCCATATTTCTAGACCAATATCTTAGGCCTTCCTCCACGCGTGCCCAAGCAACTATGTAAATACTTACCACAAGTGTTTTCGTAGGCCATCCATGTGTATATCAAGAACATAATTTTTTTCCTATTTTCACAGTATTAGGTAATAGAAATTTTTCATCAATCTCACTTATAAACATACTAGGTGTAATTCCTACTTATTCTTGGAAAGATTATATGATCACTAGCTTCATTTAGATAGTATTGTAGATTTGATTTGCATTTCCTTCCACATAACAAAACATTCAATTTTTTTTACATGATTGTTTATATAAAATGAACAATAAATTTAAAAATTGTTCATAACATTAACATAACATCTCTACAAGTATTAGCTAAAATTATTCTAATTCTAATGATGAATGAAAACATAGTATTAGCTTAAATTATTCTAATTCTATCACCATAAATAATAAGTCACCCATATTAAATTAATTTTTGAGACTTTAAACACTTATACGACACCTTGAACACTAATTTAGTCACCCCCACATAAAATAATTGAGATACACTAAACATTAATTTAACACCATAAACACTGATACAATACCCTAAATAATGTCGTGATACTCTATGCACTAATGATTCATCCTCTATTTCATAATTAGGATAACCTAAACACTAATGAAACAGAGGGTCTCATACAAAACCATAATCATTACTGTAATACCCTATAAACTCATATGACACCTTAAACACTAATATGATACCCTAAACACTCATATGGACATCCTAAACACTCAAAAATTGATGCAAAACCTTCGACACTAATGGATTACTCTAAATAACACAATTTAGACACACAAAAAACACTAATATTATACCCTAAAAAAATTAGAAGACATGATAAACACTAATATGACACCCTATACACTATTAGAAGACTACAAACATTAAGGGATCACCATAAATAATATAATTAGGACACCTTACAGAATAATTTGATATCATAAGCACTCATATGACACCCTAAACACTAATACACCACCCTAAAAATTCGAACATTGATACGAAAACCTAAACACTAATGGGTCAACCTAAATAACATAATTAACAATTGAGATACTTTAAAGCATTAACAAAACAACCCTAAACCTAATATGAAATCCTAAAAAACTATAATGAGACCTTATAAACTAATGGGTCACTTTACAAAACACAATTGGAACGCCCTAAATATTAATGTGTCATCCTAAACAATCATACAGATACCCTAAACACTCAAACATTGATATGATGCCCTAAACACTAACTTGTCATCTTAAATAACACAATTACAACACCCTAAACTATAATACAACACCTAACATTAATTTGAACATGTATACTAGGGTAATCAATTGGTACTCAAATAGGCCATTCCTAAATCTATCCCTGAAATACATAGTGTGTTTTCAATCTGTCACATTAGGTGTATTATGTTTTTCATCGGTGGAATGACAAGGGAACACACTAATGTTTTCGACATGTCAATCACTACATGGTAATCACCCTAGTCAAAGAATGATTGGAAACACCATCGTGTATTTTCAACATGCTGGAAAACATGACTGTGTTTTTCAACATGTTGAAAAACACAGTGTGTTTTCCATCTTGACAAAAAACACGTTGTGTTTTCCATCTTAACGAAAAAAACAATTTATGGATAGATGGACAATTTCAACATAGATTTTACTACATCTTATGACTGAATGTAATTAATTATTATCAGTAAGAGGATATTGTCAATAAGTTTATAACGTACATCTTATGAAAGTACAAAGGCGTAAATAGTGGATAGTGATATTCAATAGCTTTATGTAGGCTTCTGTAGGTAAAATGCGAGTTCAAGACTATTTTCCCCTATAGAAAATGTAACTATGACATTTAGTATGATAATGCAAATTAAAAATGTAATCATTCGAAATTGGTGATCAAGACCATTTGTTTAATCCATAATATGCATATATTTATAACTATATATCTAGATGGCACTAGATGTTTCATAACCCAAAATAGAGATATAATATGATTATGGCGTTTGAACAACCATGTACGAATAAATTGTTGATATATAATATGTTCCACGAATATTATCCCATGGGCACAAAGGACACATTAGACCCCTAGTGTGGGTAAGAAACATGTAAAGCAATCAGTTAATGACAACCTAAACTCTTCTTGACCAACCCTAAATTTAATTGTTAAGTGACTAAAATTTTCCTACGAGCACATTAGTTTGTGTGAATTTAATTATTCAAATGTGAATGGTAATTAATGTTTAGTGATTGGCATGTGGAAATCGTGTGTCAAAGCTTAGTTGTCATTGATGAGTCAATATGAAATTGATCTTGTCGTATAGACATTTAATTGTTAGTCAATGGAAATAGGAATTTTCTTCTATATACGGAAAAGGTCTCTATGACCAGGCTAGGAACCAATAAAATGGCGTAAAGAGGAGTTCAATTTAAATTAGTAATAGAGTTTAATGGTCAATCAAAAATTGTCACATAGGTTGTAAGTTAACGAGACATCATTCACATATTTTATGATGTTATAAGACATTTAATTGGAACCAAGTAAATTCAAAATATGCCTTTCATTGTAATTGAAGAGTTATAAAATAATAAATTAATGACACAAAATACACTACTAACAAGGAAGTAAAATACCAATAATCATACCTCCTCCTTCGCGTTCCGTAGCAAACCTCAGAATGGGCTAGGAAACTTGGATTGAGCCCTGATTTTGTGATATGTAGGTGCTTTTCTTCAAGACGGAGCAAGACCTCCTGCAACAACGATCCTCTTACTTTGCACTGGATGGGAAAAAGGATTATGAGGCTATTTTGGCATTAGGACAAGGCAGAATGATGTTCTTTGCTCAAAGGATGCAAGAACTTAGATATGGCATGAAAGCTTATTCTCCATGTGTTTAGAGGGGGAGGGGTAAGGTTGTATTTATAGCCTGAGGGAGTGATTAGCTTAAATTAATTTAAGTAATCATGGTTTGAAAATGTGGGCAAGATTAAGTGGGTGGTTTGAAAATGTGGGCAAGATTAGGTGGATGGTTTGAAAATGTGGGCAAGATTAGGTGGATGGTTTGAAAATGTGGGCAATATTAGGTGAGTGGGGGCCACGAAGAATGGGTGAGGATTTGAATTATATTTTTAATTCATAAGTGGAGGATTTTAGGTGAGTGGGGACCACGAATGGTGGGTGAGGATTTGAATTTGAATTTTTAATTCAATAGTGGAAAAACATGGAGAATAATGACATGTTGTGAGGATTAGATTATTTTTTAGATTTGGAAATGGATAATTAATCAAATTATATTTGATTAATTCGAAGTGTATTTTTGTGGGAAATGAGGAAGGGAAATTAATTGATTTAGGATAGATGTGAAATTGGGGTGTCTACATTTGCCCCTCTTTGGAAGGGTACTATGAAAGTAGTGTCCTTTCAAAGAAAGTAGACGGTATGGGGGAAGAATTCAATCTACTTTTTAAAAGGTAGAGTGAATGTTTGTGGGGAGAATAGAAAGTGGTGAGTGACGGATGTCATGGTATCCTCCAAGACAAAAATGTCATGAGAAGATGTGATTATGGATAGATGTGGTGATGCCCCCTCGAGAGGATTGACGAGAATGAAATATACGACAGAACTCTCGAAAAGAAGGGAAATGGATTTGGTGGAGAAGAGGACGATAATGGAGTGGAAGAGAGACTGGAATGACCGCACGACGCAAATGGAGGAAGGATTCAATCGACCTTGAATGCTAGGTGTGAGGGTGTGTGGGAAAGAGAAAAGGGAATGGATAGGGTGGGGGTTGATTATGAGAAGAGTAAGGGAGATAGGGGAGGGGAAAAAAAAATGAAAGAGGTAGAAAAATAAGAGAGAGGGATGATAGGGGAAGAAGGGAATGATGAAGGACAAACAAGGAAAAAAAGAAAAATGACAGAGTAGAGGGTGAAGGGATGAAATAGAGAGATGTGCAAAATGAAGGAAGCAACAGAGATATAGTAAAGAGGGATACGTGGCAGTGAAATAAATAAATGAGAGAGTGAAGAAAAGGAGGAAATGGGAAAGGATAAATAAGAAGGAGAAAACGAGGTGGGAGTAGGGGGTGAAATGGAGGGAAATGAAAAATGGAAAGAGGACAAAAGAAGAAGTAGAACGGAGAAAAAAAGAAACTATGAGGGGCGAGGAAAGTGTGAAAAAGAGAGGAGAGAAAGGAAGAGAAACATATACACAGAATGAACAAAAAGGTAGGGGTGGTAGAGAAAAGGGGAAGTGGTCAGAAGAAACGTGAAAATTAGGGGAGAGGAAAGGAAGATAGAAGAATGAATACAAGGAGAAGATTGAAGGAATCACGTCATTGCGAGGAAGACCAAGGCAAAGAATATGGAACAGACCGTATGGAGATGCATGTGGAGAGTGGGATGATAAAAAAGACAAGGGACAACGCTGAACAACCAGGTTATCGATGGGGATGTAAGGAGGAAACGTGATGGAAAAAGGGGAAGAAGATGATATAGGGGAAGTAAAATAAGACGAGGGGTGGGAGAGAGAAGAGGATAACAAAGAAAATGATGGAGAAGGAAGGGAATACAAAAGGGGGTAATAAGTGGAAAGGAAAATGGTAGAAGGAATGTTGAAAGAAGAAAGAGGGGAGGAATGACATCGATTGGAAAAGATATGGAGATGCATGAAATGAGGATACTAGGATGATGGGAAAATAGAAAAAGGATGTATGATGAAGACAATAAAGATAGTGAAGAGGGCAAAGAGGAGATGGAGAGATGGGTAAGAAGCGACAAGAAAGGGTGGGAGTGAGGGAAAAGAATAGGAGAGAAAAGAGAATGGGGGATAGAAGAGGCAATGCCAATGAAAGGATGTTAGGGAAATCCTCTTTGACAATGAGTGGTGGGGAAGGGTGAAAGAAAAAAAAAATGAAAAAAAGAGAAAGCGAACGAGGACTGGAAAGGGTAACACCAACAAAGGGACGTTAGGGAAAACCCGTTGCAATGAGTGGTGGGCGTAGAGGAGGGAAGGAATGAAGGGAAACTCTAGAAGGTCCAAGGGAGTGAATGAGGTCGTGCGGAATGAGGAGTGATAATTTTTAGGGAAAACCCGTTGACAATTATGAGTGCGGGAAGAGAAGATGATGATGAAAGAATGATATAGGAGTGTTAACAGTAATGGCGAATATGTGTGTGGGTAGAAATGTAGGGGGAATGTGAGAAGATGAAGGGGAAAAAGAGTGAAAAAAAGATGGGAGGGAGGAGTTAGGACAAAGTGAAAGCGAAGAAACCATGGGGGTCTTTTTCCTTTTCTTTAGGTGAGGAACAAAAACAAAAGCCAACATGTCAAGAGTGTCGTAATGAATAATTTTTCGAGATTACTGAAACCACTCATCGCCCACACCTTGATGGAAAAACGATTTGTGACAAAAGGTAAGAAAGAAAAGAATTTGATTGTATTTGACAAGTAGTTGATATATAAATGTATAAGGAATGTAAGAAGATGCTGCTCGGTTGAAAGTGTACTTCCTTCTATGTATCAGTCAACAACAGGTAATTATAAAAACAAGTTTCATTTAAAAAAATATATATTTATGCATGAATATAGAAGAGGAGTTTCCATGCTTCATCAGTGCAATTAGAGCAAAAGAAAGAAGACCCGGGGGAGAAGTCCTCGGAGTGATCCAAATCAAGTGCTCAGAGCGACATTAAAAAGGCCTTATTACAAGGTAATTATTGTGATATGAATAATAGAAATTTGTAAATTAATGCAGTTTCTGACAGCTGGCCAAACAATATCATCCAGACTCAAATAAGGATAAAGATGCTAGAGAAAAGTTTGTTCAGATCCAAGAAGCATATGAGATTTTATCTGACGAACAAAAACGTTAAACAATACGACCAATTTGGACATGGATTTGAAGGAGGAAGTCCTTAGCTGAGACAAGAAGCGATGATGTTAGAGTTGGTGGTTATCCTGGTGGTGATGACAAAATGGTTTCTGAAGGTGGATTTGATCCTCAAGTGATATATTCAGTCAGTTTTTTTGAGTGCGTGGATTTAGGATGACCTAGGCAGGAGGAGGATTTGGTGGAAGCGATGCAGAAAAGACTCGGTGGAGCAGATCCCTTCCGTCACATGAGTGGTGATATGATATGACAAGTACCTGATCACCATAAGATTTTATGGAAGCTGACACAAAGGAGTATAAGAATGAATGGATGAAGGAATAAACTGTGTCACTACAGGGTGGAAACATGTCACGGGAATCTGGCTTAAAAGAAGGCAAAAAGAAAACGGATTGTAAAGTATGTCATGGATGCTGGAACCCAAACAGTACAAATGAGGTGGATTCCATATGCAAACATCCTGTCAGGCTTGTGGTGGAGCATGGTTCATCTATTCCTCACGATGCCAAGTGCTGAAGAAGCTTGTGACAGTATCGGGAAGATCTTAAAGAGATCATAAACCTCCACTGTGGAAGTTAAAATATCCAGCAGGCGTGGATGATAATTCAAGAATTCGTGTTCAAGCGGGAAGAAAACTGGTGAATGCGCCAGAATACCAATGGGTGAGACGGTCCAGGAATGGTGAGATCTTTTTGTAATCACTTCGTGTAAGTGGTCTTCTGATCCACAAAAAAATGAGATAGTTGCTTAATTTTTTAAAAATTAGATTCAACCATCCAAAGTCTTCATGGTGGGGGAGAAGGAGCTGCTAGATAGTGAATTCTACTTGATGAAAGATCGTCAAGTAGGATTCGCAAACTGCAACGGTGATCAAGTAGGATTCGAAAACTGGAGAATGTATTAGTATGGGTGAATGGATGGGGTGCAAAGTAAGATGTTGATCATGCAGGAAGATACTCACGTTTGACGAAAAGCATCTTAATTTTAATATAGCACATAACAGGATGCATCGTGATATAAAAGATAGGATGACTAGACTGTAATATGCATGATAGCATAGACAGGGGCCATCAAAAAGGTTTGATGCCCCAGTACGATATGCAAATGGAAGAGAGCATAGACAGAGGCCATCAAGAAAGTATGATGCCCCAGTACGACATGCAATCAGATAACATAAGAATATTACAGAGAACACCAGGATATATAAAATCAAGATGCCCCCGGTAATATATCAAGATACAAGAAAGCAATTAATAATTTGCCACTAATAATGCAACACAAGAACCAGTAAACATGTCCCTAACGTGTTCCATAGTGATGATTGATTAGATGTGCCCCCAAGCAGAGGTACAAAGGATTGGGTCAGTCTCCTCAAACAAGGAAACAATGAGAGCCGGATTTTCCCCAAGCGAGGATTCACGCGAGGAGAAGTGGTTTGAAATTGGTAGTCATAAGGTGGTTGGACCATTCATTTGGGATAATAGTTCAAAGGATGAACTGTGTTACTTATTGAGTTTTTACCAAATTTTGTGGATGTTTTTGGTCTTTTGAAAATTTTACAAATGTTTTTGTATTTTGGATATTTTCTAATGTTTTTGATTTTACATTTTTGGATTTTCTAATGTTTTTGCAATTTTAGAAAATGCTTTACCAGGATGCGTTTACAACAACCAATGTCTTTTTGGATTATTTAGATTTTTCAGACATTGTTTTCCTACAGGATTTTTGTTTAGTTGATCTCTTCAAATGTTTTTGGATTTTTACATTGTTTTTGGATTTTGGCATGATTTTGACACTGTTTTTGGATTTTTAGATTTTTACGATCTAATAAAACATGTTTTTGGATTTTTGATGATTTTCAAAGGGGGTGTATTTTTTGGATTTTTAGATTTTTACGATACCTTTCTTTTGTAATTTTTACTATTTTGACACTGTTTTTGGATTTTTGAATGATTTTCAACATATTTTTTGATTTTTGGATTAATAAATTGTTTTTGGATTTTTTTACGATATTCAAATGTTTTTTTGATTTTTACATTGTGATTTTTTTACAATTTATGGACCAGAGTGCAGACTTATTTTTGAGAGACGATGTACCGTGTTCTGCATTGTAACTTATGCTCAAAATAACATAAATTCACTTTCCATTGGCATGATATGGTGGTGATGATATGATGAAAAGAATTCCAACTCCATTCTTGACTCCACACAACTAGTAAGATGTGTGGGCTCATCACCAAGAATCAAGAAGGACGTAGGAGGTAGATAATGAATATAGAGACAAATGCTAACAACAATCCCTTTGCGGAAATTGTGACTCCATTCTTCATAATGGTACTAAACCGGTTTCAAAAATAGCTTTCACTTTATGAGTCACATGCTAGACTTAGACAGTTATGTGGCCTGCTGATTGATAAGATATGAGGTTAAGGGATAGTTCTCTCTTCACTTAGGCATCTAAATTACGTGTTTGGGGATTCTATAATTTGTAAGCACTGTAAGATTTTGTATTTTTGAAATGACTCCCTATGCCTTGCCCCATGCTACTAGTGAGAAGCAAGGGCTTATCACCAAAGGCAAAATATAGGCGAGTGAATTTCTTTTTTGTCTTTTTTTTGTTTTTTTTTTTTTTTTTTTTTTTTTTTTTTTTTTTTTTTTTTGGAATATTTTGCAATGTTTTTATGCTTGTATGAGAATGACCCTCTACGCTTTGCCCCATGCCACTTGTAAGAGGCAAGGGTTTATCACCGAAGACAAGACGTAGACGAGTAAGGGCATCTTCCTCCATTCCTAGTCTCACACTACTAGTAAGAAGTGTGGGCTCAACACCAAAGACTATGAAGGACGAAAGATGTGACAATGAATTATTCATAAGTTATTGAATTGATGGATTTTTTTACAATAGTGCTTTGTATTTGGGAAGAAACATTTGCCCCCAATCTCAGCCCCACACGACTAGTAGGACGCGAGGGTTCAACACCGAAGACTGAGATGGACGACCAAACGAACTGGGTAACGAAGTTTAGAGCTTTGTTATGAAAGAGAGAATGTATTAGAAGGGGATATATTACCATCAGTAAGCTTCTAGGTATGACCATAGAGGAAAGCGACTGAAAGTGGAAGAAGTATGATGCTCACAAACTTAATAGGATTTATATTAGCACTTGTCTCATGATGATAAATATGAAGATGTGATTTTGATAATGAAAATGTCTGCCAATGGAAATGAATAAATTTAAATTATTCAGAGATAAGAAAGACAAAAGGAACAATGTACACATTGTATCCTGGAATAGTGAACATCTTAAGGATAAAATTTCTTTAAATGAACTACATTCATTGGTTCATCAAGATCTTGACCATCTGCAGTGGCCAATTTATAGGCTCCAGAGCCAAATTTATCTATGATTTCGTTGGGCTCAAATTTGTCTTGTTTGTCTCGTTCTTTGGGTGTGTTCTTTCGATTTTCTTTGAGAATGAAATGATTGACCTTAAATTTTCTAGGTTTGAATTTTTTATGGTAGCTATGTCGTAGCTGATTTTGATATACTTGAAGATGATCTAGGGCATTAAGTTGTTTTTCATCAAGAAGCTCGAGTTCATTAAGGCGTGAATGTTGATAATAATCTTTATTGATTACGTCTTTGAGGGATATTCTAAAGGATGGGAATTCAACCTTGACATGTAAAATATCTTCCCCACCATAAACAAGGGAGAAGGGAGTGGCCTCAGTTTGCATTGTTTGATTTTTTGCTTCTATTTGTCCATGAATTAATTGATTTGACGATAGATTCAAAATTAAAGATGGAAAAGGTGGCATAAAGATATTCCTAGGTATACATACCTCGTAGAATATATGCACATAGAAGTCTTGATAGGTGAGAGTCATTAGTGATGAGATGCCTACAAGATCGATCGTTGAAAGTATGATGGTCATGACAGGTTGCATTATTGCAAGTGTCCAAACTTGATGTGGTTGTGTTTCGACAAAAAGGCTAGAGATGTTAGGCATAAGAGCCAATATTGGAAGAATAGAATCAAACTTAATGGTACCTGTTGATGGAACCTCGTCTGTAGTGTCTACAGTAATATCAAGCTTTGAAAGGGAGTCTTGAAACGAGATCAAGGTCTCGTTAGATGTTGGATGAATGTTGTCACCCAAAACAGGTTCAATATATGTTTGGGCTGAAAGAGAGTCTTGAAATAAGTTCAAGTGCTCAGTAGATGTTGGAAGAATGTTGTTGTCCAAAACAAGTTCAATGTATGTTTGAACTAATGGAAGGAAATTTGAAGAAGATATGGATTGGTTTGGAATTAGAGAGTCTTGACTGTTGTCGTCATGATCTCGTGGAATTTCAGTATATATAGGAGTTTCGACAGTAGTCAGCTCTTCATGGAAAGTTGTGATATTGGATGTGTTGTTGGTTGCAAGAGCATTGTCATCAAGTTCTACAGAGATGACGTCGTCGTCAATTAAGTCTTGGACATAATTCTTAAATCGTACACATTTATCTATGTGATGACCATCAATGCGATGAAAGTCACAGTATGTGTTAGGTTTGTACCAGCATGGCTTAGCTTCCCCTTTGACAAAGGGTTTTGTAATTGGATATTTTATCAGTTTAGCCTCTTTTAGTTGATGAAAAACACTAGAGAGACTTTCTCCGAGGGGGGTAAACTGACGTTGGAATTTATGTGAACTGATTTCTTCGTGAGGTTGTATGATCGGCTTTTTGGGTGATCGCTCACTGATTTTGGTAGCCATATGAGAGAGTTGTGTTGTCATCTTATTAATTTGTTCTAATAGCTCATTGTGTGATGTTTTTCGTGAATTCTTCATTTTTGAAAGAGAGGGAGAACGAAGAAAGGTGCGATGAAGAAATCAACCTATTGATTGTGATTTTTATTTTGGCTCAATTGAGTTTTAACAAGTAAGGCTATAAGGAGAAAGCTTAAAAAAAAAGCTACTCGGGATACAAGTGGGATATAACTCAAACAAGTTATGACGACTATCTTGATTGGTTTGGATTAAACAAGCTTAACAGACGAAAATTTAAGGAGTACACTCAAACAAGGTACTCAATACAAGTGGGATGTAGCTCAAACAAGCTATGATGAATATGTTGATTGGTTTGGCTTTAACAAGCTCTGGATTTTTGATAGGAAGAGTAACTCAAACAAGTGACTCAACACAGTTGTGAACTCAAAATGAGTTTTGAAGGGATTTGTGTCGGATGGGATTTTGTTAAACTCGACAGCTGATGAAATAATGAGTGAACTCAAACAAGTCACTCAATGTCATTTTGATATAGCTTGAAACAAGCTAGAAAGAATGTTCTGACAATTGATGAGATAAGGAGTGAACGCAAGTCACTCAATATCTATTGGATATAGCTGAAGATAAGCTATGACAGATGTATTATTGGCTAAAGTGAGCTAATGAAATTGGTGTGATGTTTGGTCTATGTTGTTGGATTGTTTGGATGTTTTCGCTTGGTATTGAATTGGTCGAGAACTGATTTTTTTGTGGAACACAACTAGGGTCTGAACTTTTACAATGAACACATTGATATCAACTAATTTTTATGATAAAAACAATGCTAAACTATTTTGTTTACAAACAGCAAGCAGTCATGTGTATCAAATTGTTTTGATTGAAGAGGTAGATCCTTTGGGAATGATCATTTTTTCATGCAATCATACAAGTATGCTGTGAAATGGTGGATGCAGGCTCTTATTACTCCAAGAAGATGCGTCCTCCGATATACCCTAGTCCTGATATACCTAATTCTGTACGGGGACAAAATTGGTACGGGGAACCCTTAGAGCACTGGAGGAGACTCACCAATTCTTACTTGCCTGTTTCGGAGTGAATCACCACGTCCAGAACAGGTTTTGTGAAAAGGTGGAAGGTGATGGAGGGATGAATGTGTATGGTGTCCTTATAACTCCCCGAAGATTTATAGGGACGATGCCCAGGCTTCGTTGTTACAGCTATTTAGGTGTGACTCGCATGCGCTGCACGACAGCATTACCTGTAAGTGAAGAGCAGCGGCGAGGTAAATACCGAACGCTGTGATGAGACTAGGTCTCAAAGTGCAATGCAGATGCAAATGCTGTTGGTGCGTGGTAGTCAAGTCCACGTCACCGATGTAGCTTTGGTGGTGATGAAATCCACCTTGTCTACGTGCAAAAACAATATGATAAAGTGATTAAACGCAGGGTTCTTTCCAACTTGAAATAAATCACTAGCAGAAAATAATTGCGTACCTGAGCGTACTTTTTTGTTTTTTTTTTGTTTCAGCAATTGTCTTTAAATGGTGGTATTTTTGCGGGATTTTTGTTGTTTTTGTTTTTGTTTTTGTTTTTGACAATATTCCAGCAACGCGGTTCTACAGAAAACAAATTAGTAGTTATCCTGCAAATGAAATGTTAGAAAAGTGATCGTGGTTGTTTTTGATTTCCCAGATCGCTCAAAGGCGCAGGAAAAGAGCATACACAACCAACGACCAAAAAAATATTAAGAATATGATAAAGGAAAATAATTATTAAAATGACAGTTGAAAAACAAAGCTAGAGGATCCTGCAATGTTAGAACAAGAAACTAAAAAAATTGTGACCGTTTCTGATTTTCCAGATCGCTCGAAGGCGCAAGAAAAGAGCATACGCGGATACAATTGAAATAGTTTTTTTTTTTAAATGTTAATAATTATTGCAATTAATCATGATTGCGAAATAGCAATAATGATTATGTTCACAAAAAATAAAAATGATGAAAGAAGAGGGTGAAAACGTTACCGAGAAGTGTTTTCGTGGAAAATTTAAATGTAAGGCAAAAAATTAAAAATAAAAATTATTTTCTAAAGCTTGAGTGGCCTCACGTTTCTGATTTCCAAGATCATTTTTGAAGTGCGAGGAAAGAGCATACGTGTGAGGATGTTTCATGAAATAAAAATTAAAAAATAAAAATAAATAAAACTATAATTTTGTTGTTTTTTTTGTTAAAAAGACAGGTGTTAGAAGAAATGAAACCAAATTTTTTTTGTAAGTCTAAATCTAAAAATTATTTTTGCATTGCATAGATCTTTTCAATACCTTTCCGTTAAAAAAAAATGAAGTCATTCCGAGTTCGGGAGCAAAAGTTATGGCTTCCGGAAGATGGGCTACGAGAACGCTTTGAATGAAAATTTTAAACGTGAGAAAAATGTCCTGGGAGCTGGTTTTTTTTATTTTCTGACTTCTATACTTCACCTGAGAAGCTAAAATTTTGACAGCAAGGTTAAAAAATAAAAATAAACAGAAAGAAAGAGTTAGATCACAAAATGATTGATTAAAATAAAAGAAAATAAAAATGATTAACTTCCTACAAAGCAGTTATTTTAGCAAAAATAAATAAATATATTTTCCGGATTGGTTGTCCCATGACACTAATATGATAAACTAATGATTAGTGCTTGTGTTTCTATAGATTACGAGTGAATAGAAAAATCAGAACTACTAAACACCAAGCACCGAGGAGATCAAAGACAGGATGAGCTGCATAGTTTCATTGTTGCTATAACCTGCAGATACACCACAAGACACCACACAACAAAGACACTAACCAAAGCGTGAAGGTTAACCAAAGAAGACCATAAGGAATAGAAAAGGAAATAATAATAAACAATAATAAACAAAGAACGGATAAAACCACTAATTGGGAAATTAATGGTAACAGATCGAAAGTAACCGGGTGTGCCAGAATGTAAACTATGAAAAATACACTACTAACAAGGAAGTAAAATACCAATAATCATACCTCCTCCTTCGCGTTCCGTAGCAAACCTCAGAATGGGCTAGGAAACTTGGATTGAGCCCTGATTTTGTGATATGTAGGTGCTTTTCTTCAAGACGGAGCAAGACCTTCCTGCAACAACGATCCTCTTACTTTGCACTGGATGGGAAAAAGGATTATGAGGCTATTTTGGCATTAGGACAAGGCAGAATGATGTTCTTTGCTCAAAGGATGCAAGAACTTAGATATGGCATGAAAGCTTATTCTCCGTGTGTTTAGAGGGGAGGGGTAAGGTTGTATTTATAGCCTGAGGGAGTGATTAGCTTAAATTAATTTAAGTAATCATGGTTTGAAAATGTGGGCAAGATTAAGTGGGTGGTTTGAAAATGTGGGCAAGATTAGGTGGATGGTTTGAAAATGTGGGCAAGATTAGGTGGATGGTTTGAAAATGTGGGCAAGATTAGGTGGATGGTTTGAAAATGTGGGCAATATTAGGTGAGTGGGGGCCACGAAGAATGGGTGAGGATTTGAATTATATTTTTAATTCATAAGTGGAGGATTTTAGGTGAGTGGGGACCACGAATGGTGGGTGAGGATTTGAATTTGAATTTTTAATTCAATAGTGGAAAAACATGGAGAATAATGACATGTTGTGAGGATTAGATTATTTTTAGATTTGGAAATGGATAATTAATCAAATTATATTTGATTAATTCGAAGTGTATTTTTGTGGGAAATGAGGAAGGGAAATTAATTGATTTAGGATAGATGTGAAATTGGGGTGTCTACACTTGTATTATTTGATTTTTTAGTACGACATATAAGTATTATTTTAAAAAATTCTGAATCCATTTCATTTTTCAATGTGTTTAAAATCTCAAATTTTTTTGTAACAGTGTTTAAAAGCACTAAAAATTTCCACACAATATACACAATCTATTTCTAATTAGTGTGTTTGTTTATAATTTTATACAAAATAATTTTGTAATTAACATGTTGATTATTATACTTTTGCAAATATAGATCACTATACATTTGCAAATATAGATTGATGAATAATCCCACTACACAGAAAATTTCCCTTTCATCATGGGAATTTGAAAGAGTAAATTAAAATTGAAGAAATTTTTCTTTCTCCTACAAAATTCATTCATTGCAATCTAATTAGAGTTATGTAATTCCTTGTGTGGGCGTGGAGAAACTATGAAGGAGCTTAAATATTCTTTGATGGCCTACATCTGCTAACTGGTAAACTTGCTTGGATATTAATATCGCTTACACATAGTTTATCATTGAATCAAGATTAGCACTGGGCTAGGGGTTTGTGGAGGGTAGCCGCTGGCCTCTTGCATTTTTTGCACAAGGAAGAAAATGGCAAAAGAGATAAATGACAAAAAAAACTTCCCTGTTCAAAAAACAAATATCTCTATACCCGAACAGACGGTGATACTTCTTTTAACATCTAACCCTTGCCATTGGCATTATTATAAAATCAAAATTTTGATGCCACGAGAATCAAATTATTCACAAAATGTTCTATGTATGCCAAAAATTCATGGAGATATGATTTGTAATGTGTTTCGTGTTCACCTTCGGTTTTGTGGAGTATAATGAAGCAAATAGGATATACGGATTGGAAAAATGGATGGGCAACCGGATGAACCAGATTACACAGTTAAGTAACTCACCTCCCAAAATTTTGTTAATCTGAGCAGCCACTGGTAGTGATATGGAGGATTTGGCAGATTTTGCGGGAGCTCCGACACTAACACAAGAATATCCGGCACTGACAAAACCCACCTGCGACATCATTTCCCTACCACTTCATCCTAAAGAATGGTAATGATGCATGTTTTTTTATGGGGGGTGCTTCATACATGGGTAAAAATTGAGTGGAGGGTAGCTGCTTCCCTACTTTAAGTGACCCCAACTGATACGAAATGACACGATTTGACATGGAAATTGCATTTATACTTCAAAGATGAGTTATTTTTTTATCAATTTAAAAATCATTGTAACCTCGGTTTTTTGCGCATGGTGTTCTGAAGGCAATAGTAATGTGAGCCTCAAAAATCACCCACATACCATCAGTGATAATTGTGAAGAAAATATCATAACACTGATACAAAGCGGGGGTGGACCAAGTTCTATTCACAACAACATAGTTATTAGTTTCATGGACAAAATCATCAAGCATGCCAAAACCTCAAGAACTCTCAATGCATAAAGTACCAATTTTATTAACTAAATTGATTAAAGGGCTAGATTAATTTGTTACTTACTCAAATTCATCAAATAAAAATGTTTAGAACCTTCAAGAAGAATCAAGACATCAATACATCTCATTCATAAGTTTGACCATATTAATAAGCTACTAGACCTTCTTATCTACAAACCTTATTGTCTAGAAGATTATACAAGGACTTTTGGTAATCTGAAAACATTTTTTGACACACTCAATCATGTTTAAGCTTCTTGAGAAGTTTCAGATCTTAACTCACAATGAAACTCCATCAAATCTCCTCATACCGTTTTCAAATTAGGCCTCCTTATAAACCCTAAAAAATTGTAACTCTTATTGTTTAAGAAACCTCTTAATTTTTTTTGGAGGAGCTAGTTACCTTTCTAGATACCCATTATCAAGTTCTTTCCTCATGCTAATTTTCATAATTCAAATCTCAATACAGTTTTCCCAACTTACCTATCACCTCCTCAACTAGCCCTAATAGGTCTTTGTATAAGTTTCAAAGGTTATAATATTTCACACAAGCAAAAGGATTCACCGGATTTTTGAACAATTTTAAACACTCATGTTTCCTCCACAAATTTCCTTAATAGGAATCAAGCAGTGCATTTTCATGACGTTACTTGTTTGAACACAATGTCACCATTCTCTCCTTAACACCAACCTTGACTAGTTTTCTTGTATTCTGCTATCTTTGCATAACAATTTTTTAAAATTTCCCAAGTCTTCCTTTCCCACTCTTTTTATCTTCACTATACTCATATAACACCCTCATATATGGATGAGTGCCTTTGAATACAATTGTTTCTTCACTAAAATATCTTTTTCCTTCTTGAAATGACAAAAGTGAAACCATATTAATACTAATATTACATGACATCTTTCCTCATATGTTTCTATTTACACATATAATCACATACATAGTGCTTCACACATACTTTACCATGTTGACTGATATACCAATTTAAGACATATAGCACTGAATTCTTAAATTGGTAATCAGACCATTAATGTGTTTTCCCACTTCTTGATTAAGTTTCTTGTCACACTTTACCTTAATTATTCTCTTGGTTGAAGGTACTACAATATGAAACATCCCTTGGTACATGACAAATGCATTATGGACATTAATTTGGAAGTTTTATCCTGTCATTGGCTCCTAAACCCAAGTTTCTTCCCAACAATGATACACAAATTACTAAGAAAACAAATTTGACTGTGTTTTTTTATCCATAGTCCTTTAGACCTCTAACTTTCTTCCTAAAACTTCATACAAAATTCTATTAACTCAATTATTCACCATTCATCAAATTATAGTTTTTCCCGTTGGGTAGAATTGAAATTAAAGCTAAATTTGACTCTTGAGCCCTAGAAACAAGTTACTCAGTCTGAGAGGAGGTATTTTAGAGTTATTTCCATTTTCTTGACCAAACAAAATTTGTCCCTAATATCATTTACAGATCCTTGTTCAACTTGTCAACCTTCTTAAATCATGAAAAAACATTGTGATATACTTCATAACTACCATCCTTGCTTTCTCAGTCCACACATAAACTATATAACAATATTCTCATATTTAAGTCCCTTTTAATTAGCTTTTAGTATGAACATGAGTTTAAACTCAGTTAACAATTTTCCCATCCTTCATATCAACAAAATATTATCCACCTATAGTAGCAAACCTTAGAGCATTCCTAAGTATACAATAGCAAAAACAAACCTGTTACCTCTTACAACATTGTACCACTACTTGTTGTATGAATTTTGTTTTCAAAAATATTCTATCACCTTTCACACCTCCTTCACGTTCTTCACAAGCCTATACAATCTCTTTACACCTACAACAACACTCTTATTCTATAAACAATATGTAACATTCATCATTAATTGATTATACACATTTTATTCTCATTTCCATAAGCTTGTTCTCAAGAAACTACTTCATTTGATCTTCATGACACATTAGTGGAATCTTAAGATCTTAGCTCTATAACAACCTTCTCTACTCTCCTAAAACCCTATCTCTACTACGTAAGTCTGTCCCTCTAATTTGAAAATCAAAATTAACTAGCAATTTTGCACACACTTGACTTTGCTTTGCTTTGATTTTCGATATAGAAATTGACTATTATAACCTTTTTTATATTTTTAATAAAGGAAATAAAACTAAAATTACTGTGTAAAATCAAAAAATACAGAGATGAATCACTAGTAAATTGACATAGGAATTGATAATGGAGTTCAGCACTTGTAGCCTACGTCTCCAGGTCCAATTGAATGGGACCAATCTATTAAAATATTGAAAATAAATATTTAAAAAATATTTCTACAAGAATATGATCTTCTCATCATGTTCCTCTACCAAAAATAATAAGATTCACTTTTTACATCACCTCGAAATTCCTTCTCTAGCTCAAGTTATGAGCAAAACAATATCGCAGTCCTCAGCTTTTGTATGTTTAAATAAAAATATGCTCTTTATATAATGTTTTAATCCCATGGTGCAGTGGTCAAAGCCCTATCCTTTTGTCCCACTGCCCAAGGTTCAAATCCCACTCCTTATGGGGCACATTTTCTATAGGGATAAGATCCTACATGCAAGGCGCTTTAGGAGGGGATATGGTTTAAATTTAGGTAGCCTAGAGATATGCATTGGCTATGAAATCCATTTGACTTGGTCCTATTTGGTTTTAGAGCTAAGTTTGGGAACTTTTTTTGAATGTGGTGCATGGAAATGCATGGAAGGGTATACATGATACATGATTTTCTTTGTTTTCCAATTTAATATGTAGAGATATTAGAATCATGTGTTGGATTTAACCAAGTTTAGTAGTCCAAGATAAGGATTAGTTGAAAATACTTATTTACACTAATCAGTTAGTCCCACATGTATGATATACATAATATTATCAATAGATATATGCAATAAGTATGATATACAGTGTTAAGTGAAGGAGGCCAGGACACCGCTCCATACTTGAGTGTGTTGAACCTGGATGGGGGCCCCCAACTAGTAAATAGTGGGGTCCATCTGTTCATGTGTGAGTGTCCAAGACCGGCGTTCTAAACAAAAATTTTGATTTGTCACCTACATTTTCCACATGTCACAATACCATTTATCCTATTCATGAGCGTGCACACATCTAACCTGCATGTAATCCTAAATTTTTCCAGCTGCCCAAAAATTTCAGCGAGCTATAACTTTTATAAACGAGTTTTGTTTCCTATAAACAAGATATTGTTGAAATTGTCTAATTTTTCTCCACACTATGGAGCTAACTGCAACTAGTTCTAAGAATATCTTAGATTGTTGTTTATTGGTGAGGATCCTCTACATCATTCCTCCCCACTGATATAATTTTGGACCTGTTGTTCTCTCAATTTTCTCTTAATCTAATTTCATGGAAATTGGAGCCCCGCTCATACGAAGGGGAAAAATTCTAAGTTAAGGCCCACATTCAATCAGGAAGGGACACGTGGCCTTTGTTGAAAAGTCAATGGTGGGGGCATGGACTTTCAGGGGAAAGATTAGAAATTTTCCCTCTCTATAATATATAAAGTATAAAAGTGAAACACACCCCCCGCAACTAGTCAAGTGATGCCACGTGTTGAAGAATGAAATCAGAACAGTGGGCCCATAGATGTTTTTGAGAATTCGAGTCTTTTCTTATAAAAGAGTTTAAATGGTAGATTTGAACCGCATTTCCTTAGCCATTCAGACGATGCCACATGTCTGGCCTTTGGCAGAGCTGTGGGGGGGTAGAGAAAATCAAGAAATCGTGCTTTTTCTCCCAAATGTCAGGAAATGTAGATTTCTTCCCCAGGGTCGTCGTTTCTTGGATCTTGCCACATGTAGGGTCCAAATTTGAAGGTAAAAGGGGGAAAAGATAGCTGAATGTACTCATCTAGTTTTTTAACACCACTAACAAACTAGAGCTCTGTAAAATACAAAAATGGGTCGTTCTTCATTCTTTTCTCTGTATCTCTTTTTGTTTCTCCATGAGATACATTTCTAGTTGGTTTTGAAGCCGAATTGATAAGTTTGAAGGGATGTAAATTTTAATCATCAGAAATAGATTTCATCAGGCACATGCGATAAAAAGGGATAAAAACTTATCAATAAGCACTTGAATGCTATGAAAGTGTTTAAAAGGTGGAAATGATAGGACCACGTGAAGGATAAAATCATGAGATGGCCCCTGCCAAAATAATCATGCTCAAACTGACAAAATATTCACCTTTTTGAACCTCTTTTTTTCATGAGTGTGTTTGTTTCATGTCACTTTCCAAAAGTGGATCTGCAATAAACATTATCCCTTTCAGATATTCTTTTCTTGGGGACAAAGTATGGATGTATACAAATTGTTATAAATATATGGATTTGGCCACGGGAAAAATGGATTCTGGTTTTCTGGGAAGGTTGTAAATTATGAATTAATTCAATACAGAAGTTCTTTCTTTCTTATTTTCCTATGTTATATCTTTATCTCTCCTCACTCGATTCAATGGATCATTTGTTTTGCATTCAATAGAAACTTTGTGTTCTGGTCTATGTAATCTTTAGAACTTTGTGTTTGTAGATTTGCATCGGTGGTGAAGTAATTGATCCTTTTCTATATTTTCTTGGTTCAATGTGAGTAGAGAGATACTCTGCTATCTATATTTCCAAAAAGCATTGTTGTTTTCTTCTTTCTTCCATCCCTTTATTCTCCCATTCCTTCTTATTGATAATCTTGTAAGTATGAAAACATTCTAGAATATTAGGGTCCAAACATTGACAGATGTATATCTATACATTTTTTTTTCCTTCTTTCAATAAGGGAACATATCCCATTAAAGAGGAGGGACTTGTTGTCCCTTGACTATGGTTTCAACCCATGTTTTATTTTGAAACCCACCAGTTTTTTGCAACTCCGCTAGGGAATTCATTGCAAATGGATTCCAATTTTTGAATAACAAATTTTTGATCATCTTTGATCTGGTAACTGCAAGATACACTTGGGGTAGAAGAACCCTTGGGGAAGAAGACTCTCATTTCCAACTTTTTGATCATCAATGTTTCTCTCTCCCCTTCATCAACAAGAAAAAGAAGAGGAACAAGATCTGCAAGCACTCCTTCTGCTAGAGACATAACTTCTAGGAGTGACATCCCTCAAGATAAAATCATTCCTAATTTGCATGCTCTGATTCTCGATGGTGTTTCAGTTCCTCTCCAAACAATCTTTCCAAGGATGGTATCTCCTCTACCTTGGGGCTAAAGGGTTAGGCCTCTTGCTCTTCCCCAACCATTGCATGAATTTCCTAGAGGCAATAGAAAGAATTTCCCTAAATTGAGAGGTAATGGGAAGGTTCATCCAGATGAACATATTGCGGTCTTCATTGTTTCCCATGCTATTCTTGAGGTTGAACATGAGGATATCTCTGTTAGAATTTTTGTGGAGACATTACAAGATAATGTTACTAATTCGTTTTATCATCTCCCTACTGGATCCATCACCGATTGGAACACCATGACAACCCATTTTGAACAACATTTCAAACATGCTGAGGATGTACATGCCCTCTTGGCCTAGATTTCTCAATAAATCAAGAAAGAGTCACACGAGCCCATGAGGGAATTTGTGGCCAAATTAAATAGGTTGGTTAATAAGATCCCACTAAACACATGCCTTTTGGATCAGAGTCTGAGATGCTTCTTCCTTTATGTCTAATTGCCTAAAGTGAGCTATGCACTTAGGAGAGCCAATCTTGCCACCTTGGATGTTGATAAGAGAATTTTTGTTAGTGTTGAAGATGATCTGATCATGTCTGGCAAGCTAAGGAGAGATTCATCTAGATCCAAAGCATCCCCTTCTTCCACATCTTCTCCTGGGGCTAGTGGAGATCAGTTGGTATAGAAACTTGCTAATGATCTTATTTCCCTCAAGAAGTAGTTTTCCCAGCTTGCCCCTTTTCAGGATGTTCCTAGGAAGAAGTTTTAACCCAAAAATCGGTTGCCCTCTACTCAGACCAGATTGGCAATTGAAGGTCCACCTGTTAAAGTTCTAGTCAATGCAACATGTGAATTGTTAGAGCTTGATGATGAGGAAGAGGATGGGATATGTGAAGAACCTAAAGAGGAAGCTAATGAAGAAGTAGAAGAGTTGAATAGATCTCATGTCCATTTTATCACCACTAAAGGTATAAATGAAAAGGATGATTATGAAGAAAGATTTGTAGAGATGAACCGTGAATCATATGTTGTCATGACTCGTGAGAAAGCAAACAAGAAGGAGAAAGTGGTGCAGCTTGTTAAAAGATCTTAGGAACCTCCTACGGTCATTCCAGTGATTACAAGGAGAGGAGATCCTATTCCAACTTCTTCCACATCCAAGGTAGATTCTGTTGTCCCTTCCTCCTCTGTTTCTACTCCTAAAGCTTCTTGCCCTTCAAATGATAGAGTTGATAAGTCAAAAGTTTCATCTGATCCTATCAATGATTCTCCATCTACCTCTGGTTCTTTTGACATTATTGACCATCTCAAGGAAACTAAGATCTAGATCTCTAAAGATGAATTCTACCAAACTCATCCTAAGGCCTTTGCTAAGATGGTAGACTTTGTGAACTCTAAATCCAAGCCTGCATCCCCTAGTTCCAAAGGCCTCTTTCCCACTCCATCTACTTCACCTCAACCCAGCCTTGTTGCAGCAGTCACTTCATCTGATGGGAAGATTGAACCATTTTATGTCACCCTCCTCATAGTTGGCCAAAAAATCAGTAATTGTGTTATTGATTTTGGTGCTTCAGACAATGTGATGCTTGCTAAGGTAGCTCATGCCCTAGGCCTAACCCTAACCCATGCTTTTGGTTTGTGTCACTCGATGGAAAGTAGAGAAGTGACATTAGTTGGAAGGATCAAGGATGGACAAGTATCCTTTGCTGCTATGCCAGAGAAGAGAGTTTTAGCCACTATTTTGGTAGTTGATATTCCCCCTTCCTACAGCATGCTGCTAAGTAGAAATTTTTGCAAAAATGTGGGAGGAGAAATCATGATGGATTGGTCACATGACCCTATTCCACTGAATGGGAAAATTAAGAAGCTACTGCTTGAGAAACAAACTGAATATATTGTTCAAAAAATAGATGACCCAAAGGCAAAAATACTTTATGCAAACATTGGTCATAGTAACTACATGATCATGTCACAAGATGAGGCTGACCATCCTAAGGAAGTGTTTCTGGATTCTAATGGCCTTTGGACTTTTGAATTTGATGGAAGCTACTCCTCAGCTAGTTCTAGAGCTAGTGTGGTACTTATTTCTCCTGAAGGGGACATTCACCCTTTCTCTTTCAAGCTCCAATTTGAAAACACAAATAATACAGCTGAGTATGAAGCTCTCATCCTTGGTTTAAACATGGAAAAAGAGATGGGGGTAAAGAATCTCCTTTCTAATGGAGATGTAGAGCTGATTGTAAAACAAGTTAGGGATCTCTATCAAGTGAAGAATAGAAGGTTGAAGCATTACAAGAACCTGGTCTGGGATTCCATTGAATTCCTTGATGCCTTTTCAATTGAAGCCATGCCAAAGGAAAGGAGCACCAGAGATGATTCCTTAGCTTTCTCAGGGTCTCTGCTGATCCCTCATCCAGATTTCTCCCAAGATAAATCCACCATTGAGATGATTCATAGGCCTAGTGTGCCTGACAATGCAAACAACTGGTAAGTCTTTAATGATGATCAGCACTTGCTTTCCTTCCTCGAAATCAGAGATATTTTTGACCAGTTGTACTTTGAAGGATGTGGGAATCTGCCAAGATAGTGTGTACCTCCAAATGAATAAGATAACAAAGAAGAAATGGATCATGATGACTACATAAAACTAAAAGGGAATAAGATACCTAAAGGACTAGTAAGTTTGGAAGAGTTATTTGATAAACATGATGGGTACATCAAGTCCAAAGCTTCCAAAGGAGCTCAACAGTATGTTGATTATGAAAAGATAAACATAGGGAGTCTTAACAAACCTATAATGGTAAACATTGGACAGTGTTGCACACAAGAGGAGAGGAAAAAGGCAACAAGTATGTTAAAAAGATATGTTGATGATCTTGTATATTCTTATGATGATCTCAAAGCTTTTCAACCAAAATAGATGCAACATTTCATTCCTCTAAAGCTTGGGATCAAGCCCTTCTAGAAAAAACAAAGGCAGAATAACCCTATAATTACTAATAAATTTTTCAAGAGATATAAAATTTATTGAAGGCTAAAATCATTTTCCCCATTCACCATTCAACGTGGATTGCTAATATTGTGCCTGTCAGAAAGAGGAATGGTGAGATCTGGATTTGTGTTCATTTTAGGAACTTAAATCAAGCTTCTTTAAAGGATAATTATCCTCTCCCCGTAATGGATCAAGTGTTGCAGGCTATTACAGGTTTAGAAATGTTGTCCATGCTTGATGGGTTCTCAGGATATAATCAAGTAGAAGTAAGTGTTGCAGATCAGCATAAGACTTCCTTTACCACTCCTTGGGGCACCTTTTCTTACAAGAGAATGCCTTTTGGTCTCATCAATGTTGGTGCCACCTTTCAGAGGGAAATGGACTTGGCCTTTGGAAGTCTCAAGGGAAAATGCATAGTTGCATATCTTGATGATCTAACTGTGTTTTCAAACACCAGAGCTGATCATTTCCAACACCTTGAAACTGTTCTCCAAAAGTGTAGAGCACATGGCATCTCCTTGAATCCCAAGAAATTTGTCTTTTGTGTCACCAAGGGAAGATTATTGGGACACATTGTCTCCAAGGAGGGAATCAAGATTGATCCAAAAAGAGTCTAGATGATCCAACAGATCCCTCTCCCCACAAGCAAGAAGGGTGTGCACTCTTTCTTTGGCAAGATCAACTTCTTAAAGAGATTCATGCTTGATTTTTCTTTGAACATATCCCACATGATGAAATGGAAGAAGACTTTTGGTTGGTCCTCTGAAGGAAAGGTTACATTTGAAGACATCAAGAGAGCTATAGCAAAGACTCCAATCTTGGCATGCCCTGATTATAGCAAAAACTTCATTATCTATTGCTATGCCACTGAAAGTACTCTAGTTGTTGTGTGAATCCAGGAGAATGCTAAAATTCATGAACTCCCCATACCATTCATGAGTTATATTTTGAAATCCCATGAATTGAAGTACACCATGATGGAGAAACATGCTTTTGCAGTGGTCAAAGCTATGAAACAGTTTCATTTTTACATGCTCAACTCTCATTCTATTGTGCTTGTGCCTGATACAACTATTAAATCCATTCTTACACAACAAGAATTTGGAACCAAGAGAGGAAATTGGGTAGCCAAGGTTTAGGAGTATGATCTTGACATCAAATCCATCAAGCTAGTTCAAGGAAAGGGCTTATGTGAACTCATTGTTGAAGGAGCTGATGCCAAATTATCTAAGGAGGAAGTTGATATCACTGTTGTTCTTTTCCTCAGCTCAATTGATGAATGCTATGTTGGCATTGCATGCTTTCTTACTTATGGATAATTTCCATCCCATTTGAGTGCCAAGGAGAAGAGATCCATTAAATTAAGGTCTTCCCAATATGTGTTGTGGGAAAATGCATTGTTCAAACTAGGCATAGATGGAAGGTTTTTAAAATGTGTTGACAAAGAGCAACAAAGGAAGTTATTCTCATATTTTCATGACCATGCCTATGGAGGTCATTTCTCTTCTACTGTCACAGCCCACAAAATCCTCCATGCTAGATATTATTGGCCTACCTTGTTTAAAGATGCATCAAAGTGGGTAGGCAAGTGTAAAGCATGTCAAACCTTTGTTGGAAGACCCAAATTGACTGCTTTACCTCTCAAACTAGTGGTGATTGAAGAACCTTTTCAACAATGGGGTTTGGACTTCATTGGGACACTCAATCCACCTTCAAGTGTAGGGCACACTCATGTTTTGACTGTAACTAATTATTTCACCAAGTGGGTGGAATCCATTCCAGTTAAAAGTACTACTTATGAAGTATTATGCAACTTCATCAAGGAGAAAATTTTAATAAGGTTTGGGATACCAAACAAGATTGTCACTGACAATGCTTCCATTTTTTCTTCTGCTGAGATGATGGATTTTTTGCTATGGCTATGGCATTTCCCTTATTCACTCTTCAGATTACTATCCCTAGGGGAACGGGCAAGCAAAATCAACTAACAAGAACTTGGTCATCATTTTTCGGAAGCTTATGAATGACTCTCAGAGGAATTGGCATAAGAAACTATATGATGCTCTATGGGCAGATAGGATTACACCTAAGAGAGCCATTGGGATGTCTCCTTTTCAAGTGGTATATGGAGTTAAAGCTCAACTTTTGGTGATATTGGAACTGTCAGCCTTACATTTGATGAAGGCCATTGAAGATGCCAGCTTTGCCAATTCGTTAGAAAAAAGAATTATGTACCTCTAGAAGTTGAATGAAGATAGATTGCAAGTGGTTGATAGAATATCAGCTCATCAACTCAAGGTAAAAGCTCTGTTTGACAAAAAAGCTAGACCAATAACTTTTCAAGTGGGAGACAATGTTCTTCTTTAGGACAAAAGACATGAGCCTCGAGGCAGCCATGGTAAATTTGATTCCCTTTGGATTGGTCCTTTTAAAATCAGACATTTTGCTGGTGAGAATTATTTTTACCTGGATTACATGGATGGTTCTCCTCTCCCACTCCCTTATAGTGGGAAATTTTTGAAGCTGTTCAAAACCTAGCAGTTTTGGTGGTCCCTCTGTACATTCTATATAGCGTTTTGTTGTCCTTATTTTTATTTTGGTTGGTTTCCTTCCTGCATTCTCTTATGTGTTGGTATCGCTTCTTTCGACTTTGTTTCCCATTGGTTAAGACTCTGATCCGATCTGATTACCCAAAATTCTCTAAGGTTCTTGATTTTACCTCTTTCCTCTGCTAAATCATCCCCAGAAGGAGCCAAATGTTGTCCTCTCAATTTTCCCTGAATCTAATTTCATGGAAATTGGAGCCCCACTCATATGAAGGGGAAAATTTCTAAGTTAAGGCCCACAGTCAATAAAGAAGGGACATGTGGCCTGTGTTGAAAAGTCAATGGCGGGGGCATGGAATTTTGGGGGAAAGATTAGAAATTTTCCCTCTCCAAAATAGATAAAGTATAAAAGTGAAACACACCCTAGCAACCAGTCAGGTGATGCCACGTGTCAAAGAATGAAATCAGAATAGCAGGCCTACGGAGGTTTTTGAGAATTTGAGTCTTTTGTTAAAAAAGAGTTTAAATGGCAGATTTGAACCACATTTCCTCAGCCACTTAGACGACGCCATGTGTCCAGCCTTTGGTGGAGCTGTGGGGGGGCGGAGTAAATCAAGAAATTGCACTTTTTCTTCCAGATGTTAGGAAATGCATATTTCTTCCACATGGCCATCATTGCTTAGATCTTACCACGTGTAGGGTCTAAATTTGAAGTAAAAAGGGGAAAAGATAGCCAAATGTACTCATCTGTTCTTTTAACGCCATTAATGAAATAGAGCTCTACAAAACACAAAAATGTCTTGTTCTTCATTCTTTTCTTTGTATCTCTTGTCATTTCTCCATGAGATGCATTTCTAGTTGGTTTTGAAGTTGAATTGATAAGTTTGAAGGGATGTAAAGTTTAATCATCAAAAACAGATTTTATCAGGCATACGTGATAAAAAGGGATAAAACTTATCAATAAGCACTTGAATGTTATGAAAGTGGTTAAAAGGTGGAAATGGCAGGACTACATGAAGGAGAAAATCATCAGATGGCCCCTGCCAAAATAATCATGCTTGAACTGACGAAATATTCACCTTTTTGAATCTCCTATTTTCATGAGTGCATTTCTTTCATGTCACTTTCCAAAAGCAGATCTGCAACAAACATTATCCCTTTCGGATATTCTTTTCTTGGGGACAAAGTATGGATGTATACAAATTGTTATAAATATATGGCTTTGGCCACGGGAAAAGGGATTCTGGTTTTCTGGGAAGGTTGTAAATTTTGAATTAATTCAATACAAAAGCTCTTTCTTTCTTATTTTCCTTTGTTATATATTTCTCTCTCCTCACTCATTTCAATGGATCATTTGTTTTTGCATTCAATATAAACTTTGTGTTCTAGTCTATGTAATCTTTAAAACTTTTTGTCTGTAGATTTACATCGGTGGTGAAGTAATTGATCCTTTTCTATATTTTCTTGGTTCAATGTGAGTAAGGAGATACTCTACTATCTATATTTCTTAAAAGCATTGTTTTTTTCTTCTTTCTCACATCCCTTTATTCTTCCATTCCTTCTGATTGATAATATTTTAAGTATGAAAACATTCTAGAATATCAGGGTCCAAACATTGAGATTTGTATATCTGTACATTTTTTTTTCCTACTTTCAATAAGGGAACCTCTCCCATTAAAAAGGAGGGACTTGTTGTCCCCTAATTTTGGTTTCAACCCATGTTCTATTCTGAAACCCAACAGGACCCTAAAAGTCAACTTAGTTGGTGAATAGCTGAGGATATTTCTCCCTCACCTTTTCGATTTACATCAATTTTTCCTTATTTGAATGCATGCCTTTGAACCCAACATGAAGATACTCAATGTCACCCCTTCATGAAGTTCTTATTTTCCTGTCCAAAATGATGTCTTCATGCAACTCATCAAGATACTCAGGAGAAAAATCATCAGTGGAAGGTATTATGTTAGCATCATCATGATAAAAAACCATAGGTGGTTCATACAATCTTAAATTATCAACATTTACAACTAATTAGATTTTTATATATGGATGAAAATCTAATCAGAAAGCATTGTTACCAATTTTTTCCAATATTTGGAATGGACCATACTGTCTAAGTTTCAAATTTTTACTTTCACCTGTCAACCTTTCCTTGTTGATATGAAGCCAAACTGAATCACCAACTTTGAACTTGTGATCAGTTCTATATTTATCATGTCTGTCCTTATACTTAGCTTGACTTTTCTCCAATTGTTCATAGACATACTGATGAACCTATTGTATTCTCTACAGAAATATTTTAGCCTTATCAGAATCACTTGAACCATTAACAAAAGTTACATGTCCATAATATACATATAAAGGAGAATTAGACAGATATCAATAAGAAGTCTCAAATGGAGACTTTAAAGTAGAATAATGCAAGACACGATTTTAAGCATGTTGCACATAATATAGATTTTCATCCCATAATTTAGGTTGTTTTCCACAATAGCCCCTAATAAAATGTACCACTGTGCGGTTTACAACCTCTATTTGACCATCAGTCTATGGATGAAAAGTAGTGCTCTTTTTCAGTTTTGTGTCCATTAACCCCCCAATCTTGACCAAAATTCCCCCAGAAATCTGGAATCTCGGTAAAATATAATTGAACTAGGAAAATCAAAATGAACCCAAACAAACTGAAAAAAAAAGTGAATTTCCTTCGCTGGTTATTTGTTTAGTACATGGAATCAACACACACATCTTGTTAAATCTTTCCACTACCACATGTAAGTAGTCATGTTTCTTTTGTGTCATGGGGAAGCCTCCTACAAAGTCCATGGATATACTTTCCCAAGGCCTTTTTGGGATAGGAAGAGGAGTATAAAGTCCTAATTTCCAGTTGTTTGGCTTGCTCATGGCACAAATAACACATCCTTTAATATACCTGGTTACATGCTCATGCATGCTAGGCCAATAAAAATATTTTTGTAAATGTGCAACTTTTTTACTAACACCAAAATGCCCAGAAATAAGAGAAGTATGTGCTTCCCTAATCATATGCAGATGTTCATTTTCTGTAATGCAAAGTTTACCAGAATGATATAACAATCCATCATTTAAATGATAATCTTTTTCCCCTACTTGTTTCACACTTATTATATCCTCATACACTTCTTTAAAGTCTATATCATCAACATATTGTTCCTTATAAATAACATGAGCCAAATAACTATGTTGTAAAAGAATAGATGCTACTACAACTAGTGGTCTAGATAACATGTTTGCAACCTTGTTTTGAATACCTTTTTTATACCTTATTACAAGATGAAATTACTGCAAAAACCCCATCCACCTGAAATGTCTAGACTGTTGTAACTTGGTTTTTTTTGTAAGTACTGAAGTGGATGATGGTTAGTATGTATGATTGTTTCTTTACCCATTAAATAATGCTTCCACTTTTTAACACATTGAACTAAAGCATACTCTTTATCATAAGTTGGATAGTTCTTACCACACTTGGAAAGGTTTATGAATGGTAACATACAAGTCATTTGTTCTGCATCAAAATTTCCCCCATTGCATAGTCACTAGCATCTGTCTCATTATCAAATGAATGCTACAAATTTGGAAGTGCCAAGATCGGAGTGATACTTATTTTCTCTTTCAGTGTATCAAAATATTTTTGTTGTTTTCCTCCCCACTGAAAAAAAATGTTTAACACTTTTCAAAGCATGCAAAGGAGATGCAATATATGAGAAGTTAGAGATGAATTTCCTCTAGTAATGAACTACACCTAGAAAAATCCTAACTTCTTTCACATTAGTGGGTCTAGGCCATTTTACGATAACCTCTCTTTTTGCAGGATTAATTTTCAATTAACCATTGCCTACAACATAGCCCAGGTAAATTAAGGATGTTTCCCAAATCCACATTTTGACATTTTCAAATAAAATTTTCCTCTCCTTAATGCATATAATACTTTCTGGATGTGTCTAACATGTTCATCCCATGACTTACTGAAAACAATAATATCATCTAAGTAGACAATAAAAAAATCTCAATGAATGGTCTAAAGATATAATTCATAACTCTCATGAATGTTGTCGGCGCATTGCACAATCCAAAAGGCATTACTAACCATTCAAACAATCCATGTTTCGTTTCTAAAGTATTTTTCCAAACATCACCTTTTGCAATTCTTACCTGGTGATAACTACTTCTTAAATCTAACTTAGTGAAATAAATTACATTCTTTAATTGATCCAGTAAATTATCTATTCTAGGAAGAGGGTAACAATTCTTTACTGTAATCTTGTTTAAAGCACAAAAATCAACACACAATCACCAAGTGTCATCCTTCTTAGGAACCAATATAATTGGTGCACCACATGGGGATGTACTTGGATGAATTATACCTTGAGCCAAAACTTCCATTACATGTCTCTTAATTTCCTCATTCTCTACTACTGAGAATATATACATTTTGATATTGGGAAGAGGTGCATCCCGAAGCAACTATATGTCATGTTGAACCCCTCTTTTTGGAGGTAGACCTTGTGGATTCTAAAAAACATCATCAAAATTAGAAACAATTTTTACAAATTCATTCTTATGTTTCGGGTCACAATCCTCAAAATCCATCTCATGTTCTTTCTCTTTGGATTTGATCACCATGACTACAAAAAATTTTCTTGAGTTTACAAGCCTTTTCATTTGACCTGTAGTAACCAAGGATAAATTTCTCTTTTCATAGTGATCTCTAACAATAAACTCAATTACATCCTTTACAAGAAAATATTTATTTTCTTCCCTATAGAATATTGCTTTACGATCATATAAATAAGGACTTCCCAAAACTACCCCACAAACATCCAAAGGAACTACATCCAATTCAACCTCATCTATAAACTTGTCTGTAATGGAAAATTTGAAAGTATAAGTTTTAGTTACTTGCAGATTTTCATCATCACAAATCCATCCCTAAGGATAAGGATGTGGTTTAGTTTTGAGTCCTAGTTTCTTAACAACCTCCTCAGAAATTAGATTATCTTGAGATCCACTATCAAAAAGAGTATCAATTTTTGTTTGTTTTGAAATTACTCTAATGTGGAAAAGCTCATTCCTTTTCTTATCATATGTATAGTTTGTTTACTAGAAGAAGATGCAACATTTGTAGAACTATTGTTGGAAATTGAAAGAGTTGATTTACCTTAAAAACTCATAGCTGTGATCTTGGTTTCATCACCTGAATCAAACCCAAGATCATTAACTGCAGTGTTTGTTTTCTTTTCTTTTCATTTATTAACAATCCATTTAGGCTTCATTTCAAGATGTAATTTCCAACACTTAGACTCATCATGGTTCTTTTTACAATGATTTTAAAATGGTTTTTCATCTTCCTTCTTAACAGTAGAGTTTATTTTTTTATTACCCTTTCCTTTTCCTTGTTCTTTCAAACCTTTTCCTTCAGATTTCTTGTTCTTTTGTTTAAAAGAAGAGGAAGAGGATTCCTTTGTCATTTTCCCTTGTTCTTCCAAATGGGTTGCTTGAACACACACCGCATCAAGATTAGTAGGACCTAAAACAAGAATCATATGCCTTAGGTAACTATGCAATTCGCCAATATATTTAAGCAGTGTTTCTTCTGTGTTTAGGGAAATTACCAGAATTAGACCCCTTTTCCTAAATTCATGTGTGTAGTCTTGAACACTTTCTTCCTTATCTTGTCTTAATGTTTACCAATCCATCATAACTTGTTGCTTGTAACTAAGAGGAAAAAAATGTTGCCTAAGATTTGAAACAAATTTAGACCAAGAAGTGATTGCAATACCTTTGGTTTCTTCCACTTCCTGAATCTTACTCTCCCACCAAATGAATGATGTGCCACCCGTTTAAAGATTTTCCAAATGAATCTGTTATTCATCATACACAATTCTCTGAACCCTACAATATACTTCTATCTGTTTGATCTAGTTATCCAACTTCTCTGCATTTAGCTCTCCAGTATACATTGGCAATTCAAACTTAATATCTAATTTTAATGAAGGAAAATATGATTTTAAAGGTTCACCTTTAGGAATATAAAACTAGAGCTTTTTTATTTCTTACCTCATCTAGTTCCCTTTTCTATTTGTCTATCTTGGTACATTTCCTCCAACATGTCCTTCATCTGTAGGAATGATTGACAAAAGTCTCCTTCCTCTCGATCCACCATTGTAGGACTTCGAGATTGTCTTGTACCAATTTCGGGATCCCCTTCTACTAGCTCTCCTTCACCCTTATATACGAGACCTTGTTAACATCCAACACAACAACAAATTGCAATCCAAAAACCGTTAATCTGAACCAAAACCAACTCTGATACTAATGATCTAAAAATCAAATTTAACTAGAAATTGTGCACACACTTAACTTTGCTTCGTAATGATTTTCAATAAAAAATTTGACTATTATAACCCTTTTGTATTTTTAATAAAGGAAATAAAACTGAAAGTAGTGTGTAAAATCAAAAAATATATAGATGAATCACCAATAAATTGACACAGGAATTGATAACGGAGTTTGGCACTTGTGACCTACGTCTTCGGGTCCAATTAAATGGGACCAGTCTATTCAAATCTTGAAAATAAATATTTAAAAAGATTTATACAATAATATCATCTTCTCATCACATTCCTCTACTAAATATAATAGGAGTCACTGTTTACATCACCTCCAAATTCCTTCTCTAGCTCAAGTTATGAGCAAAACAATATCACAATCCTTAGCTTCTGTGTGTTTTAATAACAATATGCTCCTTATATAATATTTTAATCCCATGGCATAGCAGTCACAGCCTTATCCTTTTGTCCCAATGCCCAAGGTTCAAATCCCACTCCTTGTGTGGCACATTTTCTATAGGGATAAGATCCCACATGTAAGGCGCTCTAGGAGGGGATAGGGTTTAAATTTAGGCAACCTAGAGATGTGCATTGGCTATGAAAGCCATTTAACTTGGTCCTCCTTGGTTTTAGCGCTAAGTTTGATTGTTTTGTTTGAATGTGGTGCATGGAAATTCTTGGAAGGATATCCATGATACATGAGTTTCTTTGTTTGCAACTTTAATACATAAAGATATTAGAATCATGCATTCGATTTAACCAATTTTAGTGGACCAAGATAAGGATTAGTTGGAAATATTTATTTGCACTAATCAGTTAGTCCCACATGCATGATATTAAAATTTTTATTAATAGGTAATTTGAAGTGAAGGAGGCCAAGACACCCCTCCATACTTGAGTGTGTCGAACCTTGCTGAGGGCCCTCAGCTAGTAAATAACGAGGTTTATATATCTGTGTACGAGTGTCCAAGACCGGCGTTCTAAACCCAATTTTTTCTCTATCATCTATGTTTTCCATGTGTCACAATCCCATTGGTCAACTTGGCAAGCGTGCACACGTCCAACCTACACGCAATCCCAAATTGTCAGTTGCCCAAAAAATTCAGCGGGCTATAACTTTTACAAATGAGCTCTATTTCCTGCAAACAAGATATCACATGAATCATCTAATTTTTCTCCATGCTATGGAAATGACTACAAAATAATTCTAACAAGATCTTATATTGGTGTTTCTCGGTGAGGATCCTCTAGATCACCCTCAATCAAATAATTTTTACTTTTAGACCAAGAATAAAGGTAGTTACATCTTGGAATTAGGTTTTCCAACCAAGGTAAGACTTAACTAACATATTTAACCCCACTTTATGGGTGTTAGAGAACATAAAATTAATAACATGATGTCCTTAGTCACCTTTTACATCATTTATTCAATCCTAACTTATCACCTAAACCCGAAACACTTAAGAAGACCTCCTACACCCAACACACTAATGAAAACTAAAAATTTGATTATTCACAAGAAACATGTCATTTCGGTATTGCTATACTTACTTCTTTGCACTGACTTTTTCTTCATTCTTACTTAATGTTGGTTCATTTTGTAGACTCTACAATTTGATGATGAGGTGTTTCCTCCAGTGCCAAGAAAGGAGAGATATGGTAACTATATGTTTTCATACTGTCACTGTGTGTATATGTTTTTTTTGGCACCCAAGAGTTATTTTTTTTTGTTGACTACTTTTCTAGGTATCTGTTTCTTAGGGATTTCTAGAATAATGGGGGGATATTTGAGTTACATGATTGGAATATAATGCTTGAGATGAGATTTTTTATTACATGTACGAAACGCGTAATTATTATCACACCATCACAATGTATATATGTTTTTCTTTAAACCTAATATTTATTTGTTTGTGTAAAAAAATTCTGGTATAGATTAAAAGTGAACAATCTTGCATAGCTTTCCTATGAGCTTATACAATCATAAAATTTGAAGTCTAGACATTCTACAAAGCACAAATTATTGAAAACTCCATATATCATATCTCTTTGTTGGGTTATTGTAGTCTTTTTGTTTTCTAGAATATTGGGGCATACTTGAGTTGCATGATTGAAATAAATTTTTAGAAACGAGGTTGGTTATCTCAGGGATAAAACCACAACTATAAACCAAATGTATTGTCCTTTCATTTAAGTATTTCTTTTCTTTCTTCTTTCAGCCACTTTGTTTTCAATATGAAGTTGATGGTTCACACATATTGTAGTATTTGAATATGTTATATTAACTTGAATCTTATACTTGTCTTCCGACTTTACTAGTTTCTACTTAAAAATCCCAGTGCAAGGATGTTTCTATATGTATTTTAAATGAGGAATATTGGCTATTGTACATAAATTTTTTGCGAACTTATACATTGCATAAACTTGAATTGAAATTTTTTGTATAAATTTCCTGTGATTTTGTACATTACATAGAAATTTAAGAGTGAACATTTTACAAACCAATAATTAATTATAAACCCGTATATCATATGTCTTTGTAGAGTTATTGCAATTTTTCATTTTTTGGGAATATTGGGGCATATTTGAGTGGCATGATTGAGATTAAAAAGTTTGAAAAGATTTTTGTTTCATTTCTTATTTGCATCCACTTTTTTTCAATCATGGGTTATTTGTTCAAACCAAATGCAATATTTGAACATGTTATAATAACTTGAATCTTGCAACTCTTTCCACTTCACTAGTTTCTTATTATAGATCCCATTCCAAGGATGATTTTATTCCACCACCAACTAAATTGACTTGGGGAAAACCTTGACATGATATCATAGAGGGTATTAACATGGAAGTATAGGTCTATACGAGACCTTTCAAGTTTCTATGGAGACTGAGAAATCACCCGTCAAAATTATAGTTTTTTTCCTCTCTAGGATCTTAAGGGGCAAAACCCAACCATTGTAGTTAGGAAGGACTAACATTGGGCATAAAAATGAATCCTCGCCTAGAATTTACCATGCTACCCTGACGTGTTAGTGTAGTCCATTTTGTGCCATGGGATTCATTTGTGAAATATCCCATTTTGTAGCCTTACGTTGATTCAAATTGGATCATTTGGAACCTTTGCATTCATTGGGATAGCGAGAAAACTAAATTGACCTAGGGAAAAATGTGACATGATATTGTATAGGGTCTCAATGCGGAGGTGTATATCTAAAAGAGACCTTTCAAGGTGACATGAAGATGTAAAAGTCAACGGCAAAGTTATAGCTTGTTTTTCTCTCAAGGCTCTTAAGGGACTACGCCTGGTCAATGTAAGCAGGAAGAACTGGAATTATTGGGCACCAAAAAAAATTGTCACCTAATGTTTACCAGGACACCCCAACGTTTAGTATAGTATGTTTGGTGTCATGGAATTTCGTTTGTAAAATATCACATTTTACATCCTTACACTAACTCAAATTGGAGTATTTGGCACCTTTGCATTTGTTGGGATAACGAGAAAACCAAATTAACCTAGGGAAACCCATGACAACTTACCATAGAGGTTCTCAATATGGAGGTGTATGTATAGTTGATATCTTTCAAGGTGTCATGGAGATCAATAAATCACCCATCAAAGTTATAGCTTGGTTTACTCTCAAGGCTCTTAAAGGACTACACCTGATCAATGTAGCTGAGAAGGACCAAGATAATTGGGCATTAAAATTAAGCCTCACCTAGCATTTACTAGGCCACCTTGACATGTCAACATATTTTATTTGGAGCCACGAGCTTCTGTTTGTGAAATATCACATTTTATAGCCTTATATTGATTCGAATTGGAGTATTCAACACCTTTGCATTCATTGGGAAAGCGATAAAAATAAATTTTCCTAGGGAAAATCATGTCAGGATATCATAGAAGGTCTCAACATGGAGGTATGGTTCTAGATGAGACCTTTTCGAGGTGCCACAGAGACGAAAATATCACCAATCAAATTTATAACTTATTTTTCTCTTAGGGCTCTTAAGGGACTATGCCTGACCGATGTATCTAGGAATGATCTAGATTATTGGGCACTAAAAACATCCTCACCTAGTGTTTACTAGGGCACCTAGATGTGTCATTGTAGTCTGTTTGGTACCACAATATTCTCTTTACAACATATCACATTTTGCATCCTTACACTAACTTAAATTGGAGTATTTCGCACCTTTAAATTTGGTTATACAACCAAAAAAATGAATTGACATGGGGAACACCGTGACATGATTTCATATAGGGTACCAATGCAAAGGGTTAGGTCCATACGATACCTTTCAAAGTTCCATGGAGACCGATAAATCACACGTCAAAGATATACCCTATTTTTCTCTCAGGGCTCTTAAGGGACTACTCTTAGGAGATGTAATTGAGAAGGACCGAGATCATTAGGCACCAAAAATAGTCCTCTCATTAGGTCACCCTGATATGTTGGCATAGTCTGTTTGGTGCCACAAGCTTCTATTTATAAAATATCACATTTTGCATCCTTACACTAATGCAAATTGGAGTATTGTGCACCTTTGCATTCGTTGGGAAAACAAGAAAACCAAATTGACCTGGGGAAAACCAAGAAAATATTTTATACATGGACTCAATTTGGATTTTTAGGTCTACATGAGAGCTTTCAAGGTGCCACAAAGACCAAGAAATCACCCCTCAAAATTATATCATGTTTTTCTCTCTGTGCTCTTAAGGGACTACGCCCGATCGATGTAGCTGGGAAGGATTGGGATTGTTAGGCACCAAAAATAATCCTCACCTAGAGTTTACCAAGACAACCTAATGTTTTAGTGTATTCCATTTTGTGCCACGGGATTTTATTTGTGCAATATCACATTTTGCAGCCTTACACTAACTCAAATTAGAGTATTTGGCACATTTGTATTTATTGGGACAACAAGACAACTAAATTGGCGTGGGAAAACAATATTAGGCTATTGTATAGGGTCTCAATCAAGAGGTATAGTTTTAGATGATACCTTTCAAGGTGCCATGGATATCGTGAAATCACCCATCAAAGTTATATCATGTTTTGCTCAGGAATCTTAAGGGACTATGCCCAAAAAGGGAAACATTTAGTGGCGAATTTTCATAAACTCACGAATATTCACATTTTTGAAAATTAGAAATGGTGAATTTTTCATCAGTTCATGCTTTGACTAGTAAAGATTCTTTTGAAACATCTATTGGTTATTTTCCTAAGAGTGCTTTTGATTTTGTTTTAATATTACCATGCAGAGATAATGAGAAAGTGAAACTAAAGGTCCACAAGGTTGAAAAGTTTATTGAGAAAATTTAGACGACACACCTTCAGGTACATAAGAGTTTGATCAATGTAGTACAAAACAAGAAATTATCATCATAGTACTAAGTATTCCTTCCTTTTTGGAGACAAGGTATGGTTGTATTTGATTCTGGATAGGGTACAGGGAAAATCTAATAAACTCAAGACTCTTCGATATGACCCATTTGAAATTCCAAAAAAAATGGGTAAGAATACATTTCACTTGGATTTACCTCCTTATATGAAGATCTATTAATTTTTTAATGTTGAAATCTTATGTCTTTTTTAGCCCTCCATGTTCGATGATGAAGAAGGGGGAGTATTGCTTCTGTCTATTGATGATCTCTCCCTAGACAGTCAGTTGGAATAAGAGGAAGATGTGGTTTTACAACAGAAAGAGAGGACTAAATAGAGAGGAGTACATGACAGGTGGTTGATTGGGTTGAAAGGTCAATTTCCTACCAAGGTCAAGTGGTATTCTAGAGAGGATGTGGGGAAGAAAATTCACCTCATCAATCATTAAAGATTTTTGGGACTTAAAAACCTCAAATTGGGGAGGTATGATCCAAAAATGGATCTGTGAATACCCAATTCTATGTGTTATCCATATTTAGTACTTACTCTACAATTTCTCAGCTATTTCATTATTCATAAGATTTTCCAGTCAGGATGGGGGTGATTTGGACACCTTTGAATGGTGTTACGGGACAGTATTGTTCTATTTCAAGGATTTGTCATTTGATGGTCATACAACCTCCCTGGCAGTTACATAATCACCGCCCTGTGTAGAGCGTCAGTTGCACAACCACTGGTTTATGTTAAGCAGCGGTCATGTGTAAGATGGTTCTAGAATTCAGGATCTCAATAGTTGCAAATGTTTGAGCTTCCCAATCATTTTGATTCTCCTTTCCGTGCATCCCTAAGTAGAGAAAATACAAATACAATGTTGTAGAAGCATTCAAGCATGTGATTTTGGGTGAATTCTATTATGAGAAAACTTAGAGAAGTTGGAATTCTTTCTTGTTTGTTCGTTTAGGAAGAGTTCTTCATTTGTTGAGAAATTGTGAGAAAGTAGATACAATTAGAGGGAGTGTTAATCCTTCTTGAAGGAAAATTATTGTCAATAAGTTATATTATTAGAGAATTACATAGTGAAGGGGAGAAAATTCGCTCACCCACTAGAGTTTTTCTCACATTGGGTTTCTCCAGGATAAACCTTGTCTCCTTTGTCTCTCTTTTCTCAGTTTATAGTATAATTGTGTGTTATTATTACACATTATCTTGGTTAACAAAGAACTCAACATATTTCATTCATTTTTCATGAGCATAGTTATATGTTTATTTTTAAAATTCAATACATAGTAAGTTCACCTTTTTTCTAACATGTAATAAAAAAATTGTGAAGGTGTTGTCAATGCCTACGATCTAAATGTATCTCTAAAAAAACATCATGTGTACCACCAGAAACTACACCAAAACTAGTCTAAATGAAACTGTCATCCTCATCCGCTCCATACATATGCTACCACAAGATGTGAAAATATTTGACCTCGTGTCAGTACTACCTGGATGACTACTTCATCCACCTCCACCAAAATTTGTTTCTGAAACTTGTCTCGTATATTGATAAAGGGTATCAATGATCATATGAAGTGTGTGTAGTGTTTCAATCTCTATTGTATCGTTCACTATTTCAAGGATCATCTTGGGATGAGTGGGATTTTGGATGGATCCTCTAGCTTATTGAATAAGAGCATGATGTGCACCTATTTTATCTTGTGTAGAGCCTTTTCCTTAGCCTTGAAAATGGGAGTTGTCAAAATAGTTGGGGATCTCATTGAGGATAAATTCATAATACAGTTTTCTAAAAAAATATAATAGAACCTCATTATTATTGTAAGGTGGTACATCAAATATCATCCACCATCAATGACAAAAATTATTTTTTATCAAATTGTTGTTGCACCCATGGATTAGAAAGCATTTATATGAAAAATGAATTGGAAAATTGGTTCTAGAGTCACTGAATAGTACACAAATGAGGTCTTTTGTAATTAGATTTCTTTTAAATTATGAAGCTGATAATTTATTAGCATAATATGCCCTGTAAGACTCTCTATAGGTTTTCCACTGATCAATTTGACTGTCGATCCAACATGACCCAGTAATGACTCCAATGTGTTTCAGTTTGCGAGGGAGGCATGGTGGGGGTTTGTGGAATGAGCATCCCTAATTACTTTAATCAATTCCTCAATTTTTATCTTGTTCTCCACTATATGGGAAGTTAAATCCTCCTAACTATTGAGAGTATCTAAAGCAATTGTAGGATGGATATGAGGGTTAAGAGGGCTAGGAGGATTTGTAAGGTTTTGTTTTGGTTGTGGAGGAACTATGAGAATCATAAACAAAATGTATTTTATTAAAATATACATTTTAAATATCAAACAAATACCAAAATTGATTACAATTTAGAGAAATTATTTTACCCTACCTCTTCTTTATCTTGGAATCATTAAATCCACCTAGATGCAACCTTCAGTGTGTTCTACAGATTTGTTTTGGAGCAAATATCTTGAACACAAATTGCGAATGTAGAGTTTGGATGAAAATATGCGGTTGGGGGTGGAAAACACATGAAGAATGAGAAGGATAGATTTTTTAATTTAAAAATTACATAACGCACAGGCATTATAGTGCATACGAGATAAAGCATATATGATTTTTTCTTTGGTAATTACCAAACCAAAAATTGCCTCCCCCTAATTCCCTTTTTCACTTTTTCACGAGGTTTGGCCACTTTTTGGCCCCCCAACTTCGTGTACTTACCTAGTGGCTTATCCTGAACATACACTATGCTACCAAATGATGATGGAGAACAAACAAAAAATAGTAGTCATAATGAAATTACCAAATAAATTATATTATTATCCATATTTGCTCCCTTTTTAATCACATAAGAGTTTGTTTTATTCTAGTTGGAGTAGACTTATTATTTTTAGTAATAACTATTTTTGGAAAGTCTTTATTTCTATATATTTTTATCCTACAAAGTTGCATACATTATCCACATGCCTAAATTACTTTATTACTTTAGTTTCAACTTAATTTGACTCGCAGTTAAACAAATGTGGTATTTTGAATTTAAAAAAAAAAAACTGAAAAAATACTTCAAACCCAAATTTTGGGCCCTAGGTAGCTGATTTTGGCCTCTAAAAATTGTTGAAAATTTCCCTAAGTGACTAATACGACATGTGTCAAAATAGATCTTTCCAAGAGCTTTCCTTAAACAATAAATTATATTCGTTTCAGTTTCTAGATCAAAACTTATGGCCTTTACAAGGCAAGCCATCAAATCCGCATTACTCTCCTCTAGTGAAAACAACTCAGCTCTTAAAAGTTCTTCTAATTGAATAGTTATATCTCAAGTTTATTAAATTTATTGTTTAATACCTTCCCATTTTCATCTTGTTTTATATCTCATCTAGTGTCATCTTGTTTAATATCTTCCCATTGTACCAAATACTAATTTAAATTTCATTTCCTTGTCTTAATTATTTTCTTGTTAAGAACTTGCACCACCCTCTCTCTTTTCTTCCTTGGAATATGGTCCTTCCAATCCACTTATTCATTATATTCCTTTTTATCTTCATATTCCTTTGTATCTAAAACATTAAATAATGGTGAAATATACAAATTGTTTGGTATACTTACCTCAAATGCATTATCATTTATCTTCTTCAAAATTATACAAGGTCCAATCTTCTTTTACTTAAGCTTGCTGGGTGTTCCTTTGAGAAATATTTCATTACTTACATAAACCATCACCAAATATCCTTCTTTAAATAGCTTCTAGCTTCTATTGATATTTATTTCCATATTATATTTTTCTTTAGTATCTTACATTTTCTTCTTTATTATTTCCTATAATTGTTAAATATGCACTATTAAAGTTTTTGTGTCATCACTCACCCATTCTAAAATAGAAAGTTACACTAAATCACAAACATCTTTAGCAATTTTAATATAAATAATTTGAACTGTGACTTTCTTATTGATCTATTCATTGAACTATTGTAGGTAAATTTCAAGTCCCATTATTTATGCTTCTCACCAACAATACACCTCAAAAAAAATTTCAAGCTCCTATTCACAAATTTTTTTTCCCATCAATTTGAGGATGATATACACTACTAAAATGTAACTTAGTGCCAACATTTTCCATAAGGTATTCTATAAGTGGGTAGGAAAATTTATATCTCTATATGATGTAATAATATTTGGAATACCATGCAACCTAATAAATTCCTTAAAAAATAAATATGCTAGTACCCTTATAGAATCATTTTTATACTTAAATGGAATAAACTACACCACCAAAGAAAATCTATTTACAAAAAAAATTATCATTGCTTTTTTGTATGCTTGGTATCCCCAATATGAAATCCATGATCAAATATGTCCATGGTCATGTTGGAAAGTTAGTAATGGCATGTATAATACAATGTTTTATGCATATCCCTTAGAAACTTGACATGCCATGCATCTAGAAACATACCTTACCATATTTGTCTTCATCTTTGGAAAAAAATACTTTCCCTTCACTATTTCTATTATCTTATTCTTTCCAAAATGTCTACCCAAACCACCACTATACAATTCACTTAAAATTTTATCACTCATAGATCCAACTAGAATACATATCTACTTTCCATTAAAGAGATAACCATCTTGGATAAAATTAAAATCAAGGATATTACATGTCTCACTTGATACTGGATTCCCTTTTCGCTTAACAATCCTGCTAGATTCTAGTTCAAAATCATATAATTCTATAGTATATTCAAACCCAACCACTTCAATTTCCATTACTATTAGTAAGGCCATACATCTATTCAAAACATCAACTACCTGGTTTTGTTTTCTTGATTTATGTTATAAGACAAATGTATACCTTGGAAGATTGAAACCCTCTTTGTATTCATATTATTGAACTTATTTTGTGTATTCAAAAAAATTAATTACCAGTGATCTATAAATGGGATAAACTTCTTTGGCACCAAGTAATGCCTATAATGACTTAGTGCTTATATAATAGCATACAATTCAATATCATACTTATGGAATACATATTTCATATTGCATTTAGATTTTGACTATAATATATTACAGGCCTTTCTTCTTGACTTAAAAACCCACCAATTCCCACATGTTAAACATCACAATCAACCCAAAATACTTTTCTAAAATTATTTAAGTCCAAAAATATGTGCATTTGTCACTTTTTTCTTCAATAATTGAAATATATTAGTTGATAACGTACCCTTTTTTAGATACAAACTCTTCTCCCTTCATGCATTCTATTATTGGTGCCAAAATAATGCTAATTTTTTAATGAACTTTCTATAACAATTAACCAACCCACAAATTTTTTTACCTTAGCTATGCTTCTTGGGATGGTCCATTTAATAATTTCTTTTACATTGCCTTCATCCATCTTCACGCCATCTTTTAAAACTATAAACCCAAAAAAAACCAATCTCTTCTACATAAAATTACACTTCTTCCAATTTTCATATAACTTCTCTTTCCTTAACACTTTCAACACAATTCTCAAATGCAAAAGTGGTCATCTTTACTTATATTGAATATCAAGATATCATCAAAATAAAGTACCACAAAATTACCAATGTAATCATGCAAAACTTGATTCATCATCCTCATTAATATAATGAGTACATTGGATAATCCAAATGGAATTACAAACCACTAACATAGACCATTTTAAGTTTTGAATGATGTCTTCCATTCATCTCCTTCCCGATCCATATTTGATAGTAACCATTCCTAAGATCAATCTTTGAACATAGTTTATCTCTTACAAACACATTCATCATGTCAAATAGGCAAGGTATAGGAAATATAAATTTTCTGGTAATTATATATATATATATTTATATATATATATATATATATATATATACTATTTGTACACATCTTATGATTTCCATCATTCTTGGGAATTAATGTTGTTCGAGTTCCTAATGGGATCATACTTTCCCTAATTGATCTCTTTCTCACAGATTATGATACTTTTTTATTTAATTATGGATGTGTTGTTGGACTCATACTGTATGAAACCTAATTTGGTAGGTTTTATGTTATGATCCTCATGTGCGGATTTCACTAATTCCTCGAGGTTTTGGTGTAATGGTTCATTACATTTGGTATTAGAGTGACCACCCGTGTTCAAATCCCACTCGGTTGGTTACATCGTGTATCCGAGGCCCGTGGGGCACCTAAACGTTGGTGAAGCGGGGCTCGTACGTATGGGAGTGCGGGTACAAACCCATCCCGAGTCGGGCTCTACGGAAGCATGGTGGGATGTTATGATCCTCATGTGCAGATTTCACTAATGCCTCGAGGTTTTGGTGTAACAGTTCGTTACATTTTATCCTTAGATCAAATAAATATGATGTTGATTATCCCTCTTGAGGATTGTAGACACCAATTTTTGGTATAACGCCCCTTCATATCTCAAGTTCATGCAATTTCCTATCTCACCTTTATTTTTCCTAAATTTCAATAAACTTCATCATCTATCCAACCCAATTTAATTAATTATTAAATGGACTCCATATAAACCCATTTAATAATTGAATTTTGACACTATCCCCCATATCTCACAAATTATTCAATCCATGGGTATTAATATACCCATCCGACACCCCTTTCTAAATTTCAAATGGAATCTATCATCTCACCTACCATGTCAATCATACTCCCCACTCCATCTAATAATTCAAGTCGTGGTCCCCACATGATCACATCATATCTCTTAACTCAGGTTACTCTACCCAACCCCGGTTACTTGTTAACCCCAATCTAACCTCACATCCAAGCTATAAATATGGATTTTCCCCCATATTTCAAGGACCGGATATATTTTTCAAAAAGACCTGGAGAACCTAGACCTGGAGAGACCTAGGCCCAGAGACGAGAAGAAAGACCTTAATTAATTTCTGCAAGTTTGAGGGAGAAATATTTGGCATGGTTTGTTATCTTACCATCTTGATGCCCAGTTCATTTCCATAGTAAAGCACAAGCTAAGTTCCCTCATAATTTTAGTTACTTTTTATTTTATATTCCATTATTTCTACATGATAACTACTGTTCATGATCTATTATTATCTTGTCTAACACAGGGGTTGACATCCTCCAAGGGAGTTAATATCCTCTTGGAACCGGCACTGTCCGGGCGACCCCCGCATATTGTAATATAATCTTATTTGTTTAAGTCTTGCAGATCTATCTTCTTTATATCATACATTTGCCTTCTTTGCACCCGTAGATCCACATCTACATTTGAGGTCCCAAGCCCTCCATCATTCGAAGTTGTTGGTGGCTCCTAGTATCGGCCTTTACCTCGCTCATCAATGAATTTTCCTGTACAACATTTATGGCATGCCCAGTGGGACCAGATCCTAGTTCTTGTCATTTTATTTGTTATTTTACTGGTCTTTTCTAAGTTGCTTGTTTGCAATATCCTAATATTTGTCAATTTTAGGTCAGTACGTTCACTCATTGAAATCACCAGGTGGTACATGCTCTGCTTGTTTTCTATTGACATCTACCCACATGGGATATGAATCTAGAAATTAACCTTGTTCTTCTAGTTTTTTGTCACATCTTATATTTTCATCTTTTGTTTTTTTGACTCACATGTTCATGAGATTTAGTATTATCTTTCTCTATTTGGCGTGTCACTTACATTTTGTAATTTTTCTCCACCTTGAGGTAAGTAGTTTTATCATTTTTTTTTCAACAACTTAAAAAATAAAGTTTTATTTTTGGTTTTACAAGTAGTATAGAGTTAATTTTTATTATTTAAATAATTAAAAAAGAGACAATTAATATTAAAAATAACAATTAATAAAAAAATTATGAAATAAATTGGAATTAAAATTATTAAAAAGACATATAAAAAAATTGAATCCTAAATATCCTAAATTACCCATCCCTTACCTATCACCCCATTTCACTCTCTACCCAACTCCCATCTCTCTTCCCTCACCACCACCACCCATCTCCTCACTCCTCAACTTCCCGCCAACCCAACTTCACCTCCCAACCCTACTCGGCCATCTTGGCCATCTCACCTCACTCCGTCCCCAATCCCGAGCTCCCATCACCCTAATCGAGCTCCCAAATCCCCTCGGCTCACCTAACTACCTAGGAGCTCCACCCCCAACTCCTGCATATCTCTCAACTCTCACACACCACGACGCACTTAACCTTCCAACTCAGCTCACACCTTCCCTATTCTCCTCCCAACTTGACCCCTCATAATTCTATCCTAAGCTGCCACCCCTAACTCAACTACTCCCACCTCATACACGGCTCGGTTCTGCCTCGAGCCCATCTTTCCCTTCACTGCATCACTCCCGCACTCCCATATCTCTTCCCTTAACTCCCAACTACCCTTCACATTCTCATTTCCTCATCTACCTACAGCCCATCCTCACCACATCACTCCCATATCCCTTCCCTCAACTCCCAACTACCCTTCACACTCAATCCCTATCCACACTTCCCTCAGTTGAGCTCTCATCCCAAACCCCTCCCTTCACCAACCTAAAGCATCCACCTCACTCCCTTCACTTAACCAAATCCTCAAATCATGGACCCTCTACTCATACCCCTCTCGACCGCTACTCCATCTCTTTTCCACTCGACTCATTCCACATAGCTCCACTTCCTTCTCCATGTGCTTATCTCCCACACAAACCACTTCTCCCACCTCACTTCACGTGGATCAAATCAAACACAACCAAACAAGACTGCGTATTCCCCCATCCAAGACCACTCGGCCACACATCTAAAACCACTTAGCTCCACACTTCTTCCCTTGCTTCCCACTACACAAAAAATAGACATAAACAATACGAAAAACTTAGCAACTTACAACAAGAATAACTTTTACTATAAATCGCCCTCAGATCAACAAGATTTCAAGAAAATAAATATCAAAATAGACTCACACGATTCAAATGCTTGATGCATTCAATTGTTTCGAGGACAACTTTAAATCCACATAGGCTTTGTGCGTAATAACTATCAAGTCTCTCTATATCAATTGGCATACCATTCCCACTGTCTCTGGTTCAATCTCAACCCCCCACAAGCTCTGTCGATAGTGAATTTTTAGTCTCTTTATAGTAAACAATGTTTATGGCAACATAGCCAATTATATATTTCTCATTTATTTGATTCTCATTATGCCATCAAGCAATGTCCATGTATGACCAACTGGTTTCAAATTCACACAAGCTTTGTGGGTAGTTGTTGTAAATTCTCTTTACAGTGTGTTGGCAAGAAAATTTGTCTTGTGGACAAATTTGTGGGTTTCAGGCCAATGCTATGGGAATCTAAGTCCCTCTACTTGAACGGTGCAACTTCTGTATGTGCATACGTGAAAAAGTGGATTTCAATGGTGGCCTTTTGACCAGAGATCCAACAGGGGCAATCCACTGACCCTGTGGCAAAGCTAGCAATTTCTCACTATAAAAGAACTTTGTCTAAGAAGGGGAAAGGGAGTGAGAATGGAGGTAGGAGAAATTAATGTTGCGAGTAGAATATCAAATGCCCACAAACATTAATTATAAATTTCATTTACATGCATTTATAGTCAGAAGAAAAATAGATCTGCAGGAGAAGCTACAAGAGTGAATGGAACTCATTAATTGTAAAGTACCAATTAATTCCTCAATCAAAAAGGTAAAAATTCCCTCTTTTATTATTGAAGTTTGAGAAGCATTTGTACATAGCTTGAGAATGGAAGAAGTTCGAGGAAGAAGAGAAAATAGAAGAAGAATGGCGTTTTCTGTCTTTTCCAGGTACAGAGCACTCTGGCCTTTTTTGAAATCAATCGTCAACCCTTGGAATGACATCGAGAAGCCATTATATTCTTTGCAAGAAACCATTACATCTTCACAAATCCTCAACACCTTTTCGAATTCCTCTGTTGTGAAGAAAACACTCATGGTGGGTTAAAAACCAAATCTTACGAAGCTACCATTACATTCGATTTTCCAGTTTAAATATGGACCATTTGATTTGTTCCTCAAACACTGAAATCGAGCCATCCACGTGGCAGGAAGGAATTGGAGCGGGCATGGGGGAATCCTTTTGCATTTTGTGATTTTTGAAGATTTGGCAATTTGGAACAAATTGGCCTGCACCTTCACTTTGACTTTTTAACTTAGACAAGTGGTTGTTTCTGGTTGGAAATGGGGTCATGGCACTTTTCTCAATATTTGAACCTTTTATGGAAAAAAGGTTCAAAAACTCAATTTCCTCCGCCATCCCACTCTCTCGCTTTGAATTTTCAATGGTGGGCTTCACCTTTGACTTTTTCCCTGTGGGCTTCAACTTTGACTTTTTCCTTTATAGCCTGATCGGGGCCGCAGGGAAAATTTACCATTTTTGCCAAAAGTGACCAAAAGTGTTAAGTTCACCAAAAATCCTATTCTTCCCCATCCAATAGGATCTGACCACATACCTGCATTCATTGGAGACAAAATTTGATGAGGAAAGACGCCCGTCATCTTGACTATGGAAAATATGCAGAGGAAGAAAACTTCATCATTTTGAGTCTAACTTTCGAATTTCCTTCAGGAACCAGAGGCATGGAGAAAAAACAATGACTTGATGACCCATGTCATAGAACAAGTGAACAATTTTGATGAAAAATGGAGGTTGCAAAGAGGATATTACGTGTACAGATTGGGAAATGGAGAATTTCTCAAAATGAGCAAAACAGAGATTTAAATAGCGCTATGGCGTGACTTTTGCTAATTTCTTAAATCTCTAACTTGGCTTAAACACCAATGGAGGGTATGAGCTTAAAAAAATTGAATTTCACTATGAAAACATAGAGTTGTTTTTAGGAGACAACAGCTGGCTCTAACTTGGGGACATGACGTGAATTGGGCATGGGTAGGGCACGACATGAGGATCCAAAATATCAAGTTTTGAAACATATTACGTTGACCAGTGCCTTATCCATTGGGAGTTGTAGATTCATGTACAATTATGAGAAAGAATAAAATGAGGAAACACACAAGCCAAACCACACGCAACTAAAATAAAAACACACAACAGAAAAGGGAAAAAAGAAAACACACCTACAAAAATCACCTATGATACAAGACGGGGGAAAACCCGCTTTCGTTGATGATACAGTTTCAGGTATTTCCCACTTTGAGGCAATTCCAATGGCGTTCCATCCAAGTATGAGAGGAGAAAAACATTCTCACCACAAGCTCCATGAATTTGGAATGAGCCCAGCCACAATGAATCAAACTTTCCATGGCTGCCCTTTGGTTCTCTTCTCTTGTCCCAAAGTAGGACAAAATCCCCAACCTTGAATTCTCTTTCCTTTGCCCTCTTGTCAAAAAGTTTCTTCACTTTCAACTGATGCTCCTTAATTCTATCCACCACTTGGCATCTACTTTATTCTAGCTTCTCCAGGAAGAGGATCCTCTTGTCAATGGAGTCTTTGTATTGACAATCTTCTATTTCTTGCAGCAACTTGAGAGCTAGCATCTCAATTGTGAGGGGAATCTCTTCCTCAACTCCATACAACATTTGGAAAGGTGACATACCTATTGCCTTCTTAAGAGTGATCCTATCGGCCCACAATGCATCACATAACTTCTTGTGTCAGTTCCTTTGATTCTCATCTCCCAGCTTGCGAACAATGGTCACAATGTTCTTTTTTCCTGACTTAGCTTGCCCATTTCCTTATAGGTCGCAGTCAGAAGAGTGAGATAGGGAGATTCCAAATCCATAATAAAACTTTGTGAGCTCCTTGGAAAAGAAATAGGTTGGCATTTTCTAACAACAATTTTTTGTGGTAATCCAAAATGAACAATGATATTCTCCTCAATGAAGTTGCATATTGTTTCAGAGTTCGGCTCGCTTGGTTGGGATGGATTCTACCCATTTAGTGAAGTAATTAGTTGTAGTGAGTACATAAGTATGCCCTACACTAGAATTAGGATTCATAAACACCAATAAAATCTAGCCCTAATTTCTAAAATTGTTCTTCAATCAACACAGGTTTGAGTGGCAATGTAACTAGTTGTGGCTTTCCAACAAATTGTTGGCATGCTTTGCATTTAGAAATGCAATCCTGAGTGTTTGTAAAGATGGAGGGCCAATAATATCTCCCTCCAAGGATCTTATGTGTGGTGACCATTACTGAGAAATGTCCACCACAAGTTTGATCATGATATGCTTTGAGCAAATGTTTCTTGTTACTCCTTATCTACACACCTAAGAAAACAACCATCTAGGCCTTTCTTGTAAAGTGCATGATTCCAGATCACAAACTTGCCTTCCTTTCAGCTTGAGTGTCCTTATTATGTTTCTAATTAAGATGAGGAGGGCATTCACCATAAGTGAGTTAGTAAGAAATGTTAGCATACCACTCATCAGTAGTGGTGATAAAGAGTACCTATGGACCGTCTCCTAAACAGGTCAAGATTACACCGTCCTTTTTCTCCTTGTTGCAGCTTTGAGAGCTTCATCTTCAGTAATAAGATGGTACAAACCATTTGGTCTTACTAGATTAGAGGGAATAATCTCCAATTCATAATCTTGGTTCTTTGTAATCCAACTTCCTTTCTTAGCCCTAGGATCTTGTTGAGTCAAAATAGATTTGATTGCAATTTCCAAGGACCATCACCACTGTATGTGAATTGAGAATGTAGAATCTTGAAACTTTAACAGTTTTGACCACTGTGTAGGCATGTTTCTCCAATTGGTTGTACTTTAGCTCATGATTTTTCAAAGGAAAGCTCATGAAAGAAATGGGCGCTTCCAAACCTTCATCATTGTTTCTGAACAAGGACAACAGAAAGTGCATGTTCTGATGCATAGCAATACATGATGTACTCCTTGTTGAAATCTAGAGATATAAGAGTCGGGGCTTCGGAAATGACTTTCTTAATCTCTTCAAATGTTATTTTTCCTTCCTTATTCCACTTGAAAATTGCTTGAGGCTTCATCATGGAAGTTATATGCTTATTCACTTCAAAAAAATTAGGAACAAAATGACTAAGGAATTTTATCTTTCCAAAGAATGAATGAATTCCCTTCTTGCTGGCTGGTAAGGCTAGTGCTTGGATAGCTCTGAAACTCTGAAAATCAATGTGTGCTCCATGTTTTTTCACAATTTGTCCCAACAACTTACCTTTTGTGACTCCAAAGCTGCACTTCTTTGGATTTATAGAAATGACATGTTTCCTACACCTTGCAAGGACTTGATCCAAATGACAATAAATGATCTCCCCTCCTCTTTGAGAAAACCGTGAGATTATCAAGGTAAATGAAAATGTAATGTTTCAAATCTTTAAAGGCCAAGTCCATTCCTCTCTGGAAAGTGGCTCCAGCATTGATCAAGCCAAAAGGCATTATGCTTGTAGGCAAAAGTGCCCCTAAGGTGTTATGAAGGTTTTTTTATTACAATCCTCTTCTTCCACCTTGATTTAGTTGTACCCTAAGAATCCATCAAGCAAAGAGAGCATTTCAGATCTAATGAATACTTGTAAAAATATGATCCATAATTGGAAGAGGGTAATTTTCCTTGAGAGAGGCTTGATTCAGTTTTCGAAAATATACAAAAATCCTTATTTCCCCATTCTTCTTTCTTATTGGTACAATGTTATCCACCCATGTTGAATGGTGGATGGGGAAGATGATTCTAGCATTGAGCATCTTTATCACCTCTTCTTTTATAAAATCGAGAAATATTTAGATTGTATGGGCCTTTGTTTTTTCCTGAATGTCTTAGCTCCTTACTTTAAAGGAATGGAGTGATGAATTTCCTTTAGTTGAAAAGATTTGAGTTCATAATAGGAGTAGGCCAGGACATATGAGTACTTTTTTAACATAGCAACAAACTTTATCTTCTCTTATAGTGAGAAGCATTTACCAATGTTAATCATCCTTAGATTATCTGAAGTGCCAATGTTTTCTTGATCAAAATAAGATGGGACACCGAGAAGACTATTTTTCTTTTTCTTGGATGAACATGTCATAGCTTGTCAAATAGGTCTTCTAAAGAAACTAGGCCTTTGGGGATTTTGTTCCCTTTTAGTTTTATTACTCCCTCTTCATCAATTCCCTCAATTCCTTCCCTCTCTTCTTTGGGGACTGATTCACAGTGTGGGTTTGTCACTGTTCTTCAAAGAATAGATTATTGAAGTTATATGTTTGTTCAAAGAAGGCTAGGATCTGATTATCGTCATTGAAGACATGCCAGTGATTTTTTTTTTCTAGTATGTTGGGTCTAAACGCCATATCAATGGTCACTTTATCCTTGCCAAAAGAAGGATGAGGTGTCACTAAGGAATTTAACATTGCTAGAGAATCGACCTTTTTATTCTGCTCCCTAGGGATAGCTTGAATGGAGAATACATTAGAGAATTTAATGCAGTCCCACACACTATTTCTATAGTTCCTAAGCCTTGGAATTTTTCACCTGATATTATTGGTGGACCTGCTTCACCATAATCTTAGCATCAACTTTGAATCTTAGTTTCTTAATTCCCACGTCCTCTGCTGCACTCATGCCTAGGAGAAATGTTTCATAATCTTTCAGTATTGTTTGTATTATCGAATTGTAGCTTGTAGGCAAAAGGATATACCTCATTGGAGGGAGATTATAATAATACACTAGTTCCTAGAACCTTCTCTGGAATGACTACCATAAAAGTCCATTATCCAAATCTAATCTTCCTCTTCCTCTATGAGGAGTGGAAAGTTCTCTTCCTTTTGTGATGTAAGGAAGTAGTTTCCTAGCCCATAATCTTGAAAGAGGATGTTAGCTCTTGGATCATTAGATTTCCCTTACTGTGAATTTCATTTTCTTGACCGGCAACAGCTTCTTCATTTCTCCTTTCACTAGGATAGTTGTAGATGAACAATCCAATTTTATTTCTCCACCCATATCTCTAAAAAAACTTCTACTCAAGAGTATACCAAAAGATGTTGGGATGTCTACCACAAAAATGATGAGGAGTATCTTCTTGTCAGGGTAATTAACTAGTGCAACCTAAACATCCTTAATCCTTCCTACCAATGGAACTTGTTTGGAATTCCATTGAGTAGCAATGCACCATTTACCTGGGTCAAAGTGAGGCTAAGAGCATTTGCAAAAAAAATCTAGCATCACATTAAATAAGGATCCAGAATCTATAATGTAATTTTTTAGCTTGGAAACCTTTGATGAGAAGTGACAGGTAAAAAGGCTCAACTTTGTTAGTGGTGGAGGGACTGAGGGATAACATGTTTTGATAAGGTGGTATAGATGGTGTGAGTAATATGCCTTTAGAGATTGGGCTTGAAGAAAAATGGTTACTACCAGGAACTGCCTTGATAAATCTATCAATTTGGGTAGGATGTGTTTGTATGTATTCAGTCTCAAAGAGCTAAAATTTGGTTTTGACTTGCATGCTCCACAAATTCAAATGGAGTTATGATAGATGAGGAAGAGGTTCCAGTAATGGGATAGTATTTATATGATAAGGTTTTTGTTACTTTTGGTGTTGATTTATCCTTTGAAAATTTAGTTATTAGCTTGGAAGGAGGTGAGGGTATATCCTTTGATTGAAATCTAGATATTCTTGCAGACATAACATTTAGAAGAGAATTGTTGTTAACAACTTTTGAGTTGGGAGAATAATCAGATAACATACTTGGCACAGTAGTGTGATCCATGATAACTGGTGAGTCTGATTTATCTCTAGCTAATTCCATGGAAGGTGTTAATGGTGATCCCTCTGTTGATGATCTTGTTTAGTGGAGGCTTTGAAAAGCTATCCTATTTGTTCTTCCTATTCTCAGTTGCAACTGTTGAGTCTGAGACACCAGTCTTGGACTGTGAATGAGTGAATACATAGCACATGAAAAACTCATGGAGCTTCTTCATCATCTTCCTCTTCATCATCAAACGTATTTGATCAGACTACTTTGCATACCAACCTCTTCAATTTCTAGATAGTTTTCATAGTCATCCATGCTTTTATTCTTCAGTTTCCTCAATGTTTGTTCCTTCTTTTTATTCCCTGGTGTCATAGATGGTATTGATTGTTGGTGATTCAATAGCAATCCTGTAAGGAGGTGGAGAAATTCTTGGTCTGTCAGAAGGACTTGGTCTCCTTGGAGAATTCCTCATTGTGATTTGTGATAGATTCTTCTTCAAAACAACTAGGTCATTTTCCATTTTTTGCAACATTGGATTAGTGGTGACTGAATTTGAACTCTGACCCTTTTGCTTCTTATTTGTTCCTTTCAATTTGCTAGGAAGAATTAGATCATCATCAATCTAAATTGCAAATTCTTTAGCTTCCCTCAATGTTCTCAGTTGAGCTCTTCTAAGGAAGAAACCAAATTTTGATGGTAAAGAACTGATGAAGAACCTTTTTCAAGTTGTTCTCAGAGGGTATCAAATCTTTTGGGATCCTTCTTACTAATCTATCATACCTTGCTAAAAAATTTCTCATTGAATCGGAGGTCTCCTTCTTCATTTGAACCAATTAGACTAGCAGATCCTAACAATCTTATATGCTCTTGAACCTATGTTCCAATGCACTTTTTATATCTGCCTAGCACATGACATATCTTGGGGGTAACATGTAGAACCATTCAGCAGCTTTTTATTGGAGTGGCTCCACAAAGAGCCTAACTGAAATATCTTCATCTTCAAATCCCAAACACTCCACAAGCAGTAATGAATGCCGCTACATGTTCTTCAGGGTAGATAAGAAACATCCCCTTTGAATTTTCGAAATTTCTTTCTTGAGCCTCTTGGGAGGTCATGAAGTGGTTTTGGAAGAGCAAGTGAACTATTATTTCCTCCCCATGGTACATTAGGCCTACGAGCCTCACGATCCCTCGTTTTATTTCTGTTTCTAGCTTCCCACCTTGCTAAATTTGTGGCCTCTGTTGTTGCCCTCTCATCTGCCTCAGTCTTGAAGTATTTCGATTTCTTCAAGTTGAGCCCTTATTTCATCTTCCACTCTTGCTTCTGTTTCTCTAACTTCATCTTCGGTTTCTACATCAATGAAATCATCAAGGTTCTCATTGATGTATGGAAATTCACCATCCAAAGGATTAACAACTCTCAGGTTATTAACGTGATTGGTTTCTTGACAAAGAGGAGGCCCCTAGAATTTTGAGAAGCTCTTTTCATCTTTGAAGCTCTTAAAAAATGGGGTCATTTTTTCCTCCTTGTCTTTGTTGCCGAGTGTATTTTCTATCAAGCCAGCTTGAAATTTTAACGCTGTTCTCTGGGGTGTTGGAATTTGTCTCTACCTCTCCAATTTGATAGCACATCCCTCTTTCATGTCCAGAATCCTTATGGTAATGAAGTATTGATTGAAACTTTGTATCGTATGCCAAATAGCTTCTCTCATATCGAGAAGCAATGTCTTCTTGGATTTTAAAGATTAAAATAAGGTCTCTCAACATGAGGATTTCCTAGAATAACCATGATTTACATCCCTGATATTTCTGTGTGATTATTTAATCTCCAGAAAATTTCCTTCTAGAATTTTTTTTTGTATTTTATGACCCTAAGGTCGTTTTTAGGTGCAGATGTTGTAAAATCTGCCCCACAATGGGCACCAAAAACTATTGGCGAGAAAAATTGTCTTGTGGACAAATTTGTGGGTTTCAAGCCAATGCTATGGGAATCTAAGTCCCTCTACTTGAACGGTGCAACTTTCATATGTGCATGTGTGAAAAAGTGGATTTCAATGGTGGCCTTTTGACCAAAGATCTAACAGGGGCACTCCACTGACCTTGTGGCAAAGCTAGCAATTTCTCACTAGAGAAGAACTTTGTCTAAGAAGGGGAAAGGGAGTGAGAATGGAGGTAGGAGAAATTAATGTTATGAGTAGAATATCATATGCCCACAAAAATTAATTAGAAATTTCATTTACATGCATTTATAGTCAGAAGAAAAATAAATCCGTAGGAGAAGCTACAAGACAGAATGGAACTCATTGATTGCAAAGTACCAATTAATTCCTCAATCAAAAAGGAAAAAATTCCTTCTTTTATTATTGAATCTCGAGCAGCGTTTGTACATAGCTTGAGAATGGAAGAAATTTGAGGAAGAAGAGAAAATAGAAGAAGAATGGCGTTTTCTATCTTTTCCAGGTACATAGCACTCTGGTCTTTTTTGAAATCAATCGCCAACCCTTGGAATGACATCGAGAAGCCATTATATTCTTTGCAAGAAACCGTTACATCTTCAGAAATCCTCAACGCCTTTTCGAATTCCTTTGTTGTGAAGAAAAAACTCATGGCGGGTTAAAAACTAGATCTTGCAAAGCTACCATTACATTCAATTTGCCAGTTTAAATATAAACCATTTGATTTACTCCTATAACTCTAAAATTGGGTCGTCCATGTGGTAGGAAGGGATTGGAATGGGTATGGGGGAAGCCCTTTGCATTTTGTGATTTTTGAAGATTTGGCAATTTGGAACAAATTGGCCTGCACCCCCGCTTTGAATTTTCAACTTAGACACATGGCTGCTTCTGATTGGAAATGGGGTCACGACCCTTTTCTCAATATTTTAACCTTTTACGGAAAAAAGCTTCAAAAACTCAATTGCCTCCACCAGCCCGCTCTCCTGCTTTGAATTTTCAACGGCGGGCTTCATCTTTGACTTTTTCCCTGCAGACTTGAACTTTGACTTTTTCCTTTATAGCCTGATCGGGGCCATGGGGCAAATTTACCATTTTTTGCCAAAAGTGACCAAAAGTGTTAAGTTCACAAAAAATCCTATTCTTCCCCATCTAATAGGATCTGACCACATACTTGCATTCATTGTAGCCAAAATTTGACCGGGAAAAGATGCCCGTCATCCCGACTGTGGAAAATATGCAGAGGAAGAAAACTTCATTGTTTTGAGTCCAACATTCAAATTTCCTTCACGAACTGGAGGCCTGGAGGAAAAAAAATGACTTGACGACCTGTGTAATAGAACAATTGAAAAATTTTGATAAAAAATGGAGGTTACAAAGATGATATTACGTGAACAGATCGGGAAATGGAGAATTTCTCAAAATGAGCAAAAAAGAGAATTAAACAACACGAGGGCACGAATTTTGATAATTTCTTAAATCTCTAACTTGGCTTAAACACCAATGGATGACATGAGCTCAAAAAAATTGAATTTGGCTATGAAAACACAGAGCTATTTTCAGGAGACAACACAACAATTGGATTACGATTCTTTATCACACCATTATAAGCAGTGCTCACAATACCTTTTTCTAAAGCAGACTTTGAATTTATTTTCCATCCACCATTGTTGAATCGAGATACCTTTTGGAAACACTCTTCCCCACGTAGAATGACCCATGGAACTTGTTGTGTTGGGAAGTTGATTTGTTGGTCCCACACACATGGGTGAGTAAAGTTGAGACACCTTTTACATGTTTGACTGAAAATAGTCCAACTGTAGCATGGACATGCACCAATAATCTATAAAGCACCTAAGTTGTGTGTGTGAACTGTTCCACTTGAAAAACTAAATGCATCCCTCATCTCGAATCGATTTCAAATCAATTAATTTGCTTCAAGTTCTTTTCATAAAGTCCATTTCATAGCTTCTTTCATAGATTATTATTATTATTATTATCATTACGGATAGTTTATAGTGTATCTTAGCATTTAATCATTTATTTCGCCATTTGTTTTCTATGTTTATTAGTTCATAGTTTCTTTGATCATTTATTTTAATAAGGATATCAGTTCTTAATTTATCTCTTAGTTTATGGTCTAATAATAGCTTTTGTAGCTTATTTCCTCTTATTCTATATGAATGTCAGTCTATGATTTTTCTTAAATAATTAGGTTCATTATTGTTATTATTTCTATTAAGTAATTTTTTGAAAACATATATACCACCTTTCTTAACCATATCAACTAATTACATTTATCTTATTTTCCAGGTGAAATCAACAAATTCGCAACCATCCAACAACGTCGTCAAATATCACTTGTTAAAAAAAACATTCCACCAATCTCCTTTCACTGACCCTGTCTGAGATTGTAAATGGTGCCATTTTAGGCTACTAGGGCATTCGAGACTATTGTGTGGCACTCTCAAATTACGTCACTATCACATGGGATTAAATAACCAGGAAAATCGTTCTCCAAGTTTTTCTTGTTTAGCTCTATTTTCTTTTTTCTGCATTGAATTTTCCCTTTTCTAAGTGTTTGTGTACATCGAATGTCATATTTCATTTTGGTCTAAAACAAATCTTCTACATCCTTCCTGATCACATAGCCTAAATAAGGGGTTTAACTCTCTGCATTTCACTTAACACACATTTCCTGAAACTTCATGAACATAATTAACACATCAAAACATTCCTCTCACTTGGTTAACTGATTGGGACTTAAACACCCAACAGGAAACTATCTTAGACATCTCCCAATCCAAAACTACATGAAACCATATTTACACTTTTATTCTTTAGGAAAATTTATTATCCATCTTACTTTTCTTTCCACATCTCGTAATTAATCATGATGATAAAAAATATGCTACTTGATTTTTTTGTCAGCAAAATACATAGACAAATGTTTCTCTATATCACACCTATTGTCGTTCTCTCTCAAATCGAGACAAAACAACAATCTGCTTTATCCAATGATATTACTTCTTCTGACGATCTCACCTAACAAGATACTAAACTCAAAACCATGTCGCCAGTCACCTAACCTCCAATCCCCATGGTCTTGCCTCATGAGAACCATGTCATCTAAAATTATCCCCACCTTGACACCAACCCTCATACATTATGCCAAGCTAGTCTTCCTAAACCGATCGCACCATCATCTCCCACTCCTCTTGAGAAACTTGGGCCTCCTCCTAACCCCATATATGACTTCTCACTCCAAAAATCTCCTATAATCTCTCAATCCTCCCAATCTCCAAAATTGGTGGATCGCATTCCACCCACCTCCCATTTTGACAATTCTATTTCATCCACTATTAATAGGCATGTCCAGCCGTCTCAAAATCTTAACACACATATCCCCATTTATCTTTTACCACAACAACCTACCCTACTTCAAAAAATACATCATGTCCCTATTGTTCAACATCATCCTATACAACAATCCCAACCTATGACACATGTTAGTCCTTGCCGAGCAGCTCCCCAAACACCCACATATCCACGAATTAATCAATTGTCTTATGAAATCATTCCACAAACATATTATCCAAAAACTTATCGACCACCTTATCAGATGATTCCCCAACTACCCACACACCCAAAAACACATCATTCACCTTATCAAACTACTTTTCAAACCACACAGCCAATCCAATCTCAATCTTATAATACCTCAAGTGATTCAATTCATGCCTTAATGAATTAGTTATCCAGTTTAGAAATCGTCACCTTGGCACCCAAGAACACCTTATCCTATGAAAAAATATGTAATGAACCAATTCATCTATCGGTTCTAATCAAACCCTACCCTCCTCATTGGAAACTTTTCACGTTTAATAAGTTCAAAAATAAGGCAAATACCCACCATCATCTCCTCGTATTTAAACAGGCATGTTGTCTTATTGCACATGATCATGATCTACTTCTTCACACTTTCCCCATGTCTTTTTCTAGTCCCGCGTTGGATTGGTACAACAATATCTCACAACATTCCATATTCTCCTTCACCCAATTTGCACAGTTGTTCTTAGAACACTTTTCTATCAATATCACATGCAAAACCACTATCGCTGATCTATATACCATTTGATAGTTTGAAAATGAGCCCATCGCCGACTTCTTCACATGATGGCATGATGTTATAAACCAAATATCTTTCACTATCCCAAAAATTGCACTCATATAATTATTCTCGTGTTCTTATGCAAAACATATATCTTCTACTTTGCAGATCCAATCATTCCAAACCTTTGATGAAGCTTTCACAATAGCTCGCAAGCTTGAAACCCATGCCATTGAGTAGGGTCATCTCAAAATCAAATCGGCTAAACTTAAAGTTGAATCTATTAAACCATTCACACAAAATGATAAATTTAATGGTACAACCAACACTGTGGTCATTAAACCCTCATCCCCATCTACATCAAGCACATGGTCTCAGTAACGATCCCCTCAATCAATAGTCAACTCCACTCCCTTAGGAGAATCATACAGTTCTATATTTGATAAGTTTATGACCGTGAATTCTATCCAACTGTCTCCCATACGACCCGTGGACAACTCGCAACCCAAGCCTATTTGGTATCATGAAGCCCACTATTGTAAATATCATCGAGTCAAAGGTCATAACATTGAGAGATGTTGTTCCTTCAAATATCGTGTCCAACAACTCATAAATCAAGGGGATATCCAAATTAATACCTCCACTACGTAAACTAATCAACCACCAACAAATCAAGCCACACTCTTTACATCTCAATTGTCGAATGCTTATATGATTGACATTGTTAGTCAAGATCTTATCTTATCACCAACTCTGTATGTCCCTACATTGGACATTATTCTCATCCCTTATGTGGAACTTGTCACACCTACATCAACTTTCACTACCTGTCTTGAACCTATACCATCTCCTATCCTTATCGCATCCACATCAAATTTGACTATACCATCCACTTCCACCGCTTCAAACATAGCCCAATCTACCATATTAGATTCATCTTTAACACATATCTCAGCCCCACTCATATTCACACATATCCTTACATCTCTCACACCTATTTCTTTACCCACATCTACCTCAAACACACCTATTACTACACCTACATTACTCACAACCATCCCAACAAATCTCAGTTCTGCTACATGCACCCTTGCAACCCCACCTTTGACATCAACCCCATTAGCTAACATATCATTCTTCTACTTCTACACCAGACAATACTCATGCATTTTCCACATTACCCATGATGTTTACTCCATCAGTTATCACATCACCCACATCTCCAAATATCTCAAAAATTCCTACATCTTTATCTATGCCAACGACCCCTATATCTATCATACCAAAAAATACACCTATCCCTAGCCTGACATCTTTACATATATCTTCACCCATGGCCACATCACCTAGTTTACCCCAATACTCTTTACCTAATCCTTCTATCACACCAACCAAATCCTCTCGATCTACAACCTTATCAAAGATACCCTTTGGATCATTTACTGAACCAACACATCTACCTAAATCAAATAAATATGATTTACCTTCTCCCTCTACAAAATAAAATCTTTCCTCACTAAAACCAAAACAATCCACATCTCACATAGATATCAATAATCACATCATACAAACACATATATCTTCATTATCATCCTTGTCTTATTTTAGGAAATTTTCTCTATTAAAAACCACACCACCACTATCAGATCCTCAAGTTGAAATTATAATCATCCCTACTAGATGTAAATCTTCTCGGTTGAATTCTATGGCTCAGGGAAAACATCCCCGACAGTCCCCTATGCATCCTTGGAAACATTCAGGTTTTCCCTCTTCTCAACAATCCAATGCCACAATGTCTATTTGAGGATCAATCTCTCTATCTACAACATCTTACAACAATCGATACATATCCAAACAATACAATCCTTCAAACAAATTTGATTTTTCCTCCAAATCTACATTCACTTTTTCTCCTAGTTACAAGCTGAGATATCCTATCAAAACCCATAAGAGTTACCTTCCCTTTGACACTTCAATGGGGTCATACGCAAATATATTTCGACATTTAACTTGAATATCTACCATCACACTTCCTCCCATTAAATCATTCAATCCCTATGGTCTCAAGCCATCACGGTTCAATCCTAATTGCAGTTGTTCTTATCATCGTACCCCGGGCCATGACATTGAACATTGTAAGGCATTTCAGACAATTGTCCACCACCTTGTTGAGAAAGATGATTTCCTCTTTCAAAGGAAAGTGCCTTCTCCATCTACCTTGAATCCAATTCATATCCCATCTGTCAGGTCTCCCATGATTCCTCCATCCACATCATCCCTTAACATCCCTCCTACACACAAAATTTCTCCTAAGGAAGGTCCTCCATTGTTCATCAATACCACTTATCTTACTAAGCACATGTGGTCTCTAATTGTTTACCCCATCCAAATCTAAAACAATCTCATCTAAACTCTTTCGACATCCTTTAACTCCTTCACATTTAAGTTATTGAGGAAACAACCATACAACTCCCTTGTTACTAAGGGACTTCCCCTCTTGACATTGTTTCATTTATCCCATCCAAATCCAAACCAATCTCATCTAATATCTTTTGACATCCTTTAACTCTTTCGATTAAGGGACATTTTTTACCGATGTCCACCATTGTGGCCATATTTGTGTCTCTCTTGGGCCACATTTTATTTTCATCAAAAATCCACCGTTGTGGTCATATGTTTGTTTCCTTTAGGACATAGTTTTATTTCTTGCTTTTCTATCATCCCATCTTGTTGCAACCTAATGTCTTACCTCTCCTGGTGGTAAACCAGAGAAAGCCTCTTAATGCATTGCACTTGTGACCAGTCTACTATTAGCATATTTACCAATGAGCACTTAGTTACATCCTTCTATTATTTCACCATCCTTAGCCCCTTTCATTTTTCATTGTAATAATCTGAATTATGTGGTCCGCCTTCACTACTTTGATATGACCCCGTAACAATTACATCTGTCACCTTCTCATTCTCCTATTGTAACCATGCAAAGGGTCTAGGGTGTCTATTGTAGATTCCTTATCCACTCTTAATTGGTTTACTTAGCTATTCCCAGCTCTCCCCCATGTGAATCTCAAATTCACATATGTAAAAGGAAAAATCAAATTTATCAACAAAATAGATTGATCCCTTGAAGGACAGCTGTTCATGCAAAAAAAAAGCATAAAAATCAAAGTCAAAGCAAAATCAAAAGAAATAGACTGTTCCCTCAAAGGACGGCTATCATACTATTCTTTCCATCCATATTATGTATAAAGTAGACCATACCCTTGAAGGATGTCTACTTTGTTATTATGGCATCTAGAAGGTTTTCCACATTGATCAGCCTTCTTTTATCAACATTTTCCGAAAGCTTCCTGCATTGATCAGCTTTCTACTATTGTTCTTTCTCTTTCCCAGAGCTAGGGCATGGACTTAAGGAACACCGCCTTTGTAGAACCTTCTTCCCCTATACAACTCACATCTCAACCCCTTTGTCATGTCAAAGTTAGGATTATGAGCATCTTTCCTCCATATTTCCCTCATCGTCTTTTGTTATAACTAACTATCGTTGGTTATGTGTTAACACCTGCTATTGGCTGCAAGTGCAATGCCTTGAGTGGTAACCTTTCTTATTTATCTTCAATCCAGTTCGAAACATAGTTTTCTTATACGCCCTTGCTACAACTATGTTCCATTCATCTCATCAAGATCATATTTTATAAAAATCACATCAAATTTCACACTATGAATTTTATATCTATCGATCATCTCCATGAATGTGTTTACAAATACACTTTTCGATTTGTGAATTCTACTTGATCACCATTACAGTTTGTGAATCCTACTTGAGGATCCTTCTCAAGGAAATTTCATTATCCTATAGCTCCTTATCTCTCAAACATTTTCAACTACATCTTTAATACATTGCTCCTTGCTCTCCATGTCCACTCATCCCCATTTATCACCACATCATCCTTCTCACCTTTCTGTCCCCTTTCACCACATTAGAAATCTTACTTGTCTTTCCTCTTGAGTTTTGCTTTCACTCTTCTGCTTTCAGTTTGACAATATTACTTAACCATCCATATAGCTAGAGAACCTTATTTAAGGTATATCTTCTTCCTTGGATCCTCCTGTTGTATTAGATTCTCCACCATTTCCTCTTTCAGTGGATGGCAAGAACCGCCACAAACATCTTTCCACTCCTCCTTTTCTGATTGACACATTTGAATCATCACTCCGACCACGTGGGCATCCCAATTAAGAATTGCCCTTACACTCTCTTTCTACACTTCATATGTTCCTCCAACCACTCATGTCACACTCCTTTGTTTCCTTTTACTATTTTCATCATTTTTCGGTTTGGTGATCCTACTTAACCATCCCCATCACAAGGCAATCTTACGTAAGAGTTCCTCTTAAGAATGGTTTTTCATCTGATCCTTCCATCTCCCATCATATCTTCCTCATCCTTTGTCTCCTACCTCTCATTGTAATTTTCTACTCTAACCAACCATTCCACACTTGCATCCAATATAATGTTTTCTTTCTCCTTCCATGTCATCACTGCCGGTATGGTGATCTTACTTAACTCCTCCTGCAGCATGGCGATCTGACTTAAGAGTCCCTCTTAAGCATGATCAGTCATCCTGCACTTGCCCACTACCCCACATTCTCTCTATCGACATTTTCTCATCATTCCCCATCATCACATCCTCTCATCTCCTCTTTCATTCTCACAAACACCACTTCCTACTGGTCCCTTTTTCATCTCCATCATCCGTCGTTGGGTAATCTTACTTAACCATTGCTTCTCCATTCATTTCGTGTCTTGTTTCTTCATTTTTTTCTCATTCATTCTCATCCACTGCATCCTCACCTCACCTTCATCTTCCTACACATCATTATTCCTCTTTTCTTTACTCTTTCCACTCCATCTTCTAGAGTTCTCCCACATATCTACCCCCATACTTACCTATCATTGTCATTGATATTTCCCCTAACATTCTTTCATCATCATCTTCTATTTCCGCGCTATTAATTATCAGTGGACTTCTCCTAAAAATCACTCATCCCCATTCTACACAGTCTGAATCCTTTTCTTTGACCTCCTCCATTCTATCCTCATTCCTTCCTTCCTTTGTGCCCTCATGATCATTATCAGTGGGACTTCTCTTAACGTCCCTTCATTGTGCGTTCCCCTTCCCGTTCTTCATTTACTTTCTACCTCGTCTCATATTTTGTCCCATCTTTTCGGACTGATCATTATCGTTGGATTTCTCCTAACATCCATTCACTAGCATTGCCTCTCCTATCCCTTCTTTTCTTTTTCCTCGCCATCTCTCCATCATTCATTCTTCCTTGCCAATTTCTTCACTATCTTCATCATGCACCCTCTCTCTATTTTCTCATCATCAACATATCCTCATCTCATGTATCTCTAATTCTTTTCGAATTGATGTCATTCCTCCCCTCAAGATTCTCTTTACGCTCCTTGTGCTTCTTACTCTTTAACAAATATCTCTACTCTTGGTTCACTTCCTTCTGCATAATTTTCTTCATTTTCTTCTCCTCCTTTCTGATCCTCATCTTATTTCACTTCCTTTAAATCGTCCTTCTCCCTGTTTTTCCTCGCACTTCCTCCTTACTTCCTCGTCGATAACCTGACCCTTCAGCATTGTCTCATATCCTTTATCATCTCATCATCCACATGCATTTCCATGCGGTCAGTTCCATATTATTTGCCTTGGATTTTCTCACTATGATCTGCTTCCTTCTATTTTATTTGCTTTATGATCTCTCTTCATTTTCCATTACATCTCTACCTTCCTCTACTTCATCCTTCTTCACACCTTTCGTTTTAAATAACTCTCTCTCTCTCTTTCATAATTTCACCTTCTAATCTGTTCTTTTCTTGTCTTCTCTTTGCTTTTCCTTCTTCATTTCCCCCTTTCTTTATAATCCTTCTTTGTTATCTTCTTCCTCCCCTTTCATTCCTTCTTTTCTCCTCCTCCGCCTTTGTCTCTCTATTCCATACCCTTTTCACCTTCACATTCAATCTTTCTTACTCTTCTCATTATCAACCAATCCTCACTGTCTATTCCCTTTTCTCTTTCTCAACATCCCTCACACCTAGCATTCACGGTCAATGCCAATGTTTCTCCATTTATTTACCACCAATCTATTTCATTACCATTCTTGTTCTTCTCTCTGCAACATTGACCTCTTCTCTTCTTGAGAACCCTGTCACGTCTTTTATATTCGTCATTCCTCTCACAGGGACATCATCATATCTATTTCTAAGAATCTCTTCCCATTTTCCTTTGACATTTTTATCTTGGAAGATACCATAATAGCCATCACCTATCTGATCTTATTCTTTTCCATGAATATTTTCTCTATTTTTTTTTGACGCAAAAGTATCTTGACTTCTTATCCTACTTATCAAGTAGGATAGCTTTTACCTTCTAATTTGCTAACACTTATTCATCTTTCCTATGAAACATGATTACCATCATATTTATCACCCTTTTAAGGAATTTTATCTCACCTTTCTATCCTATCTGCTCATCATGTGCACATTTATGATTATTCCCCCTGGGATATCTTATTTCAACATCCATCTATGTCTTATGTTGGGGCACCTTATTCATCCTTGTAATTTTTAATGCATATAACTCACTTTGTGTTCTCCTCATGCCCTGTGCTAGGGCATCATTATCTTCATCCTCGTCCCTTTTGCGGATGCATGATTTTTCATACGATTCCTTGCAGACAAAGGATTTCACACATATTTTCGCATTCATTTGCACATATTTTGATTCTTTCCTATGACCCATTGGTCATCATGGTTTACATCCATACTATAGTGGTCTTCACCCACTCACTGGTCTATAGAACATTGTTGTCTGTCTCCATTGAGACCGTAATTGTCCTCTACCAATGTGATATTGGAGTCACCGCCATACTTTTTTTTATTGTTGTTGTGATCCTTTTTTTCCTAAGGAATCTTTCCTTTGGTCATATCTTCATCCATCCTCTGACACATATTTCATCTAACCCTTTTTGTTTTTTTCTCCTGACTTGCTATCGCAAACAACTCAACAAAATAGGGAAAATGTAGACACCAATTTTTGGTATAACGCCCCTCCATCATCTAGCATTCGTGAAATTTCCTATCTCACCTTTATTTTTCCTAAATTTCAATAAACCTCGTCATCTTTCCAACCCAATTTAATTAATTATTAAATGGGCTCCATATAACCCCATTTAATAATTAGATTTTGACATTATCCCCCATCTCTCACAAAATATTCAATCCATGGGTATTAATATACCCATCCGACGCCCCTTTCTAAATTTCAAATGGAATCTATCATCTCACCTACCATGTCAATCATGCTCCCCACTCCATCTAATAATTCAAGCCATGGTCCCCACGTGATCACATCATATCTCTTAACTCGGGTTACTCTACCCAACCCTGGTTACTTGTTAACCCCAATCTAAGCTCACATCCAAGCTATATAAATAAGGGGTTTTTCCAGAAGACCTGAAGAACCTAGACTTGGAGATATAGGCCCAGAGAGGAGAAGAAAGAGGACAAGTTTAAGGGAGAAATATTTTATGGTTTGTTATCTTACCATCTTGATGTTCATATCCATAGTAGAGCACAAGCTAAGTTCCCTCATCATTTTAGGTATGATAACTACGGTTCATGATCTATTATTATCTTGTCTGACAAGGGGTTGCTATGAATCTTTTGGAGAATGTATGGGTAATCATAACACAAACTTAAAGTCTTCTTTGTGCTAGTATGATGTCACAGTATTGGTTATAAATAGTCCTTGTCAAACATCTTTTAATAAATATATAATTTATCATATCTATGATAAAATGGACTTTGTTGACACATTAGCATAAGTGGTTCATCCATTTATTATTTCATATTTGTGTTTCAATGTTTGCTTCATTTTATTAATTGTATTATATAAGATTTTAAATGTTAAACCTTCTCAAAGTAATCCAATAGGGGAAAGGTTTCTCCTCAATGATAATGAAAGAGTGTGATTGTTTTTAACATCCATAACTCACAACCTTGAATAGGAAGAGTCTAAAATATATCTAGGTAGTTATCTCTTGTCTTCTAATTTTTGTTTAGACACTATGAATTCATGAAGGTTCATATCTGTAAAATCCTCTTAATTCCTCTTCTTCTTTGAGGTGGTACTATTGTTGGACAACCTTCCTGTGGGATGAAGGTAGTCTATTCTATTTTTGTATTCAAAGCTCTTAAGGCATGAAAGAAATTTCATACCATTTACATTTCCAAAAGAATGACCATAGTTGAGATTCTTTCCAAAATTTTGTTTAAGGTTTGTGCTATTAAATTTTTTTATGAATGAATCTTTTCCTTATATGATCCCACTCATTGCATAACTTTGTGCATGTAAAATTATATGTAAAGATAATTTTTAAAAAATCAAGTCCTCTGGGTCCCATGTATGAAAGTACACAAGTGCTTTTATCAAAATGGTTTGTGGTTGTTCTTCTCCCAGTCTATGCTTATTCTTATTTCTTTGATCTTTTTTAAACTCAAAGACATAATAAATTCTAATAAATAAGGCATAGGAAAATTCAACTATACTTATGCTCAACAAAATAATGAGGTCAAACAAGAAACAACCAAAATAAATAACTGCAAAAGAAATTCCAAAATAAATGAATTATCCTTATTTCCTCCCTTTTGAATTCATAAGAGGTCATTTTATTTCTACAAAAATGAACTTCTAATATTTGACTAGCAGTAGACATGGTGGATCATGTTTCAACATTAAGACTCTTCAAAGATAGATCCAGGAAGGTCCAATTTTTGGGCCTTAGATTGATTTTCTGATCAAAAACTTCACCTCCCAACCATGAGCCACAAAAGTTATCATGGCCATCTATCTTATTACACATATCTGAATCTTTTGCAATACTAACACAAACTTCTAGAGTGGGAAAGTCCTATGGCTAAATTCATTATGAGAAATTATTTTCTCTAAAAGCGAAAAGGAGGGAGGCTCCATTCATGAAGCTTCATATCTGTAAAATCCCAAGGTGTCATGGATGAAGGTAGCTCGGGGTAGTTTAAAAGAATGAATAGTTGAGATTCTTCCCCTAATCAAATGGGTGGTGAAAGATGTAAACTAAGAGGGGAGCCCCTAAGATAATGAAAACCCTAGAGGGTGGATCATGATCATTAGGAAATCCAGATCCAGGAAGTCCTTTCCTTTGTATGTCACCTCCCAACCAGAGCCACCATGGCCCTCCTCATTGTCACATGAGTGGGCTGACTAAAGCCATTATGCAGAGGAGGGAGCATGACTGAATGAGAAATGTGAGATGGGAGCAGGACTCTGAGTTCGGTGGGATGACTACGTTCAGGGATGACCATGACCATTGTGGGATAGAAAGCACTGAGAGGGAGAAGGTGGCTCCTGAGAAACATTGCAAGGGGTGTCTCCCCAGTGAAGGAGGAGTGTCTGGAGGTGTTCTACCTCAAAAAAAGGCCACTTTATTAAAGATGTTTGCACTTGAATCTGCAGCAGCACATTGGAGATAACCATTGAATTATTAGATATAGAAAAAAGTTGATCAACTTCAACATTAGAAACTAAACAAGAATTCCTTTCTTTCCAAATCCAAAAAATAACTTTTCCTCTCAAAGCATGCCAAATTTGGGGGAAAATGTGAGGCATTCTAGGGTTATAGCCTAAAATAATATGATGTCAAGTGAAACATTCTGGTCTGAATGGAAGAAAGAATGAGTGAATCTATTTCCAAGCCTTTTGGACTTATCTACAATACCAAAAATCTAAAATCTATGTTTATTTTAGGGTATTATAAAAATATTAAATGTATTTTTTCGTTCATTTTGAAATATGTATTTTTTATTGCATTGTTTTGCTTCATTATGCAAAGTACCTTCAATGTCTATTATAGGAAAAGTGGAATGAGTATATTGCAATGGGGAAGAAGCGTTATACCATAGAAATAATGGTGATAATTCAACACTTTTAAGATGTTATAAAAATCTTTCCAAAAAAGATGTAAAGGTTTTCAGGAATTGGATGACTGCTTATCTATATATGAATTTATTTAAGTCCTAAATGTGAATTGTTCATGTTAACATAGTTAAATCCTTGAATGAGATCTATTCTATGTTTTAAGAAAGAAAAGTTACTGATATGCTAGTTTGTATTAGCATTAAACACATCACATGATTGTATGTTTTTTGTTTTTCTATTTTTTGGAGGGAATTTGAATCATTCCAAAAATTTATTAGTTTGTTCACCTTAAACTTAATATATAGGTTTTGAGTGCAGAGCGAGCATGAGAGTAGAAGAGTCCAAAATTTGAATTTGGTGGGAGGAAGGAAGATTTTTTGGATCATAATATGGGGGATCTAGTTGCAGATCATCCCAAAGGGTAGAAGGATGTTGCTTTTTCGGTGGAAAGAGCCAAGGGGGATACACCCAGAGCCACCACATCCATGTGGGATGCAAAGGTTCTTGGGGAACATCACATGGAGAGCCAGGAGACCCATATTTACCCTTGTTTCAGTAACAATAATATCTCTCTAGCAATATTAGATTCCTTAGCTAAACGTGCTAAATCCAAAATGGAGCATACCATTATTGCGAAGATTCATGGAGGAAGTCCTAGTATTGATGATTTTTTGCAAATGGGCTAACAGGAGATGGCAACCGAGAGGAGCCATGGATATAATTGTTTACACTAACTCTTTCTTTGTGGTTACTCTTTCTCTCAAAGAAGATGTGACTAATATTCTAACATGAGGGTCATGGTTCATGGGGGAGCTCTTGTTCTGGTTCATAGTTGAAAACCTAGATTTGCTCTTGTTCCGGTTCATGGTTGAAAACCTGGATTTAATCCCCTAGATTCCCAGGTGAGGGAACGCTCAATCTGGGTTCGTTTACCAGGCCTCCCTTTAGAATATTGGGAACCGGAAATTATTAAAGGAATAGCTAAGGCGGTTGGGGAGATGATTGTGGTTGGTCCAACCACCCGAGCCAAAACAAGATTATTACATGCTTATTTTTGTGTCAATGTACAAATAGATCGAGAACTCCCAAGATGTATTATTCTGACATTCAAATGGGGAGAGCACCAACAAAAAATCGACTATGAGTCAAGCTCATTGTTGTGTTTCTCTTGTTTCAAAGCAGGTCACTATTCCAAATCTTGTCCTAAATCCAAAGAGACTAAATCTACCAAGGTGTACCAGGTTAAGGAAGGATTCAATAAGAGAATGGATGCATGTAAAAACCAAATGGAACAAGGAGAAACATCTAATCCCATACACATTCCCTCTCTGGTGAAAGAGAATGGGCAAAGTGATCTGGTACTTGTGGACAACAAAGAACCTGCCCCCTGCTCATGAAGTGGAGCAGCAAAGAAAATATGAAGGGGAACTTTCGACTGATGGCCAGTTGGCTTCACCCACTCATGTGGAAGTGGCTGAAACCCAAGAAAAAGTGTGATATGTTATTGAGACTTTTGGGACCATTCAAATTAAAACATATGTAGAAGATACCTTTAGCAACCCAAGCTTCTTTTCTCAAAAACTGGACTCTAGTCCTATAGTAGTCAACAATATGTTTGAGGTCATTAGCCTTGAGGAAATAGAAACAGTTGAGGGTAGGAAGAGCCCAGTTGTCACACCTTTATCTCAACCCAAATGGACTATGAAGAAAACTACTCCAAAGGCGGATTTTGGAGGAAATAAATCTAACCCAAGGTGACCCACCCTGAGAGAGAAGAGGGACAGAGCTTCAAAGAAGGAAGTCTAAGATCCAGTGATACTTGTGGTAAGTTTTGACAAACCCAAATCTTCTAAATGATCATTTTATCTTGGAACATTAGAGGGCTAAATAACCCTTGTAAGCATATGATTTTAAGAGATCTCATGAAAAATAATAATTTGGATATTCTTATAATCCAAGATACTAAGATGAGTGTTAAAAAACTAAATGAAATTCAAAAAAAAAAATTGGAAAGATGATGTTTGTAGTGGTGTTAACTCTATTGGAGCCTCTAGGGGACTGGCCTATTTTTGGAACAGCCTCATAGTGAAACGATGAGGTTCTTCTTGGCAGTCAACATCATATGACTATCTACTTCATTGATTTGATCTCTAAAAGAAAATGGATATTTTCAAATGTTTATACTCCCAATTCTAGGAATGGTAGGAAAGAGTTCTGGAAGGAAATGAAAAAATTTAGAAGTTGCTTCAGGGACTTGGACTAGTTGATATGAGGGGATCTGAATACCCCTCTTCTACCCTCTATGACAAAAAGGGTAATATTACCACCGTCTCTGAAAGCATGGATGATCTAGCCAATTTTATTCATTTGAATGGTCTTTTTTATTTGGAGCTTAGAGGACCAAAGTTTACTTGTTCAAATAGAAGAACAGGTAAAGACTTAATCTAAATTAAATTAGACAAATTTCTTGTCAATTTTCAATGGGTCCAATCTCAGATATATTCCATGTCTTCTCTTGCCCGTACCGCATTAGATCATAATCCTTTTCTTCTCATATTTGATGATGCTTAGAAAATCAAAGGAAGACCCTTTAGATTTGAAAATATGTGGACTACCCACCCTAATTTAAGAAGAAAAAATGAGGAATGGTGAAATATACCGACTAGAGGAAATAATATGTATCAAGTTACTACCAAATTAAAGAATGTCAAAGATGAATATCAAAAGATGGAATAAAGAAGTTTTTGGGGACATCTTCTTGCAAAAATGTAAAGTGGGTGAAGACTTGAGAAATCTTGAAGAACTCATGGAGGAAGGGGAGTGGAGTTTACAAGACAAAGAACAGGAGAAAATCTTGCTCTCTGAATTTCATAATCTATTTACTAAGGAAGAAATCTACGAGAAACAAAAATATAGAATAAATTGGCTCAAGAATGGAGACAGTAATACTAAGTTCTCCCATGTCTTTGTTATTATCAAATCTAACAAAGCTAGAATACAAGAAATCGTCAAACATGATGATACACTCACTACTGAGGAGAAGGAGGTTTCAAAAACCATTATCAGTTGCTTCCAGAAGTTGTTTGCCAAAGGCCCATTAGCTAATGAGCGAATTCTGGACAACACACTAAATATTTTTGACAAAGTGATAAGTGACGAGGACAATAGGGATATTTTGGTGAGTCCTAGTGAAGAGGAAATTAGAGCCATTATTTTTCTTATCAAAGGAGATAAATCCCTAGGGCTAGATGTCTTTTTGTTCCAATTATATTGAGAAATTATCAAAAAAGAGGTGGTGCAAGCTAGTCAAGACTTCTTAAAATTTGGTTTGCTGCTCAAACAGGTTAACCATACCTTTATGGCTCTTATTCCAAAAGTTTCTAGAGCCAAAGATCTCAAGGACTTCAGGCCTATTAACCTATGTAACACTCTTTACAAGATCATTTCTAAAATCTTGGCTTTTAGATTAAAGGAGGTTCTTCATAAGTTCATTTACCCCAACCAAGGAGCTTTTGTCCCAGAAGACAAATCTTAGATAGTATTATAGCCATTCATGAAACCATCCATCCAGTGGAAAAATAAAACTGTGAAGCTATGATGGTGAAACTTGCTATGCACAAGGCCTATGACAAAATTTCATGGCAATTATTAGGCCTCGTCTTGGATAAGTTGGGCTTTGACCCTGAGGTCATCCAAGTGATTCAAGAATGCACATATACCCCTTGTTTTTTAGTTCTCGTTAATGGTAAACCTCAAGGCTTCTTCAAGATTGAAAGAGGTTTGCATCAGGGGGACCCCCTTTCTCCATTACTCTACATCATTAATGCCAAAGCCCTTAGCCGTGTGTGCCAAAAAGATAAAATGGAGATAAGATTGATAGGTATCAAAGTGGTTAATGGGATTGACAATCTTTGCTTACAAAAATTTGTTGATGACACTTTTCTTTTGGGACAGGCTAATGTTAATGAACCAAGAGTTTTCAAATAAATTGTTAAAGACTATGAGAATGTCTCTGAAAAACTCATGAGCTTCCACAAAAGTTATTACTTCTTTATAAATGTAATTCAACAACAACAAAGAAGATTGGCTGATATTCTGGGTTACAGAATTAAAACGATGCCTGATAATTATTTAGGGATGCCTCTATGTGGGAGAAAACCGGGACAGGATACCTGGAATCCGCTAATTGAAATGTTTAAAAAAATAGCCTCATGGAAGGGAGCCCTTCTTATCCAGGCAGACAAAGCCCAATTGTTACAGAGCTCATTGCAATGAGTGCCAATTTATATAATGTCTATCTTCAATTTTTTTTCAAAGTTAGATTAGCTATTGAAAGAATACAAAAAAGACTCTTATGGTTTGGTATTGAGGAAAATACCAGAATCCCCCTTGTTGTTCGGGAGAAATTTACTAAACCCAAGAAGTACAGTGGCTTATGTCTCAAGAATATCCAAATAATGAATGAAGCTCTGATACCTAAGATATGATGCAAAATGTACAAGGAACAAGGAATTTGGGTAGATATTCTACAAGCAAAATACATGAAAAATGTTGGCAGAATGAGTGTCTTTATTTCAAATGATGATGCCCCTAAAGGATCCATCTTTTGGAACAATCTTTCCCAAGCCATAAATCTTCTACTTAAGGGTCTATTTTGGAATCTCAGGGGATGGCAACAACATTAAATTCTGAGATGATCCTTGTTTATAAAAGGAGCCACTGGGAAAATTTAAACATTGGGCTCACCTAAAACGTTATTATTACCATGAAAAAGGTGTGTTTGTCAGAGACTATTGGGTTTTTAGCCATCAAGATCCAAAGTGGATAAGAATTTTCCCACCTCCTTGTTATAATGGATCAGAACTACCCTTTGTTGATATAAATAATAAACTAAGAAACCTCCACATTCCTAACAAACTCAACAACGATGATATGATCTGGAACAAAACTATTTCAAGAGACTATGAAGTTAAGTTTGGTTATGCCTTATCATTTGAAGATAACGAGGAGCACAAGGACGGGGCTAAAGTTTGGACCAAACATATAATTCCCAAGATAAAATTCTTCTTCTGGGAATCTATTCAGAATAAAATTCTCGCTATTGACAACCTCAAAAGGGGAGATATAATTGTGACCAATAAATGTACATTTTGTAAGGAAGAAGAAGAAACAGTTCAACATCTCTTTATGGAATGCAAATACTCTTTCCAAATTTTTGTTGCTATCATGGATGTCTTTAACCTCTAATTCCCTCCCTCTTATAGTTTAGTGGATCAATGGTCTTCTCCTTTTAGATATTCCATGATCAAAATCTGGAAGTGTTCCATGTCCCATTTATTATGGGGATGTGAAAAGAGAAGAACAATGAATATTTAATCAAATTCCAGTTCCATCCTTGTGAAGAAAATTAGCCAAAGATTAAAGGAAAATATCCATTATCAAAATGGCCTGGAAATGTGCCCTGCCCCATATACTATTGGGAATATGGAAATAGAGGAACAATAGGATATTTAATAATAAATCTTCCAACTCCATCAAGGTTGTGAAGAAAATTAGCTCCCAAAGATTAAAGGAAAATATCATGAGGTGGCTATCTGCCACATCTTTAGGGAGGGTAATACATGTACTGACAGCCTAGCTAACCAGGGTGATGATATGGACGAATGGATGGAGTGGGAAGGCCACCATATGCCCTGGAGCCACATCTTTAACCTCATTAATCATGAAAATACAGAGTAAGTTAGTTTGTTATAATCAGAAGAGATTGGTCATTATTCCCATGATAGGGGATAGAAATATGATGGAACATTATTGACGGCAGAGGGCTAGTTTTCCCTAAAAAAACTTGTGCAAAAGCGAACCATAAGAAGTGTTTGGACAAAAATGATGTGAATTACTACATAACCATAGGGGGGGAGGACATCTTACCAGGACGTCAAATAGGATGGGATGGTTTACTGGCTGCTCAAAAGATGTGGTTTCTTCGAATATATCAAAAGACTGAAAGGTAATGACTCTTCTCTTGCTCTTGATTTTGGACAAGTCTGGGATAATGGTAGAGTTTTGATTAGGGGCGTGGAAATTATTGTGACTAAAAAAAACCATAGCTAAGGCCACTAGTATGCCCATGGACGAGCTCGATTTATTTTTAAAGACAAAACCATGTAGAAACCATGAAATATTGCCACCTTTTTTGGCCCTCAATGAAAGAGTCCACTTGTTCACGGATGCCATAGCTAGAAACTGCCTACCCAAGAGATGGGAAGATGTATGCAAAGTAGTGATGAAATATATCACTCTAGAAGGAAAATTTAAGAAAACAACTTACCCATCATCTGTCCACCCTAAATTACTTTCACAGGAACCAGGATATGAGCTTGTCTTTATTTCTCATTAGATCCCTTATTGTGTCAGTAGTGGATTTCAAGGATGAAAAAATTGACACCCCATTACACCATGGCCTTATACTACTTCTTTACTAGAACGACAACCATACCATACCTCCCCAGCCATAAGCCATTAACTTTGATGACAAGACCCTAGCTACTAGAATGAAAAACCTAAAGAAGAAGAGGGAACTAGTTGTGGGAAACATAGAAGGTGTAACGGCAGAGGTTCTGTCCAATCTAAAAATTAGTGAATCTTACAAGGGGAAGAAAGCTAGCAAAGATAAATATAGTGATAATAATAGGAAATCATGTTCTACCAACATTGAAGTCTCCATTGATACCCTACTTAAGGTCACCAAATATTTGGTACAAGAAATGTAGGAATTTAAAAGGAAAGTGGCTATCTAGGACAAAAGGATTAATGGTTGAAAAATATATCTTGTCATGCAAGAACAAGAGGTGTCCATCATCCAAGATCATATTTCTAGACTCAACTCCCCCAAGAAAATAATTTTATTGATCCTCAACAACTCGGATGAGGACGATGAAGTTACGGGTTCGATGGAGGATGATCACCAAGAGACTACTTAGAATATGGATTTACAGAACCTCGGGCCCAGTTCCAGAACCAGAAGTAGGAAGAAGGTGAAATGTTAGCTGATTTTGGTCTGACTATTACTTAGCTCTGGTTTTTCCTGTATCATTGTTGTTTTGGTATTTTTTATAGTTTGTATTAAAAACGTATGTACTAAATGTGGTTTGTGCCTTGGCTCTTTGTGGGCTTCTGTCTTGGCCAAGTTGTTTAGTCTAGTTTTGGCCCTGAACCTTTTGTGGGTTTTTTTTCTTCCCTAGCTTCTCTCGTTATGAGCTATGTACTATGGATTTTTGGGGCCCCTCAAAACCAATATATTTATCTAAAAAAAAATTATAGGTTTTGAACACATTTAATTTTTTCCTTTGATAAATCATCCATGATATAAATTATTTCTCTAATGTGTTGGCTTGTGATGGTTATAGTTACGTTTTATGTCATAACGTGTTTACACGTGTAATTTTTTATTTAAGTTTATTATCAAGAGAATTATTAGTATAGGTATAGAGGTATTCTAGAAGCAACTTTAAACAATTTTCATTTAAAAATGAATTTAAATGTTAGAAAAATAAATTAATATGAAGAAAACAAAGAATAACAAACTTGATTTTCATGCATAGAAGGATGTTCAAATCTACATTTACATCAAACTGGTATAAACACTAAATCTTATAAACTTCAATTATATTGAAAATAAGATAAATGCTATGTTTTGTTATATATAATTCTCTTTCGTGGAAGTATGTTCTTACCATTTACATTCACTTAATAACATCAACTAGAAATCATTGCAATGTATTGTGGGTCTTATTTGAAAGAAGAGTGTAACAAAGTATCACAACTCTTTAGGCACTGTGTTCTATGATTTATTTGCAAAGATAAATCTAGTGATAATAATAGGGAATTGTGTTCTACTAACATAGAGGTCTCCATCGATACCCTACTTAAGGTCACCAAATATTTGGTACAAGAAATGTAGGAATGTAAAAGGAGAGCGACTATCCAGGAAAAAGGATTAATGGTTTAAAAGTAGATCTTATTATGCAAAAAAAATAGGTGTCCATCATCCAAGATCATATTTCTAGACTTGACTCCCCAAGAAAAGAAATTTCCTAATCCTCAACAACTCGGATGAGGACGATGAATTTATGGGTTCTGAAGAGGATGATCACCAAGAGACTGCTTAGAATATGGATTTACAAAACCTGGGGCCCAGTTCCAGAACCAGAAGTAGGAAGAAGGTGAAATGGTAGCTGATTTTGGTTTGACTATTACTTATCTCTAGTTTTTCCTGTGTCCTTGTTGTTTTGGTATTTTTTATAGTTTGTATTAAAAACATATGTACTAAATGTGGTTTTTGCCTTGGCTCTTTGTGGGCTTCTATCTTGGCCAAGTTGTTTAGTCTAGTTCTGGCCCTGAACCTTTTGTGGGTTTTTTTTCTTCCCTAGATTCTCTCGTTATGAGCTATGTACTATGGGTTTTTGGGGCCCCTCAAAACCAATATATTTATCTAAAAACATTATAGGTTTTGAACACATTTAATTTTTTCCTTTGATAAATCATCCATAATATAAATTATTGCTCTAATGTGTTGGCTTGTGATGGTTATAGTTACGTTTTATGTCATAACGTGTTTACGCGTGCAATTTTTTATTTAAGTTTATTATCAAGAGAATTATTAGTATAGGTATAGAGGTATTCTAGAAGCAACTTTGAACAATTTTCATTGAAAAATGAATTTAAATGTTAGAAAAATAAATTAATATGAAGCAAACAAAGAATAACAAACTTGAGTTTCAAGCATAGAAGGATGTTCAAATCTACATTTACATCAAACAGTATAAACACTAAATCTTATAAACTTCAATTATATTGAAAATAAGATAAATACTATGTTTTTGTTATATATAATTCTCTTTCATGGAAGTACGTTTTTACCATTTACATTCACTTAATAACATCAACTAGACATTATGGCAATGTATTGCGGGTCTTATTCGAAAGAAGAGTGTAACAGAGTATCACAACTCTTTAGGCATTATGTTTTATGATTAATTTGCAAAGATAATTCTAGTGATAATAATAGGGAATTGTGTTCTTCCAACATAAAGGTCTCCATCCATACCCTGCTTAAGGTCACCAAATATTTGGTACAAGAAATGTAGGAATGTAAAAGGAGAGCGGCTATCTAGGACAAAAGGATCAATGGTTTAAAAGTAGATCTTATCATGCAAGAAGAAAAGGTGTCCATCATCCAAGATCATATTTCTAGACTCAACACCCCCAAGAAAATGATTTTCTTAATCCTCAACAACTTGGATGATGAGGATGAAGTTATGTGTTCCAAGGAGGATGATCACCAAGAGACTACTCAGAATATGGATTTATAGAACCTCGGGCCCAATTCTAGAGCCAGAAGTAGGAAGAACGTGAAATGTTAGCTTATTTTGGTTTGACTTTTACTTAGCTCTGGTTTTTCCTGTGTCCTTGTTGTTTTGGGATTTTTTATAGTTTGTATTAAAAAAATATGTACTAAATGTGGTTTGTGCCTTGGCTCTTTGTGGGCTGTTATCTTGTCCAAGTTGTTTTGTCCAGTTCTTGCCCTGAACCTTGTTGGGTTGTTTTTCTTCCCTAGCTTCTTTGGTTCTGTTATGTATTATGGGGTTTTGGCCCCCCTCAAAACCAATACATTCACCTAATAAAAAAATTATAGGTTTTGAACACATTTAATTTTTTCCTTTGATAAATCATCCATAATATAAATTATTGCTCTAATGTGTTGACTTGTGATGGTTATAGTTACGTTTTATGTCATAACTTGTTTACGCATGTAATTGTTTATTTAAGTTTATTATTAAGAGAATTATTAGTATAGGTATAGGTATAGAGGTATTATAGAAGCGACTTTGAACAATTTTCATTTAAAAATGAATTTCAATGTTAGAAAAATAAACTAATATGAAGAAAACAAAGAATAACAATCTTGAGTTTTAAGCATAAAAGGATGTTAAAATCTACATTTACATCAAACAGTATAAACAGTAAATCTTATAAACTTCAATTATATTGAAAATAAGATAAATACTATGTTTTCATGTTATATATATATATATATATATTATATATTGAAGTACATTCTTACCATTTACATTCACTTAATAACATCAACTAGATATCATGGCAATGAATGGTGGATCTTATTTGAAAGAAGAGTGTAACAAAGTATCACAACTCTCTAGAGACTGTGTTCTATGATTTATTTGTATAGTCTTGTTTACTTGAGATAAATCAAAATTACAAAACAAAGAAACGTACTTACTTTCTTATAATGTCATATATAAATTGTTTGTAGGCATTATATGAACATTTTAATGATTGTAATTATTCACCTTATGTCTTTTAAAGGTATTATGTTTATTAAAAAGAATACATCCCATTAACAAAATCCATATTTAGAAAGAAAAAAAATAGCATAACAAAATATTTAATGATTGTAATCCTCCTCCTAAAATTAGTCTTTAAAAAAATATATATTACAATATTTTGTTTATTTTATATATAACAAGAAGGACTTTTGCTTATAACATATAAACAATAATATTCTTTATTCATTATTTGGTCTTTTATATAAATTTTGCATGTCATATTGTATAAATGTGTGAGAATTATTAACTTTAGTATTAGATATTGTTATTTCGAGTCAACATAAGTATGCAAATCTTAAATTGAACTTGTTATTTTTAATAGATTTGAAGATAGATTTCCAATTAAAAACTCTATAGAAATTAAAATAATAAAAAATGATTAGATACTAGACTAAACTAATGGAAATGTGTGATGCACGAGGACTACAATAACCTTTAGCTGCTAATGAGACGAGAATTTAATATCTTTACATTATTGTAATTTTCTATTAAATAATAACAAAATTTAAATATGAATATTAATATATTAGATAAAATAAAGATTGAATATAAACTTACTTTACAATTCATAGATTTAAAAGAAAAATCTTTGACAATAGAAATTAAGTGAACATGTCAAATAGGAGGCTATTGTAGTGAAGGAACCCACATAATTTACCTTATTTTAAGATTATTGAGAAATATATTCTCAAAGCATTTCTAACAATTTCGTGAGGTAAAAAGAAAATTGAAGAACCAAGATCTTGGGTTGCCGCAAGTTAAATGAAATTACATAGTAATATTATTACATTACGGCAATCCGCTCATTATATATCAGCAAATATGACAATCTCTTTCTTTTATTAATATCATAAACATTTATAAGTCATAACAAATACTCTTGTGAAATGATGTTATGAACATTTATAAGTCCATGTTCCGGGGTCTTTCTAGTTTCTTCTACCACTCAAACGGTATCTCCAAAACAATATGTTCAATAACATGCAGCTCCCACCAATAAAAAAGAGTTACTATATCTTGAAATGCATCTTTATAAAGACCCTCTTGTGTTTTCCTAGTTGTCACGAGGATCCTCTCTTTGTTAGCAGGTTAGCTACACGGAATTCTCGAAATTTAGCTTAACCAGTTTTGGTCCGTGTCGACTCTGCAACTTGTGAAGGCTACAAAATCAATGCCCATCTTCATAAGTTTTGAATTGCACTTACATGAACACAGCTGTTACTAGAGTTATCTTGCCTATTCCACCTATACCATAAGTGATTTATCCTTCTCCGCCAGCACCTCCATTACCTCATCCAAGGTATCCCTGGTGCCGTCTGTTAGAGAATGAGAGAAAATTAAACATCATGTAGAATGGATTGTTAGACTTCACTGTAAGCTATCATATAAAGAAAGATGAAAAGAAATACCTGGATCTGGGTTTTCTCCATGGAAGGAATAACCAGTAATGAGCATAAGCACATTCGTTATTGGGATTAAAACCCAAATGATATTAAAAACCTGAACTCCTCCGCCTCCACCAAAAAGCAGGAACAACAGAAATTTATAAATATTCATGGTAGTCTACAATTCAGTCATATTAAATTAGTGGGAAAATACCATGAATCCTAACCTGGAGAAGAGAAAGTGGAAGTGCATCGAGGCAAACACTAAAATATTTTTTTTACAAGAAAAACTGAAATAATAGATGTATAATGAGAGGGTGAACACATAATTCATGTCACAGGATTCAACCTAAACATCACATATATTTACAAGACTGACCAATCAATCTTATGACAGACGCAATAATGTCTCTTTACTGTTATAAGTTGGATGCTAATTTTAATTTTAAATTGTACAATTAGTGTGGCCAAACCAGCTCTTATCCGCAGAGGTGTCACACACTAGAAATTAAATTTTACGCGTACAAGGAAGAGGAAAGTGATAAGTTCCGCGGAATCAAACCAAAAGACATCAAAAGAAGAGTACAAGGTGCCGGTGGATGGGCTCCATGAAGTTAAACACTTTAAGAATTGAGATCTTTTCATGTTTTCGCCAAAAAGTTATTCTATTCTTCTAGCAGGCCTATGATGTTTTTCTTTTCTTTTTATCTTGCTTTTTTGAAGAGGAGTCTAGAGGAAATAGTGGTCCTTAATGGGGGTTCGAATTAGTCTGGCAACTATGTCAATCCACTCGGCCTTTTCCATGTTTGTCGACTTTTTTTTCTTATCTTAATTGTTGGTTTGAGAGAGAGAGCCACAAGTGGCGCACTTCAAGTTTAGGGGTTCACAATGTCATCTAAATTTAATAGATTACGAGTTTTGTCTAGAAGATTTCATATATATATATACTAGCAATCGTATGTGTACAATGCAATGTGAATATCGAACGGTATATGTTATTTAATTTAGAGGGATAGTTATTATCTTTGTTGTTGATGTTGATAAAGGGTTTGATTGATTTTGTAAGTGTAGATATCACTTCATTTAAAGGTATATCTCTTTATTTCTTACTTGTTACAAATTAGTACATATACATTTACAAATCTCATATCATGAGTGATAGCATTTTGCGGACTATTTTATTTGAACTTAACATGGATACATGAATACTTCCGTGCATGTGTAAATTTTATATCATGAGTGGTATCGTTGTGTGGCCAATTTTTTCGCTCTAAACATGAATACATTTGATACTGTTTCAGATAGTTACTTACTTTTGAGTAATTGTGTTAGTGTTGCATCAGTTATTTTGTTAGTCTTTTGTTGAAAAATCTTTTTTGTACACTTGATAAGGTGTGTGATTGATAGTGGTAGTGTAGGAATATAGATGACATATTACATTGAAATGTTGTATGTATACATCTAAATTAGATTCGTACATATGCAGTTGCAAATCTTATAGCACGACATTTGAACTAAACATGTATACATGAAGACCTTTGTACATTTACAAAATTTATATCATGAATGGTAGCCTTTTGTGGGAAATTTTATTTTCACTAAACATGAATACATTTGATACACCTTGAACGGCAATGCCGGTTTGGATACAAGAAGTGTTGAGTAAAGTAGTACTGGAGGTGTTATCAATATAGAGGGTAGTATTTACAATGGGTTGAGGGATGGTAGTCTTGAATCCTCCCCTCTTCTTGCTCCAAGTGTTGGTATGCGTGCCATTTTTGTGTACCTTTCGAATGAAAAAGGAGGTAAAATGCACAAATTCGCAAGCGACGGAACTTTGGAGAAAGATGTGAATGTCAGACCCTATCTTTCAGTGGTTCTAATGTCGATAGTTGCTCTATGAAAAGTAAGTCCCTGGGACTTGTGAATAGTTAATCCCCATGACATTTTAATTGGCAATTGTCTTTGGTTCCCTCTAGAAATAGGGGGTATCAAAATATGTAATGGGTCCAACATGGACCGTTGTATCTATCAAATTTGACAACAAAAAATAAAGGTATTGATGTGTCGTAGAAAATGTTGGGGATTGTTCCTGTAGCACCATTTACAAGGCTTGCATCAACCCATAAATTTGCAATAAGCGTAATTTTTTGTTGTTTGCACAACAGAACTTTGTGCTCCAATTGATCATTATCAGAATCTCCTAGTCCAACCCACTTATTACTCTATGCCATCTAAATTTAATAAATTACGAGTTTTGTCTAGAAGATTTCACACACACACACACACACACACACACACACACACACACACACACACACACACACACACACACACGCACACACATGTATATATACAACTAAACTAATTTAATAAATAAAAAATAGTGATTATTAGGAGCAATTGACAATTGTTACACAAGTGGTAGTCCATTAAGTAAAAGAGAGTAATTAGGGTTATAACTAGCTACGCCACTTATTCATATGATGATCTAGGTGTCACGGGGGGGATAAATTGGTTAGAAATATCTTGCAAATACGTTTCTTCTAATTCTAAAGCTTTACTACAAATAGGAATGAACATTTTTTTTTGGACCAAACTATTTAGCAATTTCGTCCCTTTTAAACATTTTGCTGGATTACAAATGTGCATATACAACCTCCAAGACCTTTTTCAGTGAATGGTATACATGTTTCACTATAAAATATAATGGTATTGTAAATGTGTAAAACCTCTGTTGTAAACCAAATTGGCCCAAAACCCTAACCGTGGGTGAAACACCTATAAAAACATTAGTGTTTTAGATAAACTGCAATCCATACATAATCTACATTGGCATTTCTTTGAACACACCTCAAAATGCACGTAGTTCTCTACCTAGAGATATAATATTGCATTGATACTATGTGCACCCTATTTTGCATAGTAAAAAAGTTAAAATGCCTAGTGATGATTAAAAGGATGTCCAAGAATATAACAAGATGTTTTCAAAATTATCAAAACCATTCCCTAAACTCTCTTAGTACTTCAACCCTCATTTAGCCCCTTTTCGGATCTTCCACATCCTTTTGAGACTTTCTCTTTCTTTTTCCTTCTCTTTATGGCTCCTTTTAGCCTTTCCGGGATGTAACTGCAATAGTGGTTATGAAACCCCCACAACGGTTTTACCCCTACCATGGGAATTACACAAGCACTACAACAGTTTGGTTAAGTAAAATTTTGGTTATGTAAACCATCACAGAGGTTTCATAACTTTTACTTGTAAGAACCAACGATTCCGTCATAAGTTGAACTTCAGTCAAACTTTTAGTTCTACTTCATGAATTTTTATCTTTTTATGCCCAAATACGTGTTTTTCTTATTTTTTATGCCAAGTTAGCTCCACATACCCCTAGCACTTATTTTTACTACCTAAATGGTTGAATCTAAACCTTAGATTGAGTTTTGATCTTGAGTTGTGATTGGAAAACACTTAGAGGTTGCCTATTAGAAAAATTTGTGCATTCTTTTGCTACACCCTATAATTTTGAGAATTTTTAGAGAGAGCATTGTTGTGATATTCTCCATCCATAGAGAGATATCAAGCATCCGAATGTTTTTACTTCCAATACAAAGCACCCTGAGGGTTGTGAGATACCATTGCTACAAAAGAAGAGAACACAAGGGCCACCAAATGAAATGTCCCACTTCCTAGGATAGTTATGACAAAGACCCTTAGCCTATTTTGTCTTCCTAACAGCTAAGGAAAATTATAAAGGGAGGCATAAGTTCTATTATTTTATTATAAAGTGCAAAAAAATAAAATAGAACATTATAAAAAGCACTTATAATAAATTAATGGACTTAATAATAAAAATAAACTTAGAAAAGTAAACAAATATTAAAGGACTTAGCAAAAAAAAAAAAATTTTAATAGAAAATTACGACTTGCACTAGAAGGCATTTAATGTTGAAAGTGTTGGTTGGATATAGAAAGTGGCCATTTGGATCAGTTACTTCTTTAAAAGGGAAAGTCGACTTGTAATAGAGGAATTCTATGGTTATTATATTTTATGAATTTGGCTTGTAAGATGAGCATTACTGCTGCAATTTCTGTTGGGAACCTGGACTGCAAAATATTGTTATGATTTAATAACAAACCAAATCATGCAAATGTGGAAGTAGACAATTCCCCAAAATCTACAGCAGTGGAAGCATATATTAGAAATTCCAAATCAAAACAAAGTACACACACATAACATATCATGTACTGTGGTTCACCCAATGTGGGCTATGTCCACCAAAGATAGAGATCTCAATATATATAATGAACAAGAGTACAAACCATCTCTTTCATACAAAATTATTATGCATCTCTCCAAGAATATATCCTCCTTCATATATCTATATGGATCTACATGAGTGCACTACAACCGTGCCTTAAAACCACCACCAGATCTCACATTACCAGGAACTACTCCATCTCTAAACTGTGTAACCAAGTTGTCCTGTGAATCTACAAAAAATACCTCTCAAATGGGTCTACCAATGTGAAACCATAATTATGCACCAAGAACTAATTCTCTCCTCATTCACTGCATCAACTTGCGCAAACAAGAGTACAAACTCCTCTACAATATCTCGATATTATCACATACCCACAAATTTTCCAATGAGCTACAATACTAGATCTCTATGGACCAACAATACAACATGATATCATGGATGTACAATACAAGATCTCACAACAACATGTGGATCTACAAGAAGAAACCCTATGTGCTTTTCATATTATGCAAGCCAGTACATTGAGATAAAACAATACAAAGGAAATACAGTGGAAGACATTATGCTCTTCTCACCATTCAGATGTACCTACCATTTCCTTTTGTCCAGCTTCTATCCATGGAATCTCTGTCTTCACGTACCCTTTTTTTTATTTTTCTTCTTCTTCATCCTCTCAACCAAGGAGAATCAACATTCTTACTCAATCATTACCTTTAACCCTATTTTTCTAGCTTATATAAGCATATACAAAATTAGGTCATATTAGCTATGCATTTACAACCATCTGATCACCTTTATAACCAAGGGTCGGAACTAATCCCGCATCTAAAATAAAAACATAAATGCACATGTAACTGATGTCAATTTCTCCCAAGTGACTGATGTTGGTTACTACGTAAACCTGTAAGTTTAGAAAGCATACTATTTGTGAAGAAATTTAGCTCCATAAAATCAACAATATCCCACTTGGAGATAAATTTTTGAACTTTTACTTGAACATTACCGTCCTTTACATACCCTGAAGACCAACTATTCTTTACTTCAACAATTTTCTCAAAAAATCAGGTTTATTAAACCATCTTCTAAAACCAAGAAGATAACAAACCATGACTTACCATATACCTACACGAAGCTACTACTGATTTGTGATACACGAGATATCCATACATTAAGCTCCCTTTGAATTGTAACACCAATCCTCTCATGCAACCAAGCCACCATAACTAACACACGTACAAGAGATCCCACTCAAACTGAAGTACTAAGCTTCAATTGTAACTATAGCCATACCTATAAAACCAACCATGTTCTACAACCATATATCCATGTCTCCATGCAACCACCAATGCAACCAACCAAACACAACTCAAACTGGAATATGCACAAGAAAAACAAGATCCTGGGTAAAGACAACCCAAATGAGTTATGCATGCAACTAGTGGATAATCAATCCACAACACCTACATAAGTCAAAGAATACAAACACTGCATTCTACAAATCCAACCCTTCATAAACAACTTGCATGTCCAAGACAACCATCTGTAGAAAACGTATCTATCATGGAGTAACATAGTAATAAGAGGAAATAAAAGCATCCCCCACTCATTCTCAATGGCATCTAAACCATGCTCATAGGCATCCATGTCAAAAACAAATATCTACATCATCATAGGCTCAAAAAATAGAATCTATCCACATGTATAAACTCACCATGTACATTCATCCATATTACCAGGATCTCCTAAAGCTCCAAGTCTCTCACCGACTAACTCCAAGCCCACACATGAATCTTGTGCTAATCAATTTAAAAAACAAAAACCATGCTAACTGTTGATGGTGAATCACAGCACCCCTGAATGTCTGCAACTCGATGGGTTAAGACTCTTAGTGCGATTGCATAACATGGAGATTTTCCCAAGTGTGGGACCTTGTGAATCGGGAAAGCTCTCCGGATGAAGTCTGGTTCCTATTCCTCTGTTCAGATGCACACATAAAAATGCAGAGGGTTTACTAAAAAACCTAATCTATCTTTCCAAGGAGACAGGGTAAGAAGATGCATAAAAATAAACCTAAACTAACAAAGGTGATGTACCAAGGAATGAAGAACACCTGTCTTGCCAATAAACACAAACCATTAAAATGCAATGCAAGATCATGCACAGATAACCAAATTTGCAGTGAAAGATCAGAAGGATGCAAATGAACACAGAGAGGGTTGAGAATCATCCACAGACATGCATTATTTTCTCCAAAGATTGATACAATACACTACAAAGTGCCAAGAGGCAAAGTTGCATTACAGTTTTATATGGGAGGTTTGAACTCCACAAATTCACCTGCCAAAGAGAATAAGGGAGGGGAAAAAACAAGAATTTCCAACCTTTAGAAAGAATCCCCCCCTTACAATTTATAGGAAGAATGAGAGAGGGAAGAGGGAGGAATTCCAAATCTACCACAACCACCTCCAGATTGTATTTAATTCATCTCATTATGGCAGTAGGTGAGAACCCTAGCAAACCCAAAAAATGTTGAACTGTATTTTGCATTTTTAAAGTCCAAGCTTGCGTGAATCTGAGCTCCCTGTGAAAATTTATGGCCATTTGAATATCTGGGTCAGGGTTTGCTTTTTGTTAGGTTCGGGGTGTCACCGCTCAAAATGTTGTGCCTCCTGAAGATGCGCCATAGGTGCTGAAAATGTGGTGCCTGCACCTTCCAACCTGCACCAGGGCGCAACCTTTTTCATGTCGACATTTTTTAACCTGCACCTTCCAACCTGCGCCAGGGCGTAACCTTTTTCATTGCGACGCCCTTAATCATATATCTTATATTGGATGTATATAGCCGACTTGTGGCTATCATAACTTCTTATCATTATGTATCTCTTTCATATATTTTATATTTTCATTAGTGGGTCAGCCTTGGTGTTGGCCATAGCATAGGAATAGTATATATAGAGGTTAGTAGGTAGTATTTTATCATCGTTGGAGCATTTGAGTATTATTGTATGTTTGGAGGTTGCCCCATCAAAGTGGCGAAGCTATTCTAATTGCATATTGAGATCATTATTCTAGAATATTGTGCTATTTGGTGTTATATTTCTGCTCATGATCTGAATTATACAAGTAATTTCATTACAAGTGGTATCAGAGCTTGAACTCGGCCAACACTGCATCAAACCCTAATTTTTAAGGTTCGTCCATATCTCAACATCAGTAGTGAATTTTTCTGCAAATTTTTCTGTGGTGTGGTAAAATCAGTCAAGTAAGATTCCCTCAAAATTTCAATAATTTTTTAACTTGTTTTGCAAAAGTTATAGTGGTTTTATTTTTTTTCATAATTCAGCTACATAGGGTGCAATTTGTGGAAGTTTTCAAAGTTATTTACATTTTCAGAAAGAATATTAAAAAATATTTTGAGGGTTCGTTCTTTGAGTTTTATAAAATTTTGCCGAATTCCTATTGAAATTTGAAACCCTAAATTTCGACCTTGACCCTTAAATCTTAGCATTTTGGGGCATCATGGTTGGGCCTTCGACAAGAGGCAAAAAGAATCCCATCACTCTGGGTAAAACCCCTGATAAGGATGAGATAATAGTTGAGGAGTTAGAGTCAGAAGGGGTATTTGCAGAATCCTCAGGGTTAGGGTTTACTTCAACTGACCATAAGGTCAGCCATCTTGAGTTAGAGTTGCGAAACCTCGAAGGTAGAGTGGCCAACAAAGAAGATGTAGGAAAGATTAGACAACGATTGGAGGATTTCATTCAGCAATTTAGCTACAATATCATGGGTCATCATATCATTCCTAATGAGCCACAACTCAATCATACTCATATTAACCATGGTGGATCTTTAGGTCAAAGTAATAAACAAACTAGCCAGGGTGGATCTACAAACATGACCAATCCAAATACAAACCCTCTACAAGCCCGTAACATGCTTCCAAAAGTGGAAATGCGTAAGTTTTATGGAAAGGATCCACTCAATTGGATTAACCAGATGGATAATTTCTTTGACCTTCATCATATTCCATTCGGACAAAAGGTTACCATGGCATCGTTGTATCTTGAACCTAACCAATTCATTTGGTATCAATGGTTATGTGCTCAAAGGAAAAAGAGTGGCCTCAATGTTACATGGAAAATATTCATCGAAGAGTTGCAATTACACTATAGTTCTAGTGTGTCAGAGAATTATTTCAGCCAATTAGCAAAGCTCAGACAAACAGGAACAGTTAAAGATTACATCCATCAATTCCAAAAACTTCCCTTACGGGTGGAAAATATTCCTAAAGATAATTTGAATGACTTATTTCTTGGGGGTCTTAAAGAAAAAATTGAGACTAAGGTGAGCATGTTTAATCCTCATAATGTTTCAGACTCTATGATCATGGCATGTAGGGCAGAGGAAAAAATTCTTTCAAGTCAGAAACAAACTGTTAGTACTATCAGAGATCGTAGCACCCTTCCACCATCATTCCCTCGGCCAGTAAGACTAACACCTCGACAAAGGGTTATGTTTTAATTGTGACAACAAATTTGGACCAGGACATAAGTGTGCGGAAAAGAAGTTGTTCTACATTGAGGGACCTACTAAAGAAGAAGAAAATGAAGAAGACGAAGAGGTAGAGCCAGAGGGGGAATTAGGAGATCCCCAACCAACAATATCATGCCATGCAATTTCTGGTATTAGCACTCCTCAGACTCTCAAAGTAGTTGGATTCTTAAAAAAATAGAGGGTAACAGTGTTGATTGATTCAGGAAGTACTCACAATTTCATCAATCATAAGTTAGCAGTACGCTTGAACTGCTTTGTTTATCCAGCTCCAGAATGTCAAGTCATGATCGCTGATGGGAAAACTATTAGTTGTTCAGGAAAATTCCATAACATTAATCTCGCCATGGGATATTACTTGCTAACTAGCAATATGTATGCCATTGCCATGGGAGGATCAGACATTGTGTTAGGAGTTCAGTGGCTTACCACCTTGGGAACCATTGAAATGAATTTCCAAGAGTTATTCATGCAATTTCAGTTAGAAGGGAGGAATTTTAAACTAAAAGGACTAAGAGCAAAGTCCCCACAGATGGTAAGTTCTCATCAGATGTAAAAAATTGCTTAGAAAGGGTGCAGAAAGGTTTGTAGCAAAACTATTTTCATTGGAAGCACATCATTCCAATACATTTATACCCACAGATTTACAAGCAGTTATAAATGAGCACTCAGGGGTTTTTGGAGAAATGCCCAAGGGTTTGCCTCCAAAAAGAGACCATGACCATGCCATCCAGCTAGTACCAGGGAGTCAACCACCCAACATCAGACCTTATAGGTACCCCTATATGCAAAAGAGTGAGATTGAGAAGATAGTTCAAGAGATGTTAGAAGCAGGACTTGTTCGTCATAGTCAAAGTGCTTACTCTTCTCATGTAGTGATGGTATGGAAAAAAGATGACAATTGGCGCATGTGTCCAGATTACAAGGAACTCAACAAGTACATAGTTAAAGATAAGTTTCCTATTCTTGTAATTGATGATTTGCTAGATGAGTTACATGGTTTTGTTTACTTCACAAAACTTGATCTTCATTCTGGATATCATCAGATTAGAATCAAGGATGAATATATTCATAAAACAGCCTTAAGGACACATGAAGGACACTATGAGTTCTTGGTAATGCCTTTTGGACTAACAAATGCACCCTCTACATTTCAAAGCTTGATGAATTCCATATTTAAGCCATTTCTTCGAAAGTTTGTTTTAGTGTTCTTTGATGATATATTAATCTATAGTAAAACATAGGAGGAACACCTGCATCATGTAAATAAGGTGTTGGAAACTCTTGAACAACATCAACTTTATGCAAAGCCTTCTAAGTGTTCTTTTGGTGTCAAGGAGGTTGAATATCTGGGTCATACTGTCTCTTATGAAGGTGTTAAAGTGGATCCTAACAAGATAAAAGCCATGCTTGAATGGAAGGTTCCCAAAACCCTAAAAATCTCTGAGGATTTTTGGGGCTTATAGGTTACTATCGTAGATTTGTAAGGAATTATGGCAGCATCGCAGCACCACTCACAACTTTATTGAAGAAGGAATCTTTCCATTGGAACGAGCAAGCTACTATGGCTTTTGAAAAGTTGAAGGAGGCCATGTGCACCACTCCAGTTCTAGCCACCCCAGATTTTTCAAAAACATTCATTGTTGAATGTGATGCTTCACGGTATGGTATGGGGGCAGTACTCATGCAAGAAGGGCAACCCATTGCCTTCGAGAGCTGCCAATTCAAAGGTAAGAATATCTCTAAAACCAGTTTATGAGAAAGAAATGTTAGCAATACTTCATGCAGTGAAACAATGGAGACCATATCTAATGGGATGACATTTCAAAGTAAAGACATATCATGATAATTTGAAATACTTCTTAGAGCAACGTTTATCATCAGAAGAACAACAGCAATGGGTCTCAAAAATGTTGGGGTATGATTTTGAGATAATATACAAGAAAGGGAAAGAGAATGTAGTTGCTGATGCTTTATCTCAGAAGGATGAATCTGCCTAGGCATTGTTGTGTGCCATATCTGTATTACATGAGGATTAGATAGAGGATGCAAGGTCTGAATGGAAAAATGACCTAGGTACACAAAATCTCATTCAGAATCTCCAACAAGATCTAAACATGTCAGAAAATTTTTTATGGAAAGGAGATGTTTTATGGTATAAAGATAGATTATATCTATGTAAGAATTCAATCCTTAAAAATAGGGTTCTATCTGAGCTCCATGCTTCTCCAGTAGGGGGTCATTCTGGCTTCTTAAATACTTATCATCGAATCAAGCATGATTTTTTCTAGGAAGGGCTAAAAGGAGATGTCCAAAATTTTGTGGCAGAATGCATGGTTTGTCAGCAAAATAAGGGCGAAACAATTAAGTCCCCAGGTCTTTTACAACCTCTATCTATTCCTAGCTAGAGGTGGGAAGAGGTGTCTATGGACTTCATCACAGGATTGCCTAAATCAAAAGGTAAAAATTTAATCATGGTGGTGGTGGATAGACTCACCAAATATGCCCATTTTTGTGCTTTATCACATCCATTTTTTGCGAGTACAGTAGCAGCGGCCTTCAGGATACAATTCAGAAGCTACATGGGACACCAAAGATTATAGTAAGTGATCGAGACCCTATCTTTACTAGTAATTTTTTGACTGACTTGTTCTCATGGTTGGGTACACAACTAGCTCATAGTTCCTCTTATCATCCCCAGTCTGATGGGAAAAAAGAGGTGGTAAACAAGTGCTTGGAGGGATATCTTCGTTGTTTTACATCAGATAAGCAAGCGAGATGGGTCCAATGGTTACCGCTAGTAGAATGGTGGTATAACACCTCCTTTCATACTTCATCTAAAATGTCTCCTTTCTTGGCATTATATGGGTACCATCCACCATCTATCACTTCATCTTTGAGAGTCCAGCCAAAGGTTTCGAGCAGTCGAAGAACATATTCAACACCAACAAGAGGTGCTTTCTAGTCTCGGGGAGAATTTGGCCATGTCAAAAAATCGCATGAAGCAACAAGCAGACCAACATCACAGTGAAAGACATTTTGAATTCGGTGATTGGGTTTTTGTGTGTTTACAACCATATAAGCAAATGTCCTTAAAACAACACAAAAAGGATAACAAGATTTCACCTAAGTATTATGGTCATTATCAAGTGTTACAGAATATTAGCAATGTAGCATACAAACTGGAACTTCCTCCAGCTACTCGAATTCATCCAGTCTTCCATGTATCTTTCCTAAAGAAGATAATTGGACAGACAATATCAACCCAGACAGTGTTACCTGAGATTGATGAAGAGGGCAGAATCATCCTGGAACCAGAATGCACCCTTCAGACACGCACTAAATGGTTGAGGTCAAGGGTCATCACTGAGTATTTGATCAAGTGGAAAAATCTAGACAATGAAGACGCAACTTGGGAGGATGTAAATTTCCTGCAGCATTATCCAGATCTTCTCAACATTGGGAACAATGTTTCTTCGAAGGGGAGGGGCATGCTATGCCCTTAATCATATATCTTATATTGGATGTATATAGCCGACTTGTGGCTATCATAACTTCTTATCATTATGTATCTCTTTCGTATATGTTATATTTTCATTAGTGGGTCAGCCTTGGTGTTGGCCATAGCATAGGAATAGTATATATAGAGGTTAGTAGGTAGTATTTTATCATCATTGGAGCATTTGAGTATTATTGTATGTTTGGAGGTTGCCCCCTCGAAGTGGCGAAGCTATTCTAATTGCATATATAGATCATTATTCTGGAATATTGTGTTATTTGGTGTTATATTTCTGCTCATGATCTGAATTATACAAGTAATTTCATTACATTCATGTTGAGATTTTTTAACCTACGCCTTCCAACCTGCCCCAGGGCGCAACCTTTTTCATGTTGACATTTTTTAACCTACGCCTTCCAACCTGTGCCAGGGCGGCATAAATAAATGTTAGGTTTTGAGTTTCTTTGATTTCCATATTCTCCTATTTGTTTATATTTACCCGGGGAGGGAGATATATACAACACTAACCATGCACTTACTAATACTACTAAAAATGCCATCACAAACGGCGACCACTGAGCCCACACGGATGATGAAATTTTTCCGCCATCACCATTTTTAGAGCCATCAGCCGCTGCCAATACCAACGATGCAAAATCCACCACCGTCAAGAGAAACCACCATCCATAACCATTGGTGATGCAACACCCACCACCACCAATAAACTACCCCAAAGGGATCGCGCCCAATGAGATTTGAACCTGGATGGATCTCGACATAACCATCTATCTTAACCAATTCACCTAAACCCCATTATCTTGTAAAATACATATTAACAATATATAAGAATATACATTTAATCAAGTAATATAAATCATAATATCTTATAAGTCTCAATTATATTAAGAATAAGATATTAATCTTTCCCGTTAAGTACATATATTAGTTTATTTTTAATTCTCATAAATATAAGAGATACACTCTTGCCATTTACATTCATTAATAACACTAATTATACATTTAGGAAAAGTAAGGCGAGCCTTACATGAAAAAAAAAATCAAATGCTTTTTGGAGGTGTTTATTATTTATTTATTTATTTGATGATTAAACGCTTTTGACCAGAGCTATGAACCAGGGGGTTTAGGGCCCCAACCATACAAAGGAGAAGAAATGGAAGAAATAAGGAGTAAGGAAACAAAACTCAAAGGAACAGAGGAGGATGTTGGAAAGGAAGATTAGCTAACAAAAATAAACTAGTAGGGTAGAGTGAACAAAAGGAAAGGAAGAAGTGAGAGAATTCCCGAAGGAGAAAGAAAAAAGGAGAAGGAAGAAAGACCAGCAAATGCCCAAAAACACCAATACCAACATGAACTAAGGAGCTTCACCCAAAATGAGCGCCGGTGCGAGAATTGGCTTCCCTGAGTAGAAGCCTGAAGTTGGCACCAGCATAATCCCTAAGAGTGTTCAAGTTGTCAATCGTTGAATGGACTGGGAAAATACTAGCATCAATATCAACCTGAGGGAGAAGCCTATGATCGAGTCGGCCATACACAAAGAGAGAACCCATGTTTTGAGCATAGTGTAACAGGTCCTGGTATTTTCCACAAATCCATTGAATCCCATGACCCGACGCTAGAGATAACTCGTCGACTTCTTTGAAACACAACAGGGGATCGGGAAGGTAAAAGTCTAAAAATTCATCATGTAGACCCATGCGATGCACAAGATAGATCAAGTGTTCGGTAAAAAATTCCATAACCGACGGAGAAGGGTGAAGAAATAAACAAAAAGAGACAAACGCCACAATAATGTCTGAATTTGTGCGTGCATGACATGATTTATACCGGTAAGAGTCACCTAGTATATTTTCTATGGCTTCAACTTCACGATGGGATGAATACCTACAAACCTTGGAGAGTCAGTTGTGATCAATTTCCACTATAAGAGTCACTTTCAATTGGGTGCCATGGAGAAAAACAAAAGGAAAACCTAGGAAGACCAAGGTAGAAAGAACCAAGAGTCCTGCAGATGGAAAAATAGAAAAGGAACCATCGACAAATTTAAAGAGAATAGGCACGAAAGAACATCAAAAGATATGAAACTCTTCATCCTTCCCTTCGTGTGAGATGATGGAGGAGAATCCATTCCAATCTCTCACATTACTTGAAATTTTGGTTGTGGAAGGCAAATCTATAGCATAATTAGCAAGAAAATTGGCGGCGGAATTGGTTTCAAGGAATGTGTGGCAGATGTTCCATTTTTTAATTTTCCAGAGCCCAAATAGAATGTTGGAGATGAATGGATTTAGAGTCTAAGAAATTCTGACCCTTTGAATATAGCTTGAATAATGATTTAAGAGTCTCCTTCAATAATTAAAGATTCGTTGTCAATCCATAAATTGCCAATTTCACACCTTCCAAGAGAGCTTGGGCTTCAGCCAGGTTGCAAGAGCAATTGCGAAGCAAAAAAGATCCACTAGAGATGAGAGAACCATTTGCACTTCTAAGAACACATATCGCACTAGACTTGCCAAGATTACCACTGGAGGTGCCATCGAAGTTCAATTTCAAGAAGCCATGTGTAGGAGGTCTCCATCTAACCTTTTTTCTTCTCATGATTTTCTCCACTTGGGACAGACCATGCCTAATGATTGTCCCATGATTAGGAATTTTAATGAGCAGCCATGATTTTCTTATTTTAGCATCCCGAGAGGAAAAATGAGGATTATTTGATGTTATTTATACTAACATTTTTAGAAATAGCCACTTATAGTTTGATCAGAAATTTAGGAAAATCCGTAGACTTATCTCTAAATATACGAATATTTCACTCCCACCAAATATGCCAAATCATAAAGAAAGGAGCTAAAGACAAAATGGAACTTAGGGGACTCTAGAAATCCAGCTTGGGACAAGCAAGAAGGAAGTATTTAATGTTATTACAGGGAACCCAGGTAAGGTTAAGCTTACCAAGGAGCCAATTCCAACTATTAATAGCAAAAGCAACAAAAAAGGAGAAGGTGTTCAATATATTCTTCTTCTTCACTACAGAGAACACACTTCGAGGGACCAATGTATCCCCAAGATATCCTTTGTAATTGAGTAATAATTTTTTTTGGACCAACCATCCAAAAAAGCCACTTTAGGGGGGAGTTTAGGATTCCAAAATCTAGTCCAACTAGGTGCCCCTTTACCTGACATCATAATATGTTTGGAATAACCCTCTTTAACAGAAAAGGTGCCTAAGGAATTGCCTAACCAAAGAAGTTGATCCTCTTGATCCTTGAAATAAGTAGACTGAGTGGAGATGGCTTCCGGGAGGGAGGTTACTTCAAAGGAAGTAGCATCGAGGGAAGCAATGTCCTTCCAGAGCCAAGAAGGAGAGCCATCTGAATGAGGAAATCCATGACCAGCTACTTTACTACCCCAAGCAGACTTGGAAACATTCATGAACCTATTGAGAATAGGATTGAGATTTAAGGGAGCTTGACCATTCCAACTATCCTCCCAAAAATTGGCCAAAGAGCTATTGCTTACGTGCCAAAAAAAAGACTCTTCTATTAGAAATCTGCATTTGCAAATGAAGTTCTAAATATGTAACCCTTTAGGGAGTTCTTCACTTGAAAGAAGGAGCTTAGGGCAGCCAGCCTCCAAATATTTATGAGAGAGAACCTAAAAGAACTAAACCTCTTGGCATTAGAAGTGAAGTTCTAGACTAGTTTAGCACCAAGGGAAATGTTTTGGAGAGTCAAATCAACAATCCCCAAACCGCCCAGGGATTTAGGGAGTTTGACATCAGCCCATTTGACCAAATGGAATTTTCTCTCTTCATTATTCCCTTGCCATAAAAAATACCTGACGATTTTCTCGAATTTGAACAAAAAATGATTTGGGAATTAGCAAAACTAAGAGCATAGAAATGGGGAGAGTGCAGAGAACTGTTTTAATCAAAAGAGCTCTTCCGGCTAGAGAAAGTCATTTCCCTTTCCAAGACTGTAGCTACTGTGATAAATATTGAAGGAGATCATCCCAAAGAGAGGCTTTCCCTTGGCTGAAAAAATTCGAATTCCCAAATATTTATGAGGGAGGGAGAAAACAACAAAGCCCAGAACCTCCCTAATTTTACGCTGCATGCAAAGATAAATGTTAAAAAATAATATAACAAATTTATGGAAATTGAATACCTGACCAGTGGCTTTAGAATAGGAAGAAAGAATATTATCCAGGGTTCTAGCTTTCAGAACAGTTGCAAAACCAAAGAGAAAAGTATCATCATCAAACTGTTGATGTGAAAGAGGAGGAAGATTAGTAGTTAAGGATATGTCAGATAACTTCCCTTGAGCTATTACCAATTTGATGCCATGGATCAGAGCTTCAGCAATAAGAATGAAGAGGAAGGAGGATAGAGGGTCACCTTGTCTTATACCCCTGCTACTGCTGAAACATCCTTCCATTGAGCCACTGACTAGGATGGATAAAAAAGAGATAGAGATGCAGTTGAAAATCCAATTACAAATATCCAGTTGATGTGATCATAAGATTTACTAAATTCCAATTTAATCATCATACCAGGATGAGATGACGAATGTAAAGTATCGATAAGCTCATGAGAAATGATGATACCATCAACAATAGATCTACCAGGAATAAAACCACTCTATTCTTGGGCAATAATTTTGTTGAGAAGGGGACTCAATCTGGATGCGATAGCCTTCGAGATGATTTTATAATAAGTATTACAGAGGGAGATGGGGTGGAAATCATTGAGCTTATTAGCAGGGTTTTTTTTTGAAACATACAGATAAAGTTATGATTCAAAACACCTAGAATCTTCCCAGTTCTTCTTGATTCTTCAACAGTTTTCCAAACATCATCACCAATGATATTCCAAAAATCTTGATAGAAGGCAGCCAGAAAGCCATCTAAACCGGGGGATTTGTCTCTTTCCATAGAAAAAACTATTTTATGAACTTCCTCTTTATAAAAGGGGGATAATAGCTTATCATTATAAGCATCATGAATCATCTTTTGACAGTGAAACAAGAAGGGCTTCTAAAAATCCAAAGAAGAGAAGGGTTCATCGTTCAAAATATTTTGAAATAATGACACGGTTTCAACTTTAATGAGAGGTTTGGAGAAAATTTATGAATCATCTGTCAGCTTTAAAAAGGAGATATAGTTTATATTTCTTCTAGCTTTAACCGATGCATGGAAGATATTTGTTTTTTTGTCCCCATCATGCATCTAGGTTTCTCTAGATTTTTGTATCCAAAAGGTTTTGTCTTTTAAAAAAAGATCACCAAGTTTGCTAAGGAGTGACTTTTATTTAATGAATTCCTCTTGGCTCATTCCATTTCTAAAAACTAATTCATTAAGAACTTGAATCTCTTTTTCAACTCTCAATTTTTCAAGAAAAATATTTTTAAAGGAAGAGGCATTCCAAGACAACTGAAATTTAAGCAAAGAGAGTTTTTTTGAAAGCATGAACATCCTTATGCTAGAGAAAAAATAAGAAGCCTACCAATTTTCGATAAGAGTCTAAAAAGTAGGGTCTTGCATCCACATAGATTCGAACTTGAAAGGAGAGCAGTGATGAGGAACATAAATATTTATTTTGAGAGCGACGGGGAAATAATCATATCCTAATAATGGAATAACAGTGTAGGCGAGGAGAAACTTTTGCTGAAGCCAATCCTCAGAAACTAGAAATTGATCAAGCCTGACCACCATATAACTGAACTCGGGACGACGATTGTTCCAAGTGAACCACCCAGAGCGGGGTTCAACGTCCAACAGATTGGCATTATCAACAAAGGAGATAAAATCAATTTGGGATCGTAGCTGCCATAGAATGCCTCCACACTTATCTTTGTCTGAAAGAGTAACGTTGAAATCTCCAGCTATGATTGTTTTAGAATCATTGAGAGAACTGAGAGCATCAGAAACCTTGGACCAGATTTTCTATTTTTCAATAAGGTTATTTGGACCGTAAAAATTACAACGTAATAAAAACTCATCAGAATGTTTCTAGCAAACCTTGCACTATTGAAAGTTAGAGCAATCCAAAATAGGGTCTATAAGGCAAATGCTAGCATTCCATAGAATAGCCATTCTGCCCAAGGCACCATCTGAACTGACAAAAAGACCATCCCAACCTTTCTAAATTCGAAACCAACCAGCACGACAACTTACACGTGAAATTTTTGACTCTTGAATTAGACAAATAGACGCATCTAACTCTGAAACATAGTGCATGAGAAAACATTGTTTATTAGGGGCATTAAGTCCCCTAACATTCTAGGATATAATATTCATCTTTTCTTCAGAGAGGACATGCCTCTCTTACTTGAAGATAGATAGAAAGATCGAAGTTGCAGTTGTTTTCCTACAAAAATCTCCTTTTGGGAAAGGCAGGCTTTGGATGGTCATTGAGGAGGAATCTTCAGACCCAAATCAATATTTAATATTACAGGGGTAGGAAGAATGGAGCCTTGTGGGTAGATGATTTCATTTCGACATTCTTGATTAAGTTCATAGTCACTGAGATCTTCCACCTAGCCATCAGCTTTTGAACTTACCAGGTCTTCTTTTTCACTAACCCATTTCTCTACAGAAGTTTCATCAGAACCAAGCCCTAAGGCAATTCCTTCTTGAAACAAAGAGAGGATACGTGTTGAGTCATGAACCACTGACAAAGTTTCTTTCACTAGAGAGATGGTGCTCAGATCAAGAGACAGAGGCACAGAGGCCAGAGCTTTATGGGGTGAAACATGTTTAAATCTAGGAGCCAAAGAGGGAGAAGGTGGAGCTATGACCTCTTGAACTGGAAAAGGGAAAACTTTCTTTTTCCAAATGGCAGAACTTGAAGCGGAAGGATTTTTACATTCTTTTTGAAAGTGGCATGGTTGTTTGCACCGAAAGCAACTATTGTAAATCACCCCATATTCAACCTTTTGGGCCCATTTCCCACTGGAGGAAGAGGTCACAATGAATTCTTGTAGTTTTTTTGACATATCAATGGAGACGCAAACATGAGCGAAAGAGGAAAGAGAATATTCTAGAGTTACAGGGTCGATATGAACAACTTTTCCCAAACTGGAACAAATTTTATTGAGAATATTGTGGTTCTAGTACTCACTTGGCAAAGAGTAAATCCTAATCCATACTTGGAAATCATTCATTTCAGCTTGATCTGGATCAAATTTTACGCTCCAACTACGAAGAAGAACCCCTGAATCAAAGAATAGGAATTCTTTCTTCGCAATGGTATCATCATTTTGAGCTTCGCTTTGAAAGATAACCAAAAAAATCCTTTAGCCAAGAAACGAATACGAAGACCGCTCCCCATTGGATATCGCACCAGCTGTGAATCCCATCCACTGACAAATGGTGACCCAAAATTTTTGTGAAAATCACACATTTCCCAAGGAGGGTGAGCTGAGAAGATAGATCATATGTGTCATCCAAAGTAACCGACACAAACTTAGCAGGGGGAGAATCATTTTGAGCAAGAACATTCTCTTATCTTCCATCCAAATTCGGAACCGGATTAACCAATCTATGGCCCAGACGTTTGAGAATAATGGTTGACAAACCACGCCTAGAAAGGCATCCCTTGATGCCTTTTGGAACGAAAGGGAGAAGGGAGTCGTTGCATTGGTTGAAATTTGAAAAATTTATCCGTTCTGCAACAGTTTCTTGTCATTTTCCTTCCATCGTTTCCAATCCAGGGGGTGATAATATTATTCAAGGTGTTTATTATTATTATTAAATATGTGTTAATAAGACACTTAGAAAAGGCACCTACTATTTTGACTATTACACATAAACTATAAATGATGTAACAAAGTACAATAACCCTTCATTTATAGCTCATATACTTTATTTGCATAGACAAATAAAAATTCCAAAACATAACACTTACTTTCTTATATTATCACAAAAATGGTTAGCTCTTGTTACATGTTACAACATTTTAATGATTGTGGCTCTTTACCTTGCATCCTTTAAAGGTATTTTGTTAAAAAAAATATCTTATTAAAAAACTTCATCTAAAGAAAATAATAAAATAGAATATCAGTGTATTTTAATGATTGTAGATTTTCATCTAACATCTCGTGCTATTATTCTATCTAAAATATATTGTATATCACAATATTTTGTTTATAGCAAGAAAGCATTTTCTCATTTATTTGTAATTTTATATAAACAACAATATTATTTGATCATTCTTTGTGTTTTATACAAATTGTGCAAGTCACATGATTCGTGAATATGTGAAGATTAGTTATGGTTATTTTGACTGCAAAATAAATATACAAATTTAAATTAAACTTGTTTTTAATCTCTTTTTTATTTGATGAATTAGATATTTGAACTATCATGATATACCTTTAATCCAATCTATAAAGCACATTATTGATCTTTCTAATTCAAATTTACTTTTTGGTAATAGTTATGATACTGAATTAATGGAAATGTACAAGCCACAAGGACTACAATAATCTTTAGTTGCTAATGTGGTGAGAATACGATGTTCTTAAATAATAATTATTTTTTAAATAAAATGAAAATTAGATATATATAAATATTAATAGATTAAACAAAATAAAGATTGAATGTAAACTTGCTTAGCAATTCTTGAAATTGCGACATCAAAAATTTAAAAGGAAATCTTTAAAATGATAAGAAATTAAGTGAACATGACAAATGGGAGACTCTTGTAGCGAATGAAACCACATAATTTCTCACATCTGATCTTTATTCAGTACATGTCTTCATAATTGAGAGTATTTATCCTATTTTAGGAATACCAATGAATTCTCAAAGCTTTCCGGCAATTTTGTAAAATAAAGGGAAATTGAAGAACTGAGGATTTGGGATGCCCCCAAGTAGTTGGGATTATAGATCAGTATTTTTTTATCATGACAATCCTCCTACGTTTGCTTGAATAATATCATGAACATATATAAACCATGATAATCTCAAATGACTTCATGAAAAATTATAAGTCCATGTTTCGGGGTCTTTCCCAATTTCGTTTCTTCAAACGGTTTCTCTAGAACAACATTGTAAACAACATGCAACACCCACAAATTTAAATAGAGGCTAAAAAGTCTTGAAATGCCTCATTATAAATACCCCTGTGGAGATAACAGCAAGTTTGTTAGAAATAATAAAAATTCTATCCATTGTCTCCTTGTTAAAAATATGTGATATAAAATAGTAGCTCTAAAAGAATGCCAAATGTCTCGCTTCAGATCCAAGTTCAAGAGGAGAAAGTCCGCATTGAGGTGGAACACCTGCAGACCCTGTTTGATCAATGGGGGAGTGCCCCCTGCACTGTCAGTCATGTTCCACATGACTCTCCTCATCACTGCTCCCGTTCATAAGGTCTCAGTTCCTGCTCCTGTGGGCGACACAATTTTGATCGGGGTTTAGCTCGTGGGTGGCAAAGCACCTCCCCTCATCGGCGGGGTAATTCTCTACCTCCATCTTGGGCTCCTTCTGCACAAGGGGTGTTTGGCCGGATAGGTGATGGCGGTTCTGGATTGCAGGCACCTGATCACCTCAAGTTTCCTCGGCTCTCCTTAGCCATATCACCTAACCAGCAGGGCAATCAGGAGGAGCAACCATAGACTGATGGATGGGAGACGATTACTGACACCCCCCACCAACCCGTCTAGTGGGTGGGGTGACCATCCAAAGAGCCCCTCGCAATTACCTCCTGCCTCCATATTCACCACTGCCGCCTAGCTCCATGCCTGGTTTTTTTCTGCTGGTTTCTACAAATTTTACTAAAAAAAAAATTTTGATTGAAAATCTTATCTTGGAATGATTATGTAATTTCTGCCACTCGTAGCCTTGTAATGGCTACTTTTACTCTACTTTTGGGGTGTGATCTTTTCCACCCGATTCTGTATGATTAGCATTGTACATTTCATCATTAATATATGCATATGTTTTTCAATAAAAAAAAACCCTTGTGATCTTCTAGTGGTGACAAGAATCCTCTCTCTAAGGACTCTCAGGGTGTTAGAGTGGTTTTGGTCCAGGTCGATTCTGTAGTTTTTTTAGACTAGAGAATCAACACCCAGCATTGTATGATTCGCATTGCACGTCCCTCAACACCATTGTTACTAGAGTAATCTTGCCTATTCCACCTATACCATTACAACTGGAGGTGATTTATCCTTCTAGAACAGCACATTCATTACCTCATCCAGGGTATTCTTGGTGCCATCTGTTAAAGCATAACAGAAAATTCAACATCATGCAGAATTGTTTCTTAGACTTCACAGTAAATACATTGATGCCATATATATTTTTGTAGGGCTTTTATATGTAAGAGGATGAAAGGAAATACCTGGATCTGGATATTCTCCATGGAAGGAAGAACCAGTAATAAACATCATCACATTCAATATTGGGATTACAACCCAACTGAGATTAAAGACCCTGTAACTCCTCTGCCTCCACAAAAAAGTTGGAACAGCAGAATTTTATAAATGTTCATGGTAGTTAGCAATTCATTATACTAAATTAGTGGGAAAATACCACGATTCCTTACCTGAAGAAGAGGAGGAGCCAAGGGAAATAATCTATTGACAGGCAACACAAGATACTAACTGAGCTCTAGCGTGAGCCACATCAGAAAATGTTAGAGATCACGGTTTTTTTAACACAACCAAGAGCGTGCTTTATAAACCATGATCATGGTTTATAAAGCACACTCGCGGTTCATAAATCATATTTACACACATCCCAATGTCTGAATTACCATGTGATTTTTAGTCTCTGAACTTACCGTATGAATTACTACAAAATTATGTCTTTTTCTACATGTTTCTCTTATCACCAGAAGCAAAACATCATGGGGGACAAGAAACGAAGTCAAAAAAAGAATTCATTAAGTAAAATAACACCAAATGAATTAGAAGCCAAAAAAATTCAAAATTCTGAGCGAATGTGGAATCTTCGTGAATCAAGAAGAGGTTCATCTTCAACCCCAACTATTGTAAGCAATGAAGAATCGGGTAATGTTTCTACTGTCAATGTTGAAGTTGAATTAAATACTTGTGATGAAGATGTTTTTACTATCGATGTTGAAGAAGAATTAAATACTCATGATGTAGCAAATGTTGAAATTGAAGGAGACAATGAAAAATTTGAACAAGGAAATTCATGTTGAAACTGTAGACAGGAAAAATTTTACAAAAACACCTCCTAGGATTTTACGTACGAAACCTAATTTTTTATTAAAATTGATGAAAACATTTTGAAACCAATGTGTGACAAACTTTCTGAACAACAAATCAGAAGAAAAGCCACTAAAATTTGGGATAATCATTTTGAAATTTTAAACGATTCCCAAAGATGTCAGTTGTTGGTTAGTTTGATGAAATTGAGTAAAATGAGACCTACATTAAACACCTTAGTATTGAAAACATCTAATATACGTGGTCAAACCTCTAAAATTGTTGAAAACCTTCATGATGCATATCACATTGTTGGTGTCAAGAGACACACTAGGGATAGTAATATTGTGCGTTGTGTACTTGTTTGTTATAAGTGAATCAATAAAAAATAATGTTTGATTACGCAAACAAGTCGAATGTTGCAAGTTAATCGAAAAACTCTAATGAAAGCAATTGAAAGACATAATATCCTTAAATCACTCAATAATGTCGTTTTTTGGGCATTATCTGCTAGAGCACCACATAAGGACAAAAATAGTTCTGATGCTATAAGATAAGTTATTAAATTTTGGCATGATAACACTAGAGTTTCACCTAATATAAGAGATGTTATAAAAAAGAGAGTTGGTTCTATCAATCGTGAACCACATCCAAAGCATTTCTTAGATATGACTCAAACTCAATTTTTTCGTAAGTTTGAACAAGAGAATCTGGAAATTAAAATTAGTCAACGTTTTTTTGAAATGTTGAAACCATTCTATGTGAAAATCAACCACACTCGCACCACTTGTTGTTGTAGGCAACATGTTGAATTTGTGATGCATTATGCTAAATTTTTACATATTCATTCTATTTTTCATTCTGAAACTATGTTATCGGAATGTGGTGTTCAAGTTCCACCAATATCTTCTAGGGATTTCATTCCAACTATATTTTGTGAAAAAGAAGTTGGACAATTTTTTTATAGTCAGGATTATTTAGATGGAAGTTGTGGTACATGCAGCGGATTACCTAAATTGGAAAGTTACATCCATGAGAAAATTGAAGGTACAGTAGGACATAATTTAGTTGATTTTGATAAATATAAATCAATTGCATACCAGTTGAAAGATGGAAAAGAGTCTAAACGGTGTGAGCTAGTTACAGAACAAATGCCTGTTTTCTAATTTTTGAGAAAATTTAAGGATGAAATTGTTTATGAGTATGCTAGGCATACACATAGAGCTCGATGGTTGGATGAATAGTTCAAGCTATGCAATGACACATTTCCTATTGGTACTATTGTTTCAGTGGTCGATTTTGTAGAGAATTACACATTGCAACCAAAAATGGATGTTCAATCGCAATATTACAACTCAATACAAGTTGTCATTTTTTTGCATATAGCATTTCTACATTCTCCTGGCAGTACAGAGAATGATCAAAATTTTTTAAGAGAGTGCCACTTTTATATCAGTGATGATCGTACTCATTCTACTGAATTTGTGCAAGGGTGTTTCTAGTTATTTTATGGAAACTTGTTTGATAGGGACATCCACTTCAAACAATGTTATATATGGTCGGATAATTGCACATCTCAGTTTAAGAATGCAAGAATGTTTTATTGGATAAGTAGAATGCATGCCAAGATGGGTGTGCAACATATTTGGAGTTTCACTAAGGATGGACATGGAAAAGGAGAGCATGACAATGTAGGAGCATGTGTGAAAAGAGGGATTGCAAGAGAAGAGTTGAAATACAAAGATGGTGCTAAATTAAAATATGCAAAGAGCATAGTGGATTGGTGTATTAACAACATGGCCCGAGGTTCTTAAGAAAATTCTACAGTTCGTAGATATTTTTGGTTGATAGAGGAACAACAAATTGCTAACTACGATGATTGTATGACACTCACTGGGTCTAGTGATATGCACTCATTTTGTAGCTCAAACACTACTTCGTGGGCCATATGGACAAGAAAGTTAACATGTTTTTTTGCATCTTGTATCGAATTTGTCATTACTGAGTGTGATTCACAAGAATGGGTGGATGGATGGATTTTTAGGCCTTTAACTCCGCTTCCTAGTTATTAACCTCCACAAAGCATTATGACTTGTTTCTGCAGATGAAGTTGCAACATCCAAGGACTTTGACAAAATTTTGATTTTGGTGCGACAAGGTTTTATGGTTATTTATTTAATTTTTGTATTGAATTATGTCCATTGAAATTTGAATATGTAATTTAAATTTGAGTTGTTCAACATTTATTTTTTGTAGGACATGTGTTTGTAGTTATTGCGATAGAAGACAATGAAAAAGGAACAGACTATTTCTTATGTCATTGCATCGAGGAAAGAAAGAAGTTGACATCTCCTATTATATATGGAAAAGATATTGAGTATCCTATAGGGTCAGTGGTAGTTACTGGAGCTTGGCTTCGATGGTATCTAGTAAAAAACTCCTCTGTTTGGGTGTTTGAAGACTTTGAGACACACAGGAAAATACTCTTATATTCGCATCTAGTTCTAATGACAAATATTCAGTTGTATAGATATCGAGGAAGGCGTAATAACAAGATTCTTTGGAAGGTTCGAGAGTCAGATCATGAAGCAATCTTGGCTGCTATTCAAAGTAGATCCGATCCTAATGGTTCATTGGAATGAATTTATAATGCTCATGTCTGGTATATATAATTTCTTTGATATATATAAATTTTTTAGTTAGATCTAGATTTAAGTTCAGATATTTTATTTTAAATTTGTGTATTTTTTATATATCTAGTATGGTTTTGATTTGAAACTTAAATTTCTTTAACTAACAATTTTATGTTCAAGTTATTGGTGTCAGAAAAGCTTCCACCTTTACGTGGTTGGCACTGTTAGTAGAGAATTTTAAATTCTCAAAGCTAAGAGAAGCTTTCATTGTTTGAAAAAATTGTAAATTTTGAAAATGAATCCTCCCCAAGTGTTCACAAGACCATACCTATGCATGTCCACATTGGTTTGGTACCACGACCCACCGTTTGAAAAATATATAGCATTTGACAACCTTACACTGGCTCAAACTGCACTATTTCATGTGTTTGCAAACAATAGGGTAGTGAGAGCACTGATCTGGGAAGGAAAAAACCAAGAGAGGCTATTATAGAGGGTCCCTACACCAAGGTGTCAGATCATACGAGATGTCTTTAGGTGCCACGGAGTCTGAGCAGTCACACGTCGAAGTTGAACAGATATTTTGGTCTTAGGGCTCTTAACAGACTACGCCTGAACGAAGTAGCCCAGAAGCAACGACCTTGTCACACACCAAAACACCACCTCCTCTAGTATTCACCTAGCCACCTGGACATGTTGGCATAGTCAGTTCGGTGCCACGACCCACCATTTGCAAAATATAGCATTTGACAACCTTATACTGGCTCGAACTGCACTATTTCATGCATTTACAAACAAGAGGGCAGCGAGAGCACCAATCTAGGAAGAAAAAACCAAGAGAGGCTATTGTAGAGGGTTCCTACACTAAGGTTTTGGATCAGACAAGGTGTCTTTAGGTGCCATGGAGTCCGAGTAGTCACCCGTCGAAGTTGAACGATATTTTGGTCACAGGGATCTTAAGGGACTACGCCCGAACGAAGTAGCCTAGAAGCAACGATCTTGTCGCACACAAAAAAACCACCTCCTATAGTGTTCACCTAGCCACTCGAACATGTCGGTTTGGTGCCACAACCCACCATTTACAAAATATAGCATTTCACAACCTTACACTAGCTTGAACTGCACTATTTCGTGCATTTGCAAACAATAGGACAGCGAGAGCACCGATCTGGGAAGGAAAAAACTGAGAGAGGCTATTATAGAGGGTCCCTATGCCAAGGTGTCAAATCAGATGAGGAATCTCTATGTGTCACGGAGTCAGAGTAGTCACCCGTTGAAGTTGAATGATATTTTTGTCTCAGGGCTCTTGAGGGACTACGCCCGAACGAAGTAGCCCAGAAGCAAAGACCTTGTCACACACCAGAACACCACCTCCTCTAGCATTCACCTGGCCACCCAAATGTGTCAGCATATTCAGTTCGGTGCCAGGACCCACCATTTGCAAAATATAGCGTTTGACAACCTTACACTGGCTCGAACTGCACTATTTCACGCATTTACAAACAAGAGGGCAGCGAGAGCACTGATCTGGGAAATAAAAAACTGAGAGAGGCTATTGTAGAGGATTCCTACACTAAGGTGTTAGATCAGACAATGTGTCTCTAGGTGCCACGAAGTCTGAGTAGTCACCCGTCGAAGTTGAATGATATTTTGGTCTCAGGGCTCTTAAGGGACTACGCCTGACGAAGTAACCCGGAAGCAGTGACCTTATCGCGCACCAAAACACCACCTCCTATAGTGTTCACCTGGCCAGCCGAACATGTCAGCGTAGTCAGTTTGGTGCCATGACCCACCATTTACAAAATATAGCGTTTGACAACCTTACACTAGCTTGAACTACACTATTTCGCGCGTTTGCAAACAATAGGGCAGCGAAAGCACCGATCTGGGAAGGAAAAAACTAAGAGAGGCTATTGTAGAGGGTCCCTATGCCAAGGTGTCAAATTAGATGAGGCATCTCTATGTGTCACGGAGTTAGAGTAGTCACCCGTTGAAGTTGAATGATATTTTGGTCTCAGGGCTCTTGAGAGACTACGCTCGAACGAAGTAGCCTAGAAGCAAAGACCTTGTCACACACCAAAACACCACCTCCTCTAGCATTCACCTGGCCACCCGAATGTGTCAGCATATTCAGTTTGGTGCCAGGACTCACCGTTTGCAAAATATAGCATTTGACAACCTTACACTGGCTCGAACTGCACTATTTCGCGCATTTGTAAATAATAGGGTAGTGAGAGCACCGATCTGGGAAGGAAAAAAATGAGAGAAGCTATTGTAGATGGTCCCTACACTGAGGTGTCAGATGAGACGAGGTGTCTCTAGGTGCCACGAAGTCAGAGTAGTCACCCGTCAAAGTTGAACGATATTTTGGTCTTATGGCTTTTAAGGGACTACGCCCGAATGAAGTTGCTCGAAAGAAACGACCTTGTCGCGCACCGAAACACCACCTCCTCTAGTGTTCACCTAGCCACCTAGACATGTCAATGCAATCAGTTCGGTGCCACGACCCACTGTTTGCAAAATATAGCATTTGACAACCTTACACTGGCTCGAACTGCACTATTTCGCACGTTTGCAAACAATAGGGCAGTGAGAACACCGATCTGGGAAGGAAAAAAATGGGAGAGGCTATTGTAGATGGTCCCTACACTGAGGTGGTGGATGAGATGAGGCATCTCTAGGTGCCACGGAGTCTAAGTAGTCACCCATCGAAGCTTGAATGATATTTTGGTCTCAGAGCTCTTAAGGAGACTACGCCCAAACGAAGTAGCCCGGAAGAAACGACCTTGTCGCGCACCAAAACACCACCTCCTATAGCATTCACCTGGCTACCAAGATGTGTCAGCCCAATTGGTTCAGTGCCACAACCCACCATTTGTAAAATATAGCGTTTGACAACCTTATACTGGCTCGAACTGCACTATTTTGCGTGTTTGCAAACAATAGGGCAGCGAGAGCACCGACCTGGGAAGGAAAAAACTGAGAGAGGCTATTGTAGAGGGTCCCTATGCTGAGGTTTCGGATCAAATGACCCATCTCTAGGTGCCACGGAGTCTGAGTAGTCACCTGTCAAAGTTGAACAATATTTTGGTCTCAAGGCTCTTAAGGGACTATGCTCGAACAAAGTAGCCCAAAAGCAACAACCTTGTCGCACACTAAAACACCACCTCCTCTAGTGTTAACCTAGACTCCTAGACATGTTGGTGGAGTCAGTTTGGTCCCATGACTCACCTTTTACAAAATATAGCGTTTGACAACCTTACACTGGCTCGAACTGCACTATTTCATGCGTTTGCAAACAATAGGGCAGGGAGATCACCGATATGAGAAGGAAAAAACCAAGAGATGCTATTATAGAGGGTCCCTACACTGAGGTATTGGATTAGACGAGGCATCTCTAGGTGCCACGGAGTCTGAGTAGTCACTTGTCGAAGTTGAATGATATTTTGGTCTCAGGGCTCTTAAGGGACTACGCCCGAACGAAGTAGCCCAGAAGCAACGACCTTGTCGCGCACCGAAACAATGCCTCCTCTAGTGTTCACCTGGATATCCAGACATGTCAGTGTATTCAGTTCAGTGCCACGACGTCCTGAGGCATGACTTCTCACTCCTTGCCTCCATTCATTTCCTAGGACTCAAAACATTCAATGTCACTTGTTTACCTTCCATCTCTCTTGTTCTCTTTGGACTTTCCTCTATCCTCTTAGGTGCTTCATCACTATCCTTTCTTTGCTCTCTTGAGCTATGTTTTTATGGTGATCTCTCTTCATCCTCTTCTTCCCCAGCTATGTGCTTACATGCTCATTATTTTTGCATTGTAATATGGTCATGCTCTTGGCTACCTTGAAACTTTTTACATACTTTTCATCCCTTAATGGGTATCTAATACCCTAATTATCATGCTTTGAAGATTCACAAGAATAAATCATTCCCCTATTATTCTAATAGTGGATTAAGTATTTGAATATAGGTCAAGAATACTAAATGGAGTTGAAATTAAATTAGCCATAATTGCTAGTGAAGCAAGAACTAGTGAAAAGTGGTGAGTAAAGGTAAGTCATGTTAAAGGAATGAAATGCATTTATTCATTGTTTCTAATAGTATGGTGAGAATGTGAACATATGAATAAGATTATCAATAAAATGCTAAGGCAAGTAGCTTCAAGTTTGCATATTTGGATGGAATTTTAGAAGGAGAGTGAAGTGGCCAATCAAGTCACTTATGAAGCATGCTAAAAGAAGTGAAGGAAACAAATAAGTGAGAGCCTGTGAAGGAATAAGAGGGAAATAGTTTCCATGTATGAGAAACATGAAGAAGAGATTTAAGAATTATCATAATGGATAACATAGCATGAAAGAAGAATAATGGAGGAGAAAGGAAGTGTAAAATGAAATGCTTAGAGAATAAATAGGTATGAGATTCTTGTACAACATTTAGGTTCTCCGTTGAGGATTTCACATCTCAGTTTGTAGAGGTTTCCCTATCATCTTCAAAGGTCATCAATCATGTGGGGGAAATGAAACCCAATGAATATGAAATGACAAGAGTCTCTCTATGGTAAACCACTCATGAGGGTGATGCTCACCTTTTCAAGGATTCTTCATCATAGATCACTACACAGAATTAGGAGTATAAGTAAATCATCAAACAATTAAGGGAACATGTGAGGACCTTTTATTCATAAGTGCAATCATTTATTGCATGAGATTAATCATCTCTACCTCAAATTGAAGAAATGTCTCCCATCTAAAACTTCAACCCCCCAGTCCATCAAGCAAGATCAAGCATTCATACTGCAAAGAAGGACATGTGACCATTGGGTGAGCATGATCCTTGAAAAATGGAATGATCTATTTCATGAGATTATCTCTTTGTTTAGATTGTTCTTGGTCATATATTTGAAAATCAATAGGAATAGAGTTGAGATCAAGAAAGAGAAATTCCATTGCAAAAATAATCTCTCATTTGCGAGTGAGATGAATAATTTTGATTCTCATTCCTTGGTGAGCTCAGGTGTGTTTTCATCTAACTCAGAGAACTTGTATGACATTTTTTCCCATACCATCACCTAGATGTTTGATGCTCTAAAAGAATTCATTTCTGATTTTGAATCCCATGAGGAGAATGTATCAAAATTTTTGGAAGATCTTGGCACAAGAATGCATGAGCTTGGTACTCCTCTCAGGGAGAATAATTCCATGAAGAATCTTTAGGATTCATTTCAAGAATTGGTTTAGGAAAATATTTGTGACCCTTTCCTTCAATAGTGATACTTTAGAAGCCCTTGTAGAGATCATAGGTTATATCTCTAATCCTAAGAAGAGTTATGAAAACTATTTTAGTCAATGTGGAAATATCAATGCCATTCCTGAGAATTTACTCAACCCATTGGAGCATGTGAACATATTGGAAGATGAGAAAGTTTCATTTGTAGTTTCCAGATTCAACAAGATGGTCTATGGAAAAGCCTCATCATTCAAGATCTTCCGCGAAGGAATACATGAGTTGATTCTTCATTAGAGGAGGATTCTTCATGATGGGTGGAACCTAAGAATAATAATAAGGGCTTACTGTCAAATTTTTACCCTTTTCAAAGGGACATGGGGGACATCAAAATGCACCACCACACGAAATCTCTCCCTTTCGTCACTTAAGGCTTGTAACATTCTCACTAGGTATGATTCCTCAGCACCCCAACTTGATTATGTTGCCCCCTCTCATGAATACTTAACCCCTTCACACATTATCACCCCTTTAAGTCCCTTTGCCCCTTAATAAATGTGGTAAGGGAAATGGGGAAAACCAAAACCCATTTAGAAACTTTTAACCCTACCCTGTCATGCCATGTAACCCGGGTTAATCCAAAATGGTCAAGGATGAGTTAGAAGGTGAGCTAGCTAGGTTAATGTTAAGAGGTGAGTATAAACAAACACTTAGCCATTTTTTAATCCCTTTTTAATATTTCCTTTTCCTTCATTGCTGCTAGTATTTAGTTATGCTAATAAATTTTCAATAAACCCTATTGCAAAAATCACATTTTTGCTCATATCTTCTTCATTTTTGCTCCATTTCCCCTACAATTTTGCCCGTAACTTCTACTCATGAACTCCTTGAAGATTATCTTAAAATATTTTCCATTGGTACCCTAAATTTTTATAGCATCCCATTTAAAATTTCAGATAAAAAACTTGCCTTTTTAGATCCTTGCAATTCTGGGGATCGAAAACACTTGAAATTTGAAGCAGGAAACCATATGAAAGTACCTAATATAATGAAAAAATTTCATCTCGATCCAAATACAAGAAGACATGATTATATTTATTATTAAATTGGCATATGAGCCTTACTAAAAATAATAAGTTTTGATAGCAAAGAAAAAAATTTGAAATCTCTGTGTAATCTTCAATTCTAGAAATATGAAAATTGTAAAACTTGAAAATCGAGAAAGTTGTAAAATCTTCAATGTTACACCATAAGTAACGTTATATTCATATAGTTCAAGATGAACTCTACCTCGCTTATTTCTATCAATGTTCGCATTAGTTGATATGCAACAGATGCATGTTAGCTTTAAAAAAAGAAGTAATTGTATGTATTGCCCTTTTGTCGTTCACCTAGCATGGTTTTTCTTAATGGTATAGGTTTGCTTAACAATTATACCATGTAATGCTCCGGGACATGGTTTTTTAATTTTAAATCAAACATACGTATCTAGAACTAATAAATGGTTATGAAAACATACATAGAAGGATATCATACATGCAATGAAATCGAATCAAACATATAGTTCAGTAATATCGTTATGAAAACCAACACACGTGGACATATAAGAATCAAACAAAGTGTGCTCCAGACGCACGTCTCTAAAAATATGTAAGTTCATAACATGTGTACATCTCAAACTAAGTGTGTCATAATGTATATAGGACCACATGCGGTCACAAAAGGCTATATATATACAATGGACTATATGAAGAAACATGTTCACTAGGACCAGATGGCCCAGATATATATCTATATACATCTAGGTGGACTATGAATCTACTCATGAAACATCTTCCCTCTCTTCGCCCTGCTAGAAGTAGCACGTCCATGACCTGGGGATGCAGTGGAGGGAGATGCCACTATGGATTTCATCCGCGTGGTCCTAGGCTTCTTTAAGCAAGCATGCAACCTAACCTGCACATTCATAAACAACAAGTTTTTAACACCCAAAATTTAAAAATACATTCAAAATTTAGAAAATTGTACAATTTAGTTAAAATACATGTGAAATTTTACCGCAATGTCATGATCCCTATCAATTTGTTGTTGATGCATTGCAAGGAAAACAGTAGACTCACGAGGGGTAAGCTACATACAAATAATTAATGTACAAATTAAATATTTCACATACATACAAAATTTGATATTGTAGATTTAAGTAATAAGAAATAATGAACTCTAACATTTAACAAATTTGAAAAATTACACCTCAGTTAGTGGATTTGTAAATGTTATGGCAGTATCTACAGCAGCCTCCACAGTCTGCATATATGGAGGAGTCTCCCTGGCAGTCATAAGCTATACAAAAAACATGTACAAATCAATATTAAAATCTACATGACTGTGCACCACATAACAGAGGTTCAAAGCATGTAATCCACGTGAACTTCTACAATTAGAAATAAAGTGTAAAGAGAAACTAACCTTCATAAAACTCATGTGAGGCGTGCCATTAGCCTCATTTCCTACAGCAGATGATGACCCATCAGGATCCTGTGTATAAAAGACAAACATATTAATATGTACAACATACACTTGAAACATTATAATAATAATCTAGTGCAATCAAATGAAATTAAAAATGTAATTTTGTACAACTTGAAACTTACATTTGAAACACGCCCAACTATAGTAGGTAGCATGTTAACACCGGATGTTTCCTTCACCGGCTCTTGCTATTTAAAATAAAATAAAAAACTAGTTTTTTACATGTATGTACATGACATACAATCAAATACATATATATTAAAATCTCAAACATGTGAATTAAACTATTGTATATATATATATATATATATATATATATATATATATATATAATATATATGTATTATTTATATTTATTTGAAATTTACCTGTGAAAGACCAATATCAGTGGCACCAGTTCCAAAAACATCCCCCAACATCTCATCTATAGAAAATAAATCCTGTGAACTAGAAAATGATGTCTCACCTGCAGTGCATACGGCACCACATGATCCATAGTGGTGTGGTGCGCTAGAACTGGCACCTCCACCAACATCACCAGATGCAATCTGGTCACTATGCAGGGTCAGAGTGTCAATGAGCTCCCTCAATGCATGCATTGTGTCAATCTCCACAACCTCCTTCACTATAGGAGGGATAACTGAAGGCAGTCGGGGTTTTGGGGCATGGGGGATCCTTGGTTGACCTATGCGTGCACCAGGTCTACTCTATGCAGAGCCACCTCCTCGACCAAAAAAGTTAAAAAATTCAAAATCATTCGGGACCTCATTAAGCACGAACTCGCAATATAATTTCTTCAAAAAAAAAAGGAACCTCATTGTTGTTGCATGGTGGATAATCAAAAACCATCCACCATCAGTCCCAAAAATTGTTTTTGATTTGGTCATCATGGCACCAATGGATTGAGAACCATTTGCAAGTAACTACGGGGGGCATTGGTTCTCGGGTCAGTAAATAATGCACAAATGAGGTCTTTTCCATTTTTTTTGTCTTTTACAGCCGCATGGGATAATTTATCCCCATACCACCGCTTACAATCACCTCTAAAGGTATTCCATCTATGTATTTGGTTGGTTACAAAATTACTTCGCCAACCAATGTTTGCAATGTGTTGGCTAAAGTCATGCAGGATGGATTTGTGGCATGATTTTTTCTTATAGTCTGAATAAGGTTCTCAATGAAAATTTTATTTTCTCAGATTCTTCTAATGATATTATCTTGTGTTCCTGTTGGTTCAATGGGGACAGAAGGAGCCACAGGAGGTAGATCTATGTTTGGAGGAGGGTTTTGAGGAATGTTCAGAGGGTTTTGAGAAATTTTTTGATGGTTTGCATGATTTTGAGCTTTCCAACCAACTGACAAAATAAGAAAATTGTATACATAAACAAACATTTGAAAAAACCCATGAAAATGCAAAAAAAAAAACCTAAAATGCTAAAATGCAAAAAAAATGATTAAAATTGGGGGCTTACCTCCTCGTCTTAGCGGCATGGTTGAATATATCGTGATCCAGAAGTCTGATGAGCAATTTTGAGGTGGTATTCAAAGCTAGAGTGAAAAAAGTCTAGGACAAATTGCGGTTTGAAATGAAAAATGGGGAAAATAAGGACTCGCGGGACTGCTAATTTTTTTCTCGGAGTTCCACCATCATGGTTTATAACCACTCTCATGGTTCTAAACCGCAATCATGATTTTAGGTTCAATAATTGCCGAACCTAAAATTCAGGAACTGCGATCGCGGTTTAAAACCGAAATCGCGGTATATAAACCGCGATCACGGTTCCTGAATTTTGGGTTTTTAATTCCACAGAATTGTCCACCAACTTCATGCACTTACCCAATCAATGATAAATTCTCCCTCAAAAGTGGTAAATAACTCATTGGTTAAATGACTGATCAACCTCACAAATGTTGGTGAAGCAATAATGCCTCTCTACTAATATAGATGGGTTGTGAATACTTATTTAAGCTCGTACAATTACTTTGGCCAAACTAGCTCGTATCCTCACAAATGTTATGCAACAAAGATTGAATTTTACATGGAAAAGGAAGAAGAAAGTGATAACCACGGAATCAAACCAAAAACATCAAAAAAGGAGTGAACGGTGCTGATGGATAGGCTCCATGTAGTTAAAAACTTAAAGAATTCAACACTTTTTGATGCTAACAAATTTGATTTCATCAAAAATTTATTTTATTCTTCTACTTAATGGCTACACATGTTTTTCTTTTCTTTTTATCTTGATTTTTGAAAAGGAATCGAGAAGAAATAGTGGTCATTAATGGGGTTCAAATTACCCTTCCATCTAACACGTGTCCATTCACTCAACCTTTTCCATCTTTGCAACTTTCTTTTATCTTAATTATTAGTGAGGAAGAAAGATCCACAAGTCGTGCACCTTGAGTTTAGAGGTCTATAATGCTAACTAAATTTTATAGAACATGAATTTTGTTTGGAAGATTTCTTTAATATTTTAAGCCATATATGTCAAACTAATTCAATATATAGGAAAAATAATGATTATTAGTGGAGACTAGTCATTCTTATTCACAAGTGGTAGTCCATGAAATGATAAATATTATTTTTCTATGGTGGATCTTGACACGCATCACTAAACACACATTCTTCAATGTTTAAATCCACCTAATGCCTTTTACACCTACACCTTGACACTTATATATATGTACTGCCAAATTAAAACTTACATTTGTGCAATGTGTTGCATTGTTATCACTCACTCATAACACTCCTAAATGGTGTTATGAGTGGGATATTAATAATAGTGGTATATTACCAATTTAGGAATAATTGAATAATAAAATAGCATAAATCATTATGCATATTTAGAAACTAGATTTTATATTTGTACACACTCAATTAAGCAAGCAAGAGAGAAATTAGGGTCATAACTAGTTGCTTAACTTAAATTCATACGGTAATCTGGATCTGATGGAGGGATAAATTGGCTAGAAACATCTTGCAAATGTTTTGCTTTTGATTATGGAGCTTCACTGCACACAGGGATGAAACTATTTATTTTGGGCCAAACTATTTAGCAATTTCATCCCTTTTGAATGGTTTTTCTGGATTACAATGACCCTATGTAACCTCCAAAACATTTTTGAATGAGTGGTTGTGTTTCTTTATAAAATATAATGGTCTTGCAAATGTAAAAAACCCTCTGTAATCAACCAAATTGGCCCAAAACCCTAACCATAGGTGAAACCCCTATAAAAAGGTTACTATTTTGGATAATGTGCAATCCGTATACAACCTACATTGGCACTACTCTGAATAGGCCTAAAACTACATTTAGTTCTCTACCCAAAGATATAATTTTGTATGGATGCAACTATATATAATAAACCAGACACTTGATAATGCTTGTAAAGGCTGGACTCATTTGTGCTTGACTTTGTTTTAAGGGATCTTAGCTTTAGAAGCTTCACTCTATAACAGGTAGTTTAGACCGTTGTAGACCTATGTAGGAGCTTCTCATAATTTATTCTATCTCTTTAGGAAGATTTAGGAGGGGTTTATATGAATTTTGAGTGATTCAAGTACTTGAGATTGTTAGTTGGATGAAAGGTATTTCCAAGTGAGTAGATGATTCATTTTAATTACTTATATAGGGTCTTATATGTACAATTTCACAATAAATTTGATGAACAACTAAACCATTAAAGATATAAATTGAGGATATGATTGTTAGGTGATTCTAGACAAAAATGTTATTTTCATACCAAACCATTTGGCAGTTTGGTTTCATTTGGATTCTTTTGTGTAGGAAGAAAACATGGAAATGTAAAGCAATGTGCATGATAATTATGAGTAATCATTGATACAATGATTTACGATATCATTTTTGTTAGTAACTGACAAGTATAATGAGGAGATAAATTCTTGCAATAGGACTAAGGGCATATCAATTAGGTTAGGAATAGGTGCACAAGTCATGATTTAGGTATTAATCCAATATTGACATTATGAAGTGATAAAGTACTAAATTTGGGTGTCTAGACCCCTCCCCTTTAACATAGGAAATGAGATTAACTTGTTAAAAGAAAATATAGTTGAATGTGTAAACACGTTTTTATTTGCTCAATTATTGATTGCTTGAGATGCCAAGATTTTTTGCAAGATCCCAACGTCAAACCTTGAAACATAGATTGTAGCCAATTTCTATATAGAAGGAATTAACTTTTACTCTAACTTTAAACTGAATTTGAAATTTGAAAGAGAACAAAGTATGGAAGGAACACATGGGTTATCCTTATTGAAGGAGGAGCTTCATGTTTGATGTGTTGTGAGATAAGAATTAGAACTATGCCATCTAGAGAATTCAAGGAAATCAGTCCCCAATTTCGATAAGTAGTTGGAACCATGAAGGGAATTGGGTGTCCCAAAAAACAAGATAATGGAAGAAGGTTGAGCATCTATACCAACCCAACTTCCTTCAGAAGAGACTAAGAAGAAGAAGGGTTTCAAAAGGTATTTAGAAACCATGAAAAAATTCAAAAAAGAGTGAGAGGAAGGGTGTCACAAGGCATACTACAACCCCAAAATCCTTCAACCCACGGATCCAAACTAATGCAAATGGATCTAGGTCCTAAATGTGAAAACTTATGTGAATTCAAATGAGAAATTTACACTCATGCCCCTTGACCATGCATTGTATGGGTATTAATGTGTAAATTCATAAGGGAATAAATCACGAACATATCCCCACACCGTGCATTATAGGATTTCTTGTACTACAAATGGAATTAAGTACGCTCATTCCCCCAAATTGTGTATGAAAATGTAGTAAACTCTACTTTGAATTGTATAATTTAACTTGAATTTGTACTAGATATTTATAAAATCCTATATGTCCTCAAAAATTCTAAATTGGATGTCAAAATATTCCTATAATATTACCATCCATTTATGACAGTAATGGCTAATCATTTCATCCTACGTTAGACATTCTTGTCCAAATTGAAGAGAAATAAGTTATTTGTATTTGTTAGTGTTCCTATTTCCATGTATTATATTCCATCATATCTTATAGTCTATAATATTTCTATGTGCTTACATTGTATATTCATTTTATAACCCCACTAAATGTCCCCTCTTTTGATGTGAGTGAGATATTACAGGTAGATGTCTAGGTTCAAAAGAAATGCATTGTGCCCATGTAATATGCATCATACATTCATTATAAGATCACACTAAATATAGTTATAGGTGACCACTAAATATACTCAGACCCTACAGGAAATTACATATAGAAACCATGGCATAAAGAGATAACATACAAGCATATAAGCACATAAACATGAAGGTTCAACAATAAATGTCACATATACAATCATAGAAAAGGCCATGGCTGCATATAATGTCACACACACAATCAAGGTTTGCATGGCCATGTAAGTAAAGATGGTTGTGGCCGCAAAAAAGGGACACCTAAATGTCACACCCACCTAGAGAAGGATAAATTTACACACACAAGACATGCAGGTAAGAAATCAAATGTGTGATGAATAGTAGATAGTATCCCATGGACACATGTAATAAGATATACTAGTGTTGCACATTCCATATGTATTGGTTCCAAAAATAGGCAGCAATATCATATATCACAATATCTAATATAAGCATAACCATGATTTGAAATATCATTGCATAATGAAACAATAGAACCTAATACTTTAGAATATGCCCCTAGATTAGCATGACCACTGGGTAAGAGGGAAATTCCAACTTTTATAAGCATTGTAGAGTCATGTGTATCTTACATATTTCTTATATATCATGTGAAATGTATGATTTTAAAGAGTATAAAATGTGATATATATCAAACCATGTGACAAAAAACATATGTAAAGTAAATAAGCTAGTAGATAAAACAATTTTTGGGTCGTGGTTTTATATTTTTGAAATATTTGAATTCTTTTATATTATTAGCATATTTGAACGTTTTCTTTTAAAATATTAGCAATAATTGATACCATATAGTAGGGTCGAGAGGATGAGGAGAGAAACCTACAAGTATTGGGGTCTTGGGCTTCAAAATTACATTATGCACAATATCAGTATTAAGTACATGACATTAAAAAGAAACTATGGGACATGATAAGGATATTTATTTCTTGCATGAAGAGACCTAAGAGAAGTCCCATGGAAGATACAACTTGTATATATATCAAGAGTACGATGAATAGGTATGGGTGTAGTTGAAACCATTACTATCTTAGAAGAAGAAAAGGTGACATAGTGTAGGCCTATTGCCCCCAATTGAAGAGGTAACATAATGATTCCAATAGATCTGCAAGTAACTCAAGAAGTTACTTGTAAATAATTTCATAAGATACTTTTTTAATGATGATATGGAATAAGGAATGTGCTATAATGATAATTGGAACATCATCATCTAATCCATGAGAACACATTATAATTATTTAATATTCATTTATTTCACAACATATTACTCTATTAATAAAACAGCATTTGTATTATTTGATGTATTATGGTTTTCCCATAGATATGTATCAACTCTAGGTAACCATATATATTTAGGATATTGATATGACCGTATAGTATATAAATATCTCTAAAGAGAATCACTCGTAGGAGGTAGAAAAACTTGTGGCTCCCTTAAATGGTTATTGTGGGAGATTCCAGTACCTACAAAGTGATGCATAAAAGGAGGAGATTGAGATATAGCAAACTAAGTATGGCATATTTCAAAATAAATTTTACCCTTATTCTCAATATTTTTAAACTTTTGTTCAAAATCATAACAATCATTTTCATTGTGTCTAAAAATGATGTGATAGTTGCAATAATTTTTTTCATTTTATCTTCTCAAGAAAATTAGGAAGATGATGAGAATTAGATGGTAGAGTTTAATGGATATTTTTTGAAATAAGGTATGTAAAACATTATGTGTTATTTATCAATCCTTATTAAAGTAACGTGGTTCTCTCTTATGTACAATAGAAGGCCTCATGGATTTTTTCAGTTGCCTACTAGCATGATAAGAAGTATTTCCTATATGTAACACCTTAACTTATGCTAAATTATAAGATCAATATTTTATAGTTCTTGAATTGTGTTCTGTAATTGGAATATAATCATAAACATGCATATGAATTAACTCTTATGTAGGAGAAACATCTTGTTCCAAAGTGATACATCGAAGGAAAACATCAAAAAATGAGTTTGTATACAAGTATCGTATAATAACTACTCCTTAACCTGATAAATAAGGCCATGGAAAAAGATATATTAGACTTCCAAACTGGTTAGTTGAGAGATCATTTGTTTCATACATGTAATTTGAATCATAAGATCTAGTCACATACTATCTTATATTTACCTTGATTTAATGAAGGTAAGTGCTTATAAGTAACCTTGAGGCCTTTATTTATAATGAAGTGAATAAGGAATAACTCTTTTTGATATTGAAATATAATCAAGGATCCACAAGGTAGGTGATGAAACCAATCTATGGTTAATTTGATTAAACTCTCAAGAAAATATTTTAATAATCACCTATCGTTATCATATGGTGCCATGGAAATTCAATGTCCCTTAAGATGTGGGTAATTATGGTTACACTTCCCATCAAATAACTTAAAATTGGGCATAAATAATTCTATAGGGAATGAGGGATAAATAATTTTATGCATAAATGTATCCCCATATATAAAATTAGAAATGATACATGTTTAATATAGGTCTTAATTTATATAGCTAGGGTATGTACTTTATATTGTACATAAGCTATGGAATGCATTAAAGATATGGCACCTTGAGAATTTATAGAAAAAAATCTTGTGAAGAGGGTCATTAAAAGGTGATACATTTCTATTAATGGTCGTCACGGGAGTAAAAAATTTTCTAGAGTAAGGTTGAGTAGGAGATGAGGGTTCCTTAATATGATCACTAGGGTTAGGTAAGGGTGTGGCATCATGAACTAGGTTATGAGAAAACATATAGTATCTAGAGATAAATTATTTATACTAATATGAAATTCATTTATATCATCAGTAGAGGAAATATGTGCATCACTCTCAATAAAAATAAGAATAGATTAAACATTTGTAACATGTTATATTTCAATATGAGAAATATATTCATTGTAATAATTTTCCACATTACCATGTACAAGAGGAAGAGAAGTATCACAACTATAAACATCATTCTTGATTTCAATGGGAATAGAAGCGATAAAAAATTTAATTGTTTCATTTTCCATTTCAATAGGGTAAGGAGAAGGACTACATTCAATTTTATTAATTTCCATTTAAATAGGAGAATTAGAAAGAGGATATTCAATTATATCATTTTTAATTTCAATAGAAAAGGGAAAGAAAACATATTCACTTATAGAATTCCCTATTCTACAATAAGATGCCACATATCCCATGTAATATTATTATATTCCATTTCAATTTATGGAAAAGAGACAACATCGTGGATGATTACACATAATTTCCACTAGCATTATGAGTGCCATTGGAATCATCATCAAAATTGTAATATCTATGACTATTATTAAAATATGTCTCATGTGTATCCTCAAGACTAGGTACAAGTTCCTAGTCACGAGTAAGAAAATTTTCAATAAGAAAGAGGTTATAATTACCCATAATATAGGAGAAGAAATATTACTAGGTGAGAATAGGGATTTCAAGATGGACTTATAGTTGTAGTTACGGGTTATAACTATTAACATGGAACGTAGGAGGTTGTATCTCTTCTACAAGTGCTTTGAGATAACTTTCATGCTCATATGTATAAACATTATCAAAAACATCACTAACATTCTTATATATCGAGAGATTATATACATCCATAGAGGTGGGATCATTATTAAAAGTATAAGAGAATGACATGGAGTGGGTAGAGTAATCCATGAAAGTAGAAATGAGAACAACCCATAATATTAGAATAGAAATCATGAACTAAGTAATAAACAAAAACCATATTTTAATTCATGATCGGATAACGAAGAAGAAGAGTTATTTTCTTAAAGTTCAATATATTTTCAGTATTTGTGTGTGTGTTACATTTTGGCTTCATTACATAGTCATAAAATGTTTCACTAACCTTAGAAGAATAAATAAATATAGCTAATATTATAAAAATAAATTTAAGCCCATAGAAAATATAAAAACAAGGGTTGCATTGTAGCAATGGTATATGTCATAAATGTTATTTGCAAATGCAAATGGAAAACAAATTTTTTATTTGTAGATTATTTTAGAAAAATATAAATGCATAAAATAGGAAAAGGATAAAGAGCTGAAAACTAAATTTCATTTCATCAAAGAAGAAACATATTGTATATTATCCACTCTGTTACTATTGTGGAAATATATAGAAGCAAGAACATATGTGCGCATTCCATAAACTATTATGCTTATGTAAAAAAATAATTGGTTGAATTTTTGTTCCCTGGATCAGAAAAAATATCCTTGAAAAGTAGTGAAAAACAATGTATATTTGTCGCAAAAAAATTCCAAAATCATTTGTATCTCTACAAAATGGATATGGATTACTATCATAAGTACATTTGTGTTTATATTCAAAATGAAGTACCTACAACAAGTGAATATGTGGTCAAATTTTTTTACCTTAAAGCGATGGAGCTGAAATTGTGTGGCTTGAAGACGTGTAGCTTATTTCGCGGGAAAGAAATTGAGGTACGGTGCCTACAAAATTACAGTCACTTTTAATATCAATATAGTTCTTAAATGTATTCATTGTATCTGGGAAATTGTACATTGGAAAAAGCTAACAAAACAGGAAACTAAGAAAATCACAGATAGAATATACAATAATACTTTCAATAATCGTATTTAAACTCACTTATTGAGAAAAGTGAATAACTCGGTCATTTCACATTAAATATGTATTTTGATAATGTATTTGTATCACATAAATTGGTCATACTCTTATTACAAATAGAAAAATGCAAACAATTACAATACAATAAGCATAGAAACTTATGTCATATACGAATGGATCAAATATATGCATATATACAATTATGGTAATAACTTACCATACTTAAAAATGAAAACCAAATAGTGTGTTGTTTCATTCTTAGAGGTCTGCAAGAGAATTTGAAGATAATTTGAACCTCTTTAACAACATGATAGGTTCACAAAAACAACAACAAGATATAAATTTCATTGAAAAATAATACGCATGGTAGCACATACATGTCCATATTTAGATGTAAACATGTTCCTTATTAAGAAATCCGGCGCATCTAGACAATACCACAATTGGTGGTACATCAAGAGAATGAAGAAATGACAAATCTTGGCAAAATGTTAGAGCAAAAAATTTTCAAGCCCATTGTCATGTACCTACTTGTAATCACAGTAAAATATGATGCATATATTTTATACTTGAAACAAATGATTTACAATTCTTTGGCTTTGAAGATAGGGTGATAGCTTTGCTGAGAATCCACATTACCAAAGAGAGCTCAAAGGAAAATATTGTATATAGTAAACCCTGATCCAAAAAAAATCCAAACAAAGTGATGACTCCATTGTTATATTGCAAGTATGTTATTGCACATAATTCCCACAAAAACAAAATTATCATAAGAATCAACGATATGTTTCATCAAAAATTCGTAATTGTTGTAAATTTATTCATTCTATATGGTGTTTTTCTAGTTTAGTATTGCTCTATATTATTACAATCTATACGTGTTTTCTTATTTTAAATATTTCTATCTGCCCATTCTAAAATTGTTTCCAAAAACTAAAATGATATAAATTAATCACCATTTATTTCAAATCATTTAAAACATTGTGTCATAATTAGTCATGTGGAGATTACCGAAGAGAAAATTTGCAACATATCAAAGTGGAAATCCACCACATGTTTTAGGTAAGTTTGCTACACTAATGTGAAGCATTGTTTCTCCTAGGTAGTCTCTATCAAATGCTATGAAGGTAAACTTGAGAAAATATGTCCCTTTTTTTAACAAATAAATAGATTTCATGCCTTTCTTCATTTATCTTTTATCCATGTATACATTACCTAACATTTCTGCACAACTAACATTAGTTATTTGATAACAACCATATAAAATTGCATACCCATATTTCCTCTTCTAGATAAGAATAAACTCTGAAAATCAAACTCTTTGCAAATAATGGGCTAGGTTTCAAAGCTAAAAATGTTTTTTGTATATTTTTGTTTTCATATGTTTTGCATCCAATACATATAGTGACCACATGATATAACACCTATTTTGGATTTGTTGCAGATTAGTGACCTTACAAAACATATCCCTAATTTTTTAGGTCTGATCAAACAAATCCATGGGCATCCGAGATTATTTAAGCATTTGTGAGAACTATAATTTTCTAAAAACAATAACTCTCAACATATCCCATAGTAATCGAGGGACATAAATTGTCTCATTTATAACAGTTATAACAAGTCATAGATTTGAGCAAATATTAATAAGCCTCATATTTTAAATAAGTTTATATTCAAATGTTTTTGGCATTTGTAGGGATCAGTTTACACACATAAATCTTGTTAATGAGATTAGAAGCATGAAACAATAATGATAATAAGAAATTAGAAGAGAAAGACTTTGAACTTTGAATGCATAGAACTGTTAACAATTTTTCAACGTTAAGTTGGGAACAAATTGCCATGTTGCAAAAAAAATTAAAAGTTTCTAGTCTACTCAAAAACTCTTTAACCAACTACAACAAAAAGTATCACACAAGAGATTTTGAATACTAATGAAAAGATTGCCTCAATTCGAAAGCTGCCACAACATTGTTTGAAGGAAGCCTGATAAATACCTCAGATGGCTCAGAATCATTTCCCAAAGAATCAAGCAAACCTTCTTTTTCATAATAATAGGCACCATGAGAGGAGTAGGTGGATAATGAATGCCATCTGGTGGCCATGGAGACAAGTCATTGAGCTCTAAGAGTTATTCTTGTAGCTCCTAACACACAAAGAAAAAAACCAGTGACCTGAACTGCAGAGAAAACCTGCATAAATTGTAGTCAGAGAAAACATTTAAGCTGAATTTCAATATTGTTCAGTAATTATGTTTGTTTTAGGAAAATATAAAAAATTAACAACATTCATCAGAAGTCTAGAAGAAAAAATTATTACTATTGTCAAATCTTTCTTTTTTTACCATTTTAATACATAAAATGGAAATTTGATAAGGGAAAGGACAAACTAAATGTTCAGTGTATACTAACAAGATTAAAACAATGTTCTACTTGTAAGAAAAGTAAAAAAACTTCCAACACTTTGAAATCAAATTATTGATTGATTCAAAAGTTAAATAAATCCCTACTCAGAAATTATGCAAGAAAACGTTTCACTGCCAAGGAAGTTAATTGACCACCAAATCTGCTACATTGAAAATTTTGATTGTAGAAATCGAGGATAACATCATTGCAAGATCCATATGTTGGAATATGCTTACCTTGAAATTCTTACACTTCCTATCTAATTTTCATTGATTTCCTCTAATATTCCGCTACCACCCTTGCTAAAATATGGCCACACCTGGTGATGGTAGTCCAATATAATGTAACAATTTTGTACCCAATCATCATTGCAGTAAAATCAAATTGATGTGGAATAATTAGATCCATCTCTCTTTGATTGGAAGATGTCCTCACCATTCCATCCCCTTGGTCCTGCATATTGTGCCCATTTGTTGTTCTAATCAGCTCGAGAAGATATTCTACAACAAATGATCCATTTAAGCCCCCATACTAAGAACAATTGTAAAATACTATAACAACCCATGAATTTCCAAGGATTCAAATTATCACCTAATCCAATTGTTTTTTATGTCTTCTGTTGTCCTCCAGCTATGTCCAAATTTTTCTTCCCATCAAGTAGGATGGTCTCTTCCCCTGCAAGAAGATCGTTGCAAGGGATCAATATGAAATGATAAGGGAGATAAATAATCAGGGGAAATCATACGTTGTAAATAACTTAAAGCTTACAATTCACGTACAGAATAGAATAGTGGATGTCATGTTCTGAGTTCCTTTCTCATTATTGGGTACTTGTTTAATGCAAAAATAAATTATAAATTACAAATTATAACAAAAAAACACACATGACTCAAAAGAACAAAAAAATTCAAAACAATCACAATGGAGACAAAAAAAACTCAAACTAACACAATGACATCAGCCAACAGTTAAAACGCAGACATCAGATGGCTGACCTCATACCTCAAAAAATGTTACAATTGCAAAATTATATTATTTTTTGATGAAGTGAGACATGTTCTAACAATTATATATTAAGCATCGGAAGTGCAAATCACAATCCATGACTTGCTTAGGTTCTCCCCCAACCTTTTCCCATGCAACGTGTGTATGGAAATTTAGAAGAAACTACAAAAACTACAAAAAAGTGGGAAAAAAAAAAATGGGATATTTTGTTAATTTATTTATATATTTAATAATTTGAGCATCGGAAGCGTTTCAAAGGAAGAACAATAAGAAACTCTAAAATCCATTAACATTATTTCTTGGTTTGTTAAACTATAACCGACTAGAAAAAAAATGTGTGAATTATTTTTAGTGTGGGGGCTATCAGCTTAAGTGACCCCAATTGATACAAAATGACACGATTTGATATGGGAATTGCATTTATACTTCAAAGACGCGTTATTTTTTTATCAATTTAAAAAGCATTGTAGCCTTGGTCTTTTGCGCATGATGTTTTAAAGCCAATAGTAATGTCAGCCTCACAAATCACCCACATACCATCAATGATAATTGTGAACAAAATATCATAACATTGATACAGAGTGGGGCTGGACCAAGTTCTATTCACAACACCATAGTTATTAGTTTCATGGACAAAATCATCAAGCATGCCAAAACCTCAAGAACTCTCAATGCATAAAGTACCAATTTTCTTAACTAAATTGATTTAAGGGCTACATTAATTTTTTACCTGCTCAAATTCATCAAATAAACATGTTTAGAACCTTCAAGAAGAATCAAGACATCAATACATCTCATTCATAAGTTTGACCTTATTAATAAGCTACTAGCCCCTCTTATCTACAAACCTTATTATGTAGAACACTATACAAGGACTCCTCGTAATCTGAAAGCATTTTTCGACACACTCAATCTTGTTTAAGTTTCTTGAGAATTTTCAGCTCTAACTCACAATGAAACTCCCTCAAATCTCCTCATACCATTTTCAAATTAGGCCTCCTTATAGCCATAAAAACTTATAACTCTTATTGTTTAAGACACCTCATAAAATTTCTTGAGGAACTAGTTACCTTTCTAGATACCCATTGTCAAGTTCTTGCTTCATGCTAATAGTCATAATTCAAATCTCAATACAGTTTTCCCAACTTACCTATCACCTCTTCAATTAGCCATACTAGGTCTTTGTTTGAGTTTCAAAGGTTATAATTTTTCACACAAGCAAAAGGATTTATCGCCTCTTTGAACAAGTTTAAACACTCATGTTTCCTCCACAAAGTTCCTTAATAGGAATCAAGCCATGCATTTTCGCGAAGTTACTTGTTTGAACACAACACCATTCTCTCCTTAACGCCAACCTTGACTATTTTTGTTGTACTCTGCTTTCTTTGCATAACAATTTTTCAAAACTTCTCGAGTCTTCCTTTCCCACTCTTTGTGTCTTCACTATACCCGTATAACACCCTCAGATATGGTTGAGTGCCTTCAAACAATGATTTCTTCACTAAAATATTTTTTTCCTTCTTGAAATGAAAAAAGTGAAACCTTGTTAATAATAATATTATAGGACCTCTTTCCTCATATGTTTCTATTTACACATCTAATCAGATACATAATGCTTCACATATACTTTACCATGTTGACTAATAAAAAAAATTTAAGACTTATATCACTAGATTCTTAAATTGGTAATCAGACCGTTATGTTTTCCCTCTTCTTGATTAAGTTTCTTGTCACACTTTACCTTGATTAGTCTCTTGGTTGAAGGTACTACAATATGAAACATCCCTTGGTACATGAAAATGAATTATGGACACTAATTTGGAAGTTTTATCCTGTCATTGGATCCTAAACCCAAGTTTCTTCCCAACAATGATACAAAAATTACTAAGAAGACAGAGTTAACTGTTTTTTATGATCCATAGTCCTTTATACCTCTAACTCTCTTCCAAAAACTTCATACACAATTCTATTAACTCAAGTATTCACTATTCATCAAATTGTAGCTTTGCCCACTGGGTAGAATTGAAATTAAGGCTAAATTTGACTCTCAAGCCCTAGAAATAGGTTACTCAATCCGAGAGGAGGTAGTTTAGAGTTATTTCCATTTTCTTGACCTAACAAAATTTTTCCAAGCCCTAATATCATTTACAGATCCTTGTTCAACTTGTTAATCTTCTTCAATCATGAAAAACCACTGTGATATACTTCATAACTACGATCCTTTATTTCTCAGTCCACACATAAACTATATAACAATATTCACATATTTAAGTCCCTTTCAATTAGCTTTTAGTATGAACATGGGTTTAAACTCAGTTAAAAATTTTCCCATCCTTCATATCAACACAATATTATCCACCTATAGTATCAAACCCTAGAGCTTTCTTGAACATACAATAGCAAATACAAAACTCTTACCTCTTACAACATTGTACCACTACTTGTTGTATGAATTTTGTTTTAACAAATGTACTATCACCTTTCACACCTCCTTCACATTCTTCACAAGCCTATACAATATCTTTACACCTACAACAACATTCTTATTCTATAAACAACATGTAACATTCATCATTAATTGATTATACACATTCTATTCTTAGTTCCACATGCTTGTTCTCAAGAACATCCTTCATTTTATCTTCATGATACATTATTGGAATCTTGAGCTCTTAGCTCTATAACCACCTTCTCTATTCTCCTAAAACCCTATCTCTACTACCTAACTCTTTCCCTCAATAAAATAATTTTTACTTTTAGACCAAGAATAGAGGTAGTTACATCTTGGAAGTAGGTTTTCCAGCCAAGGTAAGACTGAGATAACATAGTTAACCCCACTTCATGGGTGAAGAACAACTCAACTTCATAACATGAGGTCCTTAGTCACTTGTTACATCATTTATTCAATCCTAACTTATCACGTAGACCACAAGACACAACATTAAGAAATCCAAATATTTGAATTGGTGGTTTTGGAGGGAAACTCCAAAAGCACATTATTACAATCCAAAAAGGATCTAGCCTGAAATACTTAAGAAGACCTCCTACACCTAACACACTAATGAAAACTAAAAATTTGATTATTTACAAGAAACACGTCATTTCAGGTTTTGCTTTACTTACTTCTTCGCACTGAATTTTGCTTCATTCTTACTTGACGTTGGTTCATTTTGTAGATTCTACAATTTTATGAGGAGGTGTTGTTGTCAATGCCAAGAAAGGAGAGATATGGTAATTGTATGTTTTCATATTTTTACTGTGTGTATATGTTTTGTTTGGCACCCAAGAGTTATTTGTTTCTGTTGACTACTTTTCTATGTATCTATTTCTTAGGGTTTTCTAGAATAATGGAGAGATATTTGAGTTACATGATTAGAATATAATGCTTAAGATGATATTTGTTATTACAGGGATGAAACACATAATTATTATCACACCATCACAATGTATAGACGTTTTTCTTTACACCTAATAGTTATTTTTTTGTGTAAACATTTTTCTGGTATAGATTAAAAGTGAAGAATCTTGCATAGCTTTCCTGTGAGATTATACAATCATAAAATTTGAAGTGTTGACATTATACAGAGCATCAATTATTGAAAACCCCATATATCATATCTCTTTGTTGGGTTATTGTAGTCTTTTGGTTTTCTATAATATTGGGGCATACTTGAGTTGCATGATTGAAATAAAATTTTAGAAACGAAGTTGGTTATCTCAAGGATAAACCCACAACTATAAAATGAATGTATTGTCCTTCCATTTCAGTATTACTTTTCTTTCTTATTTTTAGCCACTTTGTGTTCAATATGAAGTTGATGGTTCACACATATTGCAGTATTTTAATATGTTATATTAACTTGAATCTTATAAATCTTCCCGCTTTACTAGTTTCTACTTATAAATCTCAGTGCCAGGATGTTTCTATATGTATTTTAAATGAGGAATATTGGCTATCGTACATAACTTTCTTGCGAACTTATACATTACATAAACTTGAATTGAATTTTTTTTTATAAATTTCCTATGACTTTTTACATTGCACAAAAATTTAAGAGTGGACATTTTACAAACCAATAATTAATTATAAACCCATATATAATATGTCTTTGTAGAGTTATTGCAATTTTTCATTTTTCAGGAATATTGGGGCATATGTGACTGGCATGATTGAAATAAAAAAGTTTGAAATGAGTTTTTTTTCATTTATTATTTACATCCACTTTGTTTTCAATCATGGGTTATTTGTTCAAACTGATTGCAATATTTGAACATGTTATAATAACTTGAATCTTGCAACTCTTTCCACTTCACCAGTTTCTGCTTATAGATCCCATTACAAGGATGATTCTATTCCACCACCAACTGAATTGAATTGGGGAAAACCATGACATGATATCCTAGAGTGTCTCAACATGGAAGTATAGTTCTATACGAGACATTTCAAGTTGCCACAAAGACTGAGAAATCACCCGTAAAACTTATAGTTTGTTTTTATCTCAGGGATCTTAAGGAACAAAACCTGACCATTGTAGTCAGAAAGGAATGACATTGGGCACAAAAATGAAGCCTCACCTAGCATTTACCATGCCACCCCAATGTGTCGGCATAGTCCGTTTGGTGCGGTGGGATTCGTTTATGAAATATCACATTTTGCATCCTTACATTTATTCAAATTGGAGCATTTGGAACCTTTGCATTCATTGGGATAACAAGAAAACTGAAATGACATAGGGAAAATGTGGTAGGATATCGTATAGGGTCTCAATGTGGAGGTGTATGTCTAGAAGAGACCTTTCAAGGTGACATGAAGACATAAAAATCACCCACAAAGTTATATCATGTTTTTCTCTCAAGGCTCTTAAGGGACTACGCCTACTCAATTCAACCAGGAAGGACCGGAATCATTGAGCAACAAAATGAAGCCTCACCTAGTGTTTACCATGTCACCTCGATGTTTTAGCATAGTATGTCTGGTGCCATGGGATTTTGTTTACAAAATATCACATTTTACATCCTTACACTAACTCAAATTGGATTATTCGACACCTTTACATTTGTTGGGACAATGAGAAAACCAAATTGACCTAAAGAAAAACATGACAGGCTATCATAGAGGATCTCAATATGGAAGTGTATGTATAGAATATATCTTTCAAGGTGCCATGGAGATTAATAAATCACCCATAAAATTTATATCCTGGTTTACTCTCAAGGCTCTTAAGGGACTACACCCGACTGATGTAGCCGAGAAGGAAAAAGATCATTAGGCATTAAAACAAAGCCTCGCCTAGTATTTACTAAGCCATCTTGACATGTCATCATAGTTTATTTGGTCCCACCAGCTTCTGTTTGTGAAATATCACATTTTACAACCTTATACTGACTCAAATTGGATTATTTCACACCTTTGCATTCGTTGGGAAAGCGAGAAAAACAAATTTTCCGAGGGAAAATCATGACACGATATGGTAGAAGGTATCAACATGGAGTTGTGGTTCCAGATGAGACATTTCGAGGAGCCACAGAGACCAAAAGATCACCTATCAAAATTTATAACCTATTTTTCTCTCAAGGCTCTTAAGGGACTATGCCTGACCGATGTATCTTAGAATGACCTAGATCATTGGGCACTCAAAAAATCCTCACCTAGTGTTTACTAGGCCACATAGATGTGTCATTGTAGTTTTCTTGGTACCACAAGATTCTCTTCACAAAATATCACATTTTGCATCCTTACATTGACTTAAATTGGAGTATTTGGCACCATTACATTTGTTGGTAGAACTAGAAAAATGAATTGACATGGGGAACACCATGACATGATTTCATATAGGGTATCAATGTAGAGGGGTAGGTCTATATGATACCTTTTAAGGTTCTATGGAGACCGATAAATCACACGTCAAATTTATATCTTGTTTTTCTCTCAGGGCTCTTAAGGGACTACACCCAGGTGATGTATCTGGGAAGGATTGGGATCATTGGGCACCAAAAATAATCCTCACCTAGCATTTACTAGGCCACTTCAATGTTTCGGTGTAGTCCGTTTGGTGTCACAAGCTTCTGTTTACAAAATATCACATTTTGCATCCTTACACTTATGTAAATTGGAGCATTGTGCACCTTTGCATTCATTGGGAAAACAAGAAAACCAAATTGACCTGAGGAAAACCATGACATGATTTATTTTTGTGGACTCAATGTGGATTTATAGGTCTAGATGAGACCTTCCAAGGTTCCACAGAGACCAAGAAATCACCCCTCAAAATTCTATATCATGTTTTTCTCTATGGGCTTTTAAGGGACTATGTCTGACGGATGTAGCTAGGAAGGGCCGAGATCATTGGAACCAAAAATAATCCTCACCTAGAATTTACCAGGATACCCTGATGTTTCGGTGTATTCCATTTTGTGCCATGGGATTTTATTTGTGCAATATCACATTTTACATCCTTACACTGACTCAAATTAGAGTATTTTGCACATTTGCATTCGTTGGGACAATAAGACAACTGAATTGGCAAGGGGAAAACCATAATAGGCTATCATATAGGGTCTTAATTGAGAGGTATAGGTTTACATGAGACCTTTCAAGGTGCCATGGAGATTGAGAAATCACATGTCAAAGTTATAGCCTGTTTTCTCTCAGGAATCTTAAGGGACTATGCCTGGATAGGGAAACATTTAGGGGTGAATTTTCATAAAATCACAAATATTCACATTTTTGAAAAATGGAAATGGAAAAACTTCAGCAGTTCATGCTTTGAATAGTAAAACTCCTTTTGAAACATGTATTGGTTATTTTCCTAAGAGTGATTTTGATTTTTTTTAAGATTACCATACAAAGACAATGGGAAAGTGGAACCAGAGGTCCGCAAGGCTGAGAAGTTTATTGCAAAAATTTAGAAGACACAGCTTTAGTTATAGAAGAGGTTGATCAATATAGTACAAAACATGAAATGATTAACATAGTACTGAGTATTCCTTCCTTTTTTGAGACAAGGTATGGTTGTATTTGAGTCAGGATAGGCTAAAGGGAAAATCTAATAAATTCAAGACTCTTCAATATGGCCCATTTGAAATTCTAGAACAACTAGGTAAGAATACATTTCACTTGGATTTTCCTCCTTATATGAAGATCTATTCAGTTGTGAATGTTGAAAACATATGTCCTTTTGAGACCTCCATGTTAGATGATGAAGAAGGGGGAGTATTGCTTCTGTCGATTGATTATCTCTCCCTAGACAGTCAGTTGGAATAAGAGGAAGATGTGGTTTTACATTGGAAAGAGAGGACAACATAGAGAGGAGTGCATGACAAGGTGGTTGATTAGGTTGAAAGGTCAATTTCCTACCAAGGCCGAGTGGTATTCCAGAGAGGATGTGGGGAAGAAATTTCCTCACCTCATTATTCCTTATATATTTTAGGGACTTAAAAGCCTCAAATTAGGGAGGTATGATCCAAAAATGAATCTGAAAATACCCAATTCTATGTATTTTCCGTATTTGGTACTTGTTCTACAGTTTCTATGCTATTCATTCTTCATAAGATGGTCCAGTCAGGTTTGAGGTGAACTGGAAACCTTCGAATGACTTTCTGGGACATTATTGTTCTGTTTTAGGGATTTCTCAGTTGACGATCACACAACTACCTCGATAGTTATGTAACCACCGTTCTATGCAGAGCAGTGGTTGCACAACCACTGGTTTACATTAAGTGGCGGTCTTGTGCAAGACAGTTCTAGAATTCAAAATCTCAATAGTTGAAAATGTTTGAGCTTCCCAATCAATTTAATTCTCCTTTCTGTGCATCCCTCAGTAGAGAAACTATAAATACAAGGTTCTAGAAGCATTCAAGAAAGTGATTTTGGGTGAATTCTATTGTGAGAAAAGTTAGAGAAGTTGGAATTCTTTCTTGTTTGTTCATTTAGGAAGAGTTCTTCATTTGTTGATAAATTGTGACTAATTAGATATAATTAGAGGGAGTGTTAATCCTTCTTGAAGGCCAATTATTATCAATAATTTATATTATTAGAGAATTACATAGTGAAGGTGAGAAAATTCGCTCACCCACTAGAGTTTTTCTCACATTGGGTTTCTCCAGGATAAACCTTGTCTCCTTTGTCTCTCTTTTCTCATTTTACGGTATAATTGTGTGTTATTATTACACATTATCTTGGTTGACAAAGAACTCAACATATTTCATTCATTTTTCATGAGCATAGTGATATGTTTATTGTTAGAATTCAATACATTATAAGTTCACCTTTTTGTAACATGTAATAAAAAAAATTGTGAAGGTTTCGTCAATGCTTGCGATCCAAATGTATCATTCAAAAAACATCATACACACCCACATCATGTGTACCACCAGAAACTACACCAAAACTAGTTTTCATGAAACTATCATCCTCATCGGCTCTCATACATATGCTACTAAAAGATGTGAAAATATTTGGCCTCGTGTTAGTACTACCTGGATGACTACTCCATCCACCTCCACCAACATCGATTTCAACAACCTCTCTCATATGTTGATAAAGGGTATCAATGATGATATGAAGTGTGTGTAATGTTTCAATCTCTATGGTATACTTCACTATTGTAAGGATCATATCGAGATGAGTGGGATTTTGGATGGGTCCTCTAGCTTATTGAATAAAAGCATGACGTGCACCTGGTCTATCCTGTGTAGAGCCTTTTCCTTGGCCCTAAAAATGGGAGTTGTTAAAATAGTTGGGGATGTCATTGAGGATAAACTCAAAATAGAGTTTCCTAAAAAAGTATAATAGAACCTCATTATTAGTGCAAGGTGGTACATCAAATACCACCCACCATCAGTGCCAAAAATAATTTTTTATCAAATTGTTGTTGCACCCGTGGATTGGAAAGAGTTTACATCAAAAGGAATTGGAAAATTGGTTCTAGGGTCAGTGAATAGTACACAAATGAGGTTTTTTGTAATTAGTTTTCTTTTAAATTATGTATCTGATAATTTATTAACATAATATGCCCTACAAAACCCTCTATAGATTTTTCACCGATCAATTTGACTGCTGAGTCAACATGAGCCAATAATGACTCCAATGTGTTTACAAGGGAGACATGGTGGGGGGTTTTTGGAATGAGCATCCCTAATAACTTTAATCAATTCCTCAATTTTTATCTTGTTCTCCACTATATGGGAAGTTAAATCCTCCTGACTACCTAGAGGATCTAAAGCAATTGTAGGATGGATATGAGGGTTAGGAGGGCTAGGAGGATTTGTAAGGTTTTGTTCTAGTTATGGAGGAACTGTGAGAATCATAAAAAAATGTATTTTATTAAAATATACATTTGAAATATCAAACAATTAGTAAAATTGATTGCAATTGAGAGAAATTATTTTTCCCTACTTCCTCTTTATCGCGACATCATTAAATCTCCCTAGATGCAACCATCAGTGTGTTCTGCATATTTTTTTGGAGAAAATAGCTTGAACACAAACTGCGAATGTAGGGTTTGGATGAAAATACGTAGTTGGGGGTGGAAAACACATAAAGAATGAGAAAAACATATTTTTTAATTTAAACATTACATAATGCACAAGTTTTATAGTGCATATGAGATAAAGCACATATGATTTTCACTTTAGTAATTACCGAACCAAAACTTGTGTCTGCCTAATTCCCTTTTTCACTTCTTCGCAAGTTTTGGCCAGCACCCCAATTCCATGTACTTACCTAGTGGCTTATCCTGAACCTACACTATAATACCAAATGATGATGCAGAACAAACAAAAAAATAGTAGTCATAATAAAATTCCCAAATAATTATATTATTATATGTATTTCCTCCCTTTTTAATCACATAAGAGTTCATTTTATTCTAATTGGAATAGACTTATTATTTTTAGTAATAACTATTTTTGGAAATTTTTTATTTCTATATTTTTTTATCCTAAAAATTTGCATACATTATCCACATGCCTAAATTACTTTATTTCTTTAGTTTCAACATAAGTTGACTAGCGGTTACAGAAATATGGTATTTTGAAAAAAAAATTAAACTGAACAAATACTTCAAACCCAATTTTTGGACCCTAGGTAGCTGATTTTGGCCTCTAAAAATTGTTGAAAAGTTTTCCTAAGTGACTAATACGACATGTGTCAAAATAGATCTTTCCAATAGCTTTCCATAAACAATAAAGTATATTCATTTCAGTTTCTATATCAAAACTTATGGCCTTTACAAGGCAAGCCATCAAATCCACATTACTCTCCTCTAGTGAAAACAACTCAGCTCTTAAAATTTCTTCTGATTGAATTTTTATATCTCAAGTTTATAAAATTTCTTTAGCTCCCATTATTAAAATCCATGTGGTATCATCTTGTTTAATACCTTCCCATTGTACCAAATATTAATTTAAATTTCCTTGCATTGTCTTAATTATTTTCTTGTTAATAACTTGCACCAGCCTCTCTCTTTTTTTCCTTGGACTATGATCCTTCTAATCCACTTATTCATTATATTCCTTTGTATCTTCATATCCGTGAACTGCATACATATATGAAACATTAAATACTAGTGAAATATAAAAATTATTTGATATACTTACCTCATATGCATTATCATTTATCTTCTTCAAAATTATACAAGGTCCAATCTTCTTTTACTTAAGCTTTTTGGATGTTCCTTTGAGAAATATCTCATTCCTTATATAAACCATCACCAAATATCCTTCTCTAAATAGCTTCTATCTTCTATTGATATTTGTTTCCATCTTATATTTTTCATTAGTATCTTACATTTTCTTCTTTATTATTTCTTATAATTGTTGAATATGCACTATTAAATTTTTGTGTCATCACTCACCCATTCTGAAATAGAAAGTTACACTAAATCACAAACATCGTTAGTGATTTTAATATAAATAATTTTAAATGAGACTTTCTTATTGATTTGTTCATTGAACTATTGTAGGAAAATTTCAAGTCCCATTATTTATGCTTCTCACCAACAATAAACCTCAACAATTTTTCCAAGCTCCTATTCCTAATTTTTTCCCATCAATTTGAGGATGATATACACTACTAAAATGTAACTTCACGCCAATATTTTCCATAAGGTATTATATAAATGGGTAGGAAGATTTATATCTCTATATCATGTAATAATATTTGGAATACCGTGCAACCTAAAAAATTCCTTAAAAAATAAATTTGCTGCTCTTATAGAATCATTTGTCTACTTAAATGGAATAAAGTACACCATTAGAGAAAATCTATTTACAAAAAAAATTATCATTAATTTTTTGTATGCTTGGTATCCCCAATATGAAATCCATGCTCAAATATGTCCATGGTCATGTTGGAAATTTAGTAATGACATGTATAATACAATGTTTTATGCATAATCCTTAGAAACTTGACATGACATGCATTTGGAAACATACCTTACCATATTTGTCTTCATCTTTGGCCAAAAATACTTTCCCTTCACTATTTCTATTATCTTATTCTTTCCAAAATGTCTACCCAAACCACCACTATACAATTCACTTAAAATGTTATCCCTCATAGAACAACTAGAATACATAACTACTTTCCCTTAAAGAGATAACCATCTTGCATAAAATTAACATCAAGGATATTACATGTCTCACCTGATATTGGATTCCCTTTTTTCTTAACAATCCTACCAGATTCTAGTTCAAACCCAACCACTTCACTTACCATTACTATTAGTAAGGTCATACATCTATTCAAAGCATCAACTACCTAGTTCTATTTTCTTGATTTATGTTATAAGACAAATGTATACCTCGGAAGAATGAAACCCTCTTTGCATTCATATTATTAAACTTACTTTGTGTATTCAAAAATTTTAATTACCAACGATCTATAAATGGGATAAACTTCTTTCGCACCAAGTAATGCATATAATGCCTTAGTGCATATATAATAGCATACAATTCAATATCATACTTATGGAATACATATTTCATACTGCGTTTGGATTTTGACTATAATATATTACAAGCCTTCCTTCTTGACTTTAAAAAATGCCAATTCCCAAATTTTAAACATCACAATCAACCCAAAATACTTTTCTAAAATTATTTAAGTCCAAAAATATGTGCCTTTGTCACTTTTTTCTTCAATAATTCAAATATCTTAGTTGATACCGTTGTCTGGATACAAACTATTTTCCCTTCATGCATTCTATTATTGGTGCAAAAATAATACTAATTTTATAATGAACTTTCTATAACAATTAACCAACCCACAAAAATGTTTACTTTAGTTATTCTTCATGGGATGTTCCATTTAATAATTTATTTTACCTTGCCTTCATCCATCTTCACACCATCTTTTAAAACTGTAAACCCAAATCAAAAACAATCTCTTATACATAAAATTACACTATTTCTTCCAATTTTCATATAACTTCTCTTTCTTTAACACTTTCAACACCATTCTCAAAAGAAAAAGTGGTCCTCTTTACTTCTATTGAATATCAAGATATCATCAAAATAAACTACCACAAAATTACCAATGTAATCATGCAACACTTGAATCATCATCCTCATTAATATCATGAGTACGTTGGATAATCCAAATGGAATTACAAACCACTAAAATAGACCATTTTCAGTTTTGAATGATGTCTGCCATTCATCTCCTTCCCAATCCAGATTTGATAGTAACCATTTCTTAGATCAATATTTAAACATAGTTTATCTCCTACAATCACATTAATCATGTCAAATAGGAAATGTATAGGAAATATAAACTTGATGGTAATGTGTGTGTGTGCGTGTGTGTGTGTGTGTGTGTGTGTGTGTGTACACATCCTACAATTTCCATCATTCTTGGGAGGCAATGTTGTTTGAGTTCCTAATGGGATCATATTTTCCCTAATTGCTTCAATTCTCACAGATTATGATACTTTTCTATTTAATTATGGATGTGTTGTTGGACTCATACTGTATGAAACCTAATTTAGTAGTTTTTATCCTTGGATCAAATCAATATGATGTTGAATATCCCTCTTGAGGAAAATCAATTTGATAACTCTTATGGTATTTACATCTAGAAATTTTAATAGTACCTTTGTTGGTTATGTTTATACGGGAAAAAATTATGTATATTCTTGATTTACTATTAATTCATAGAAAGAAATTTTCATCTTTATCTCTATGATAAAATAGACTTTGTTGACAACATAATATTTGTTTGTTTTTCTTCCTTAAGTGGTAAAAAACCACCTTTAATCCATCTTTCCCAAAGTTGTGTTTATTCTTCTCTCCATAATAAATTACATTTATTTCAAACTTCCATAGTCTCCCCAATAATATATGATACGTATGCATTAAAGTAATGTTACACCAAATTTCATCCTTACAATTCTATTCTATATAAGATTTAGTCAAACATATCTTGTCTACTTTAACTTCATTCCCTTTCTCAAATCACGAGATCCAATGGGGAAAAGGATGTTTTTTTCCCCATATTCTCTTAACTTCCACCATCCATACCTTTCCTTTAGAAGTGTGGATTGTTTATAAAATATTCATCCACATCAATAACTCTCCACCTTGCAAGTGTTTTTTCCATGGGGTAATCATTATTCTTCTCATCATAATATTCTCTCCTACATCTACCGCAAATTTTGTGTCTTGTTATTTAACCTCATCCTTGATCAAATTTACTCTAGGTAGATCCTTTTGTCTCCTGTCTTATGCATGATAATGTGAATTTTTAAATTTTATATGCCTGCATTCACCACACCTATGGAAAGCATAAGGTCTACGTGGGCCATCCCACCCTCTTCCACCACCATAATTGTTATTTTCAAAGTCCCTCCCTCTCTTAATTCCTCTTCTTCTTTGGGGGTTCTATAACCCTTCCATGTTATCTTCTTTTTCATCATGATATTCTTATCCTATTGTTGGACTATACCCACCTCATCCTCTTAATAGAGATGATTTTCCTCTCTTTGGTCTTTTAGATCATCTAAAACATTGTCTATTCTAATTTTATATCCTTCAAAGCTAATTGATAAGCTTATTTTATGACATTATTTCAACTCATGCTTATTTAAATTATATTGAATAGTAAATTTCATACATTTCACCCATTTCCTCTTCCATATCATCATGCTCTACTCAAATGGACAACTTGCAAAATTCATGAGTATATTCTTGTACATTGTAATCTTTCTATCTCAAATTTTGAAATATTTTTTATAAGGTTTGTGCATAGTTCATGGTTAAAAAATTATTCTTCATCTTCTTCTCCATCTTGCTCTAAATATTGATCTTATCTTTTCCTTTTTGATACCTCTCCTTCTAGTGATCCCATTATATCATTGCATGACCCTTAAACTTTGTGCATGAAAATTTTACCTTCTTAACTTATGCAATATACTTCTAGTAAAAGAACTTTTTAATACTATTTAACCAATCTATCAAGTCCTCTGGTTTAAAATACCATGTATAGTCATAAACATCTATAGTATTCCCATCTTTCCTTCCTTCAAATGCTTTTATTAACCGTTATTCAATGGGTTTTGGTTGTTCTTCTCCTTCTTCAGTCTATGCTTATCCTTCTTTCTTTGACTCTTCTTTTTTATCATTTCCCCCATGTCTTATCCTCAAACACATGATAAATTCTAATAACTCCTCAAATTGAATCTAAAATTATTGTAGAGTTTGATGCATCTATGCATAACCTCCTTGACCTATTTCCTTCTTATCTTGAACCTATGCTCTAATACCAAATGATGAGGTCAAACAAGCAACAACCAAAATAAATAACAGACAAAATGAAATTCCAAAATAAATTTTTTAGTTATCCTTATTTCTTCCCTTTTGAATTATGTAAGAGGTCCTTTTATTTCACTTGGAATAGAATTATAATTAAACTTAACTTCTAATTTAAACTTGACTAGACTTAATATTATTAGTATTAATTATTTTTAGTAAGTTTATAATTCTATGTTTCATGATCCTACAAACTTGCATATAGTATCCATGTGCCTAAACTAATTTAATACTTGTGTTTTAACTTAATTTGACTTACTCTTACAAAGATATGACATTTACATTTTAGAAAAAATTGAAAGAAAACAATTTAATACCAAATTTTGGGCCTTATATGGCTGATTTTGGCCACCAAAAATTGTCAAAAATTCTCGAAGCAGCTAATGTATTTTACAATGGATTGGCTCTTTCTGAGTGTTTTCAATAAATAATGAGTTGTTTCGGTTCCCAGATCAAAATTTATCGCCTCTAAAACAAAAGCCATTAACCCGCATCACATTATCAAGTGACGAATTACCAAATTTAGGTGTGTACACATATAAACTATGAATCTTTTGGAGAATGTATGGGTGCCAACACAAACTTAAAGCAAGACTAATATGATGTCACACTTGGTTATAAATAGTCTTGTCAAACATTTTTCTAAATATTAATTTATCTTATAAAAATTATATATTCATATTTATTATTTCATATTTGTGTTTCAATGTTTGCTTCAATTTTGTATTATAATTTTAAATGTTAAACCTTTGTAAAAGTTTCTCCTTGAAAGAGTTGCTCTGCTAACATTAAATAGGAAGAGTCTAAAATATATGAGTTACTAGGTTTAGAGAACTTAATTCATGAAGGTTCCTATCTGTAAAATCCTAAGGTGAAGTGAGGTGGTATACAACCTTATGTGGGATGAAGGTAGCTACTTTCTCAAGGCAAAGTTTAAAAGAATGCATAGTTGAGATTCTTTCCAAAATGGCTATTAAATTTTTTTATGAATAAGATCTTATATGATAATAACAAGTAAAATGATACAAGATAATTTTTAAAAAATTGGGTAGTATGAAAGTACACGCAAAAGCCAGAATCAAACTAGATAAGGCATAGGAAAATTCAACTATAACAACATAACAAAAAGGACTAAGATAATGAAAATATGTCCTTTCTACAAAAAGTTTAGCAGTAGACGGTGGATCATGATCATGAAGAAATCTAAATCCAGGAAGGTCCTTGCCATTATCTTTCACCTCCCAACCAGAGCCACCATGGCCATCTTCTTTATTATCTTCTGCAATATCAAGAGTGGGAAAGATGGCTAAAGCCATTATGAGAAACTTCTCTAGCGAAGGAGGGAGGCTCCACCTGTCATGGGTAGCCGGTGATCCCTAATCAAATTGGTGAGATGGAAGAGAGGAGCCCCAACCCTAGTGGAAAGTTGGGGGAAGAGGAGAGAAGCTCCTCTGCAATGGCTGACTATGCGAGGAGCGTGACTGAATGAGAGATGCTAGGAGCAACTCTGACGATACCTCAGGGATGACCACTATGGGGCAGAAAGTGCTGAGAAGGAGAAGGTGGCTCTCGAGAAACATTACATGGGGTGTCTCTCCGGTGATGGAGGAGTGTCTGGAGGTGCTCCACCTCAAGGTCCTCCTTATTCATTTTCACTTAAATTTGCAGCATCACATTGGAGATAACTACAAAATTATAATATATAGAGAAAAATTGATCAACTTCAACATTAGAAAATAAATAAGAATTCCTTTCTTTCCAAAGCCAAAAAATAACTTCCCCTCTCAAAGCATGCCAAATTTGAGAAAACATGTGAGGCATTCTAGGGTTATAGCCTAAAAGAATATGATGTCAGGTGAAATATTCTGGTCTGAATGGAAGAAAGAATGATTGAACCTAGTTCATAGCCTTTTGGGCTTATCTACAATACTAGAAATCTAAAATCTATGTTTATTTTAGGGTATTATAAAAATATTAAATGTATTTTTTCATTCATTTTGAAATATGTATTTTTTATTGCATTGTTGTGCTTCATTGTACAAAGTACCTTCATCGTCTATTATAGGAAAATGGAATGAGTATATTACAATGGGGAAGAAGCGTTATACCATAGAAATAATGTTGATAATCCAACACTTTTAAGATGTTATAAAAATTATTCCAAAAAAGATATAAAGGTTTTCAGGAATTTCATGAGTGCTTATTTATATATGAATTTATTTAAGTCCAAAATGTGAATTCTTCATGTTAACATACTTAACTCCTTGAATGATATTTCTTCTATGTTTTAAGAAAGAAAAGTTACTGATATGCTAGTTTGCATTGATGTTAAACACATCGCATGGTTGTATGTTTTTTGTTTTTCTATTTTTTGGAGCGAGTTTGAATCATTCCAAAAATTTATTATCCTATTCAACTTAAAATTAATATATAGGTTTTGAGTGCAAGGCGAGAGGGAGAGGAGAAGAGTCCAACATTTGAACTTGGTTGGAGGCGGGAAGATTTTTTGGATCAAAATATGGGGTATCTAGTTATATATCATCCCAAAGGGAAGAAGGATGTCACTTTTTCAGTGGAAAGAGACAAGGGGGATATACCCAAAGCCACCGCATCCATGTGGGCTACAAAGGTTCTGGGGGAACATCCCATGGAGAGCTAGGAGACCCATATTCACCCTTGTTTTGGTAACAATAGTATCTCTCTAGCAATACCATAATCCTTGGATGAACGAGCTAAATCTAAAATGGAGCATACCATTATTTCTAAGATTCCTGGAGGACATCCCAATATTGATGATTTTCGCAAATGGACTATCAAGAGATGGAAACCGAAATGGACCATGGATATAGATGCTTACACTGACTCTTTATTTTTGGTAACTCTTTCTGTCAAAGAATATGCTACTAATATTCGAGTATGAGGGCCATGGTTCATGGGGCGAGATCTTGTTCTTGTTCAAAATTGGAAACCTGGATTTAATCCCCTGGATTTCCAAGTGAGGGAATACACAGTCTGAGTTTTTTACCAGGCCTCCATTTAGAATATTGGGAACCAAAAATTATTAAATCAATAGCTAAGGTAGTTGGGTAGATGATTTTGGTTGATATAACCACCCGAGCCAAAAAAATATTATTATATGTTTGTTTCTATATCAATGTAAAAATGGATCGAGAACTCCTAAGATGTATCAATTTAACATTCAAATGGGGAGAGCACCAACAAAAAATTTACTATGATCCAATGTTATTATAGTCTTTCTCTTATTTCAAAGTGGGTCACTGTTCCAAATCATGTCCAAAATAGCAAGTTAGATGTATGCAAAAAACTAAATAGAACAAGGAGAAATGTATAATCCCATTCCCATCCTCTCTCTGGATAAATGGAATGGGAAGAGTGATCTGGAACTAGTGGATAACAAGGAACCTACCCCTCCAACTCACAAAGTGGAGCAAAAAGCAATGGATGGAGACGAACTCTCGACTGAAGACCAATTAGCTTCACTGACTCAGATGGAAGTGGCTAAAACCCAAGAAAATGGGGGGAGATACTATTGAGACCTTTGGGTACCTTCAAGTTAAATCATATGTAGAAGATACATTGGGCATCCCAAGTTTCTCTTCTCAAAAACTAGACTTGATTCCTATAGCAGTCAACAATTTGTTTGAGGCCATTGGCCTTGAAGAAATAGAAATAGTGGAGGTTAGGAAGAGACCAATTGTTACACATTTATCTCAACTCAAGTACACTAGGAAAAGAAATACTAAGAATGAGGATTTAGGAGGAAACAAACCTAACCAACGACGACCCACCTTGCGAGAGAAGAGAGACAAAGCTTCAAATAAGGATGTCTCCAAAGGAATCCATCGATCATTGGTGGTAAGTTTTTCCAAATCCAAATCTTCTAAATGATCCTTTTATCTTGGAACATTAGAGGGTTAAATAACCCTTACAAGCATAGGATTTTAAGAGATCTCATGAAAAATTATAATCTAGATATTCATATGATCCAAGAGACTAATATTAGTGTTGAAAAGCTAAAGGAAATTCATAGATTTTTTTGGAAAGATGTTGTTTGTAGTGGTGTTAAAATTTGTTGGATCCTGTGGGGGACTGGCTTATTTTTGGAATAGTCTCACAGTGGAAGGTGAGGTTCTTCTTTTAATAGTCAACATCATATGGCTATTTTCTTCACTTATTTGATCACCAAAATAAATCGGATATTGTCAAATGTTTATGTTCCCAATTCTAAGAATGATAGGAAAGATCTCTACAAGGAAATGACAAGATTTAGAAGTTGCTTCAGGGATTTGGACTAGTTGATAGGAGGGTATCTACATACCCCTCTTCTACCCTCTAACAAAAAGGGTGGTATTACCACCTTCGAAATCAAGGATGATTTAGCTAATACTATTTAAACCAATATATCAAGTCCTCTTGGTTTTAAAAATACCATGTATAGTCATAAACCTATAGTTATTCCCATCTTGCTTTCCTTCCTTCAAGTTGCTTTTATTAAACCTTATTCCAGTTGGTTTGGTTGTTCTGCTCCTTATTTCAGTCCTATGCTTATTCTTCTTTCTTTGACCTGACTCTTTCTTTTTTATCATTTCCTCCTCCCCGCCGATGTTTTATCTCAAACACATGATAAATTCTAAGTAACTCCCTCAAATTGATCCAAATTTATGTAGAGTTTGAATGCTCTATGCATACAACCTCCTGCTATTTCCTTCTTATCTTGAACCTAATCTCTTCCCAAATGATGGGTCACAAAGCAACAACCAAAATAAATAACAGACAAAATAAATTCAGAAAAAAATTTTTAGTTATCTATTTCTTTTCCTTTTGAATTATGAAGAGGTCCTTTTTATTTCACTCTTGGAATGAAATATACTTAAACACTTAACTTCTAATTTAAACTTACTAGACTCATATGATAGTTATTATGTTTAGTAAGTGTATACTTCTAATGTTTCTGATCCTACATAAGGCTTGCAGTGTATTTGAGTTCTTGTGGGTGCCATGTGCCTAAACTAATTTATCCTTGTGGTTTTTTAGGGACTGTTGGGACTGTTAACGTGGGTGATGTTGAAGGTTTTACTCACTGCGGTTACAAAGAGATGACATTTACTTTTAGAAAAAATTTGAAAAGAAAACATTTCAATCAATTTTTGAATTTGGGCCTTAGATGCTGAATTTTTGCCACCAAAAATTTCCAAAATTCTCGCAGCAAACTAATGTATTTTAAACAATGGATTGTCTCTTTCCTCTGAGGTGTTTTCATAATAATGAGTTGTTTCATTTTCCCAGATCAAAATTTACGCCTCTAAAAGAAAAGCCCATTAACACTCCCGCATCACATTATCAGTGACCGAATTTACCAAATTTAGGTGTGTACCACCATAAACTATGAATCTTTTGGGATGTAATGGGTCCAACACAAACTTAAAGCCAGACTAGTATGAGTCCAGCCACTTGGTTATAACTAGTCTTGTCAAACATTTTCTAAATATTATTTATATTATAAAATTATATATTCATATTTATTATTTCATCTTTGTGTTCCATGTTTGCTTCAATTTTTTATTATAAATTATTAATGTTTAACCTTTGAAAAGTTTTTATCCTGTGAAGAGTTGCGCTCTGCTAACAATTACCATCGGAAGAGCTAAAATAATGAGTTACTAGTTTAGAGAACTAATCTGAAGGTTCCTATCTGTAAAATCCTAAGGTGAATGAAGGTGTAACACCCTAGTGGGATGAAGGTATCTACTTCTCACGGCAGCAGTTTAAAAGAATGCATAGTTTGAGATTTTTTCCAACACCTATTAAATTTTTTTATGAAAATAAGATTTATATGATAATAACAAGTACAATGATAACCGATAATTTTTACAAAATTGGTCGTATGAAAAGTACAAGCAAAAGCAGAATCAAACTGATAAGCCTAGGAAAATTCACCTATAACAACATAACAAAAGCACTAAGTAATGAAAATATGTCCTTTTCTACAAAGTTTCGCAGTAGAACTGTGGATCATGACATCAGAAATCTAGATCCAGGAAGGTTCCTTGCCATTATCTTTCAACCTCCCAACCAAGCCACCATGGCCAGCTTCTTAATTAAGATCTTTCTACATATCAAGAGTGGAAAGATAGCTAAAGCAAAGCCAATTAAGAGAACATTCCTCTAGGAGGAGGGAGGCTCCACCTGTCATGGGTAGCCGGTGATCCCTAATCACATTGGTGAGGAGGAAGAGGGGAGCCCCAACCTAGTGGAAGTGGGGGCAGAGGAGAAATCTCCTCCGCAATGGGCTTGACATGCGAGGCAGCTGAACTGAATGAAGATGCTAGTATCAACTCTGGACGATACCTAATGGATGACCACTATGGGCAGAAAGTGCTGAAAGAACGGTTGGTCTTGTCGTAAACTGTACTTCCATGGGGGGTCTCCCTGTGATGAGAGTGTCTGAGGTGCCCCTCAGTTCCTCCTTATTCATTGTTCACTTAAATTTGCACATCACATTGGAGATCTACAGAATTATAATATATAAATAAAAAATATCAACTTCAACATTAGAAATAAATCCCAATTCCTTCTTTCCAAAGCCAAAAAATACTTCCCCCCTCTCAAAGCATGCCAAATTAGAAAAACAATGTGAGGCATCTAGGGGTTGTTAATAGCCTAAAAGAATATGATGTCAGGTGAAACATTCTGGTCTAATGTAAGGAAAGATGATTGAACCTAATTCATACCTTTTGGGCTTATCTACAATACTAGAAAATCTAAAAAAATCTATGTTTATTTTCGGGTATTATAAAAATATTAATGTATTTTTTCGTTCATTTGAAGATAGTATTTTTTTAATTATTGCATTGTTGTGGCTTCGATTGTACAAAGTACCTTCATCGTCTATTATAGGAAAATGAATGAGTATATTACAATGGGGAAGAACGTTATCCATAAAATATGTTGATACTTCAACACTTTTAAGATGTTATAAAAATTATTCCAAAAAGATAGAAAGGTTTTCCTGGCATTTCAAATGAGTCTTATTATATATATTTATTTAAGTCCAAAAGGAATTCTTCATGTTAACATACTTAACACTCCTTGAATGAGATGTCTCCGAATTTTATTAAAGAAATAAAAGTTCACTGATATCTCGTTTGGCATTGATGTTTAACACATCGCATGGGTGTATATGTTTTTTGTTTTCTATTTTTTGGAGTCGAGTTTAATCATCCAAAAATTTATATCCTATTCCAACTTAAAATTAATATATCGGTTGTGCAGTCACGCAGGCGATAGGGAGAGGAGAATAGTCCAACATTTGAACTTGATGGAGGCGGAAGATTTGTGGATCAAATCTGGGGTAATCTAAGTTATATATCATCCCAAAGGCAAGGATTGCCACTGGATGGGTGGATTGTCGGCGCTGGAGGTAGGTATTGGTGCCGGAGCGGATGGTAAATTTTCCTTTTCCCCCCTCCCGGGGGATATACCCAAAGCCCATCGCATCATTGTTGGCTACAAAGGTTCTGGGGAACATCCTGGAGAGCTATGAAGACCCTATCACCCTTGTTTTTGGTAACAATAGTATCTCTCCTCCTTCAATACCAATATCCTTGGAGAACGAGCTCCATCTAAAATGGAGCATACCATTTTCTAAATTCCTGAGGACATCCAAAAAACCCATATTGAATGATTTTTTTTTCGCAATGGACTATCAAGAGATGAAACCGAAATGCACCATGGATTAGATGCTTACACTGACTCTTTTTTTTGGTAACTTCTTTCTGTCAAAGAATAGTCTACTAATATTCTAGTATGAGGGCCATGGTTCATGGGGCGAGCTCTTGTTTCTTGTTCAAAAGTTGGAACCCTGGATTTATCCCTGGATTTCCAATTGAGGGACTACACAGTCTTAGTTTTTTACCAGGCCTCCATTTAGAATTTGTAACCAAAAATTATTAAAAAATCAATGAGCCCCTTAAGGTAGTTGGTAAATGATGTTGGTTGATATACCACACCCGAGCCAAAAAATATTTTATATGTTTGTTTTTCTATATCATGTCAAAGGGGAATGGATCGAGACTCCTAAATGTCTCAAATTAACATTCAATGGGGAGAGCACCAACAAAAAATTACTATGATCCAATGTTATTATAGCCTTTTCTTTATTTCAAGTGGGTCCACTGTTCAAAATCATTCCAAATAGCAGTTAGATTATTCACAAAACTAAAAGAACAAGGAGAAATGTATACTCCATTCCCCAATCCTCATCCTCCTCCTCTGGATAATTGAATGGGAAGAGTGATCTGGAACTGTGGATAAACAATTCAACCTACCCCTCCACTCCAAAGTGAGCCAAACAGCAATGGATTGGAGAACGAACTCTCGACTGAAGACCAATTTAGCTTCACTGAACTCAGAGGGAAGTGGCTAAAACCCCCAAGAAAATGGGGGAGTACTATTGAAGGACCTTGGTACCTTCAAGTTAAATCATATTTATAAATACTTGGGCATCCCAAGTTTCCTTCTCAAAACCTGGACTTGATTCCTATAGCATCACCAATTTGTTTGAGCCATTGGCCTGAAGAATAGAAATAGTGGAGTAGAAGAGACAATTGTTACAACACTTTATCGCAACTCAAAGCAGGATTACGAAAAGAAAATACCTAAGAATGATGATTTAGGAGGAAACAAACTACCAAGACGCCCCACAACTTGCGAGAGAAGAGAGAAAAAGCTTCAAATAAGGATGTCTCCGAAGAATCCCTCGAGTCATTGGTGGGTAAGTTTTTCCAAATCCAAATCTTCTAAATGCATCCTTTATCGTTGGAACATAGAGGGTGTTTGGGATAAATAACCCTTACAAGCCTAGGATTTTAAGAGTCCATGAAAATATAAAAATAACTAGGTATTCTTAAGGATCCAAGAACTAATATGAGTGTTAAAAGCAAAGGAAATTCATAGATATTTTTTTTTTGAAAAGTTGTTTTGTAGTGGTGTGTAAATTTGTTGGATCCTGTGGGGACGGCTTATTTTGGAATATCTCCACGAGTGGAAGGTGGAGGTTTTTCTTAATCGTCAACATCATATGCTATTTTCCTTCACTATTTGATCACCGAAAATAAATTGGATGTGTCAAATGTTTATGTTCCCATTCTAGAATGATAGAAAGATCTCTAGAAGGACATGACAGACAAATATTTAGAATTGTTCAGGATTTGGACGAGTTGATGGAGGTATCCTAAATACCCCTCTTTTCAGATAAACCCGTCTACCGAAAAGGGCGTATTACCACCGTTCGAAATCACGATGAGTTAAGCTAGATTTTAAGTCATATTAATGGGTCTTTTTTATTTGGTAGCTTAGAGCCCAAAGTTTACTTACTTGGTCAAAAGAAAGTAGGTAAGAACTTTAATGCCGCAAGTTTAGCAAACGCTAGGCTCAATTTTCTGTCAATTTTTTAAGGTCCATGATCTCAGTTTATCATGTTTCTCATGTTTGGTGCTTCTCTTTTCAGTTTTCTCTTTCCCATACTAGATCAAATCATAATCCAATTCTTTATCAATTTTGTGTGATAGCTTCGAAAATCAGAGTAGGAAAACGCCTTGAATTTTGTGATCTAAAGGGTTGTTGTTTTGAGGTGGGTTTTTATATTTTTTGAGAAGATAGGTGAATGCACCCCCCCCACCTTTGAATTATATTCATGAAAAATTGTAGTGTAATTGGTTGAAATATAAATCCACTTAGAGAAATATACATAGCCATTTACTACCACCTTAAAGAATGTATTCAGAAATATAATTATTCAAAAGATGGCATAAAGTAAATGTTTTTTGGGAGTTATCTTTGTTGCAAAAATTAAATGGTTTGAATACTTTGGACAAGGGTCTTCAAGATACGTTAGATGCTAAGGAGTGAATTTGACAGTATAAATAATAGAAATAGGTTAACTCTCGATGCTTAGTTGTCTATTAGATTCTGCTTAATAGTGTTTTGGAGACAATTTACAGAAATCAAAAATCGAGAAGTAAAATGGGCTAGGAGAGAGACAAGTAAATACTAAAGTGTTTCTTCTTCTTTAAAGCCTTCCGATGTATTCTACCATCTGTATCAGCCACGATATAGGCATGAATTCCAACACTCTTGTGCGCTTATTTGGTGGTGTGTTTGCGCAATCGCTGGCTGTTTGTTGTGGGTTTTGTTCGGTTGTGTGGGTTGTGGGGCTGTAGTCTTGGGGGTTTTTGGCATGTGGTGTGACAGCTGTGTTTGGGGGGTGGTGTGGGTTCTGGCAGCCCGGAGTGAAGTAGGGAAACTTTTCACAGAAACCATTATTAATTACTTCTAGGAGAGAGGTTTGTTTCCCACATGCCTGTCGCTAAGATAATGTAGAATTAAATTTTTGGACAAGACACGAATATATTTATTCGATCAGGTTAGTGTTAAATTATAAGTGCGCAGGATCGAACCCAATTGCTGGGATTATTGCACATGTGCGTGTTGAGTCTCCTAGAGTGGGCTCTAGTAAAGAGGATAATTGTACACCATGTAGTGGTGCCAGGATTTCTGCTGTACTAAATAGTGTAAGGTTGTGGAGTATAAGTCTTGGGCTTGGCTGGTGGCGGTGGTCGCGGATTGGTACTATTTGAGCTGGGGTTACTCGTCTTCGGAGTCAAAACCGTTTTCGATTGCATCTAATCCCGACACACCCAGTCTAGGCCTCGGGGTCAACCCATTGCACCCTATCCTAAATCACATCCCCTCCAACTCACCCCTATATCAGATGTCAAGGGGGAAAACAAGCGACCATTAGGAGCACTCCCAACTAATATATGCCTGAAGTGTCGTCCACGCCTCGGGTTCACAACCATCTAAATCAATGTTTACGTTGGACTCACCCACACTCTCAAAGTCGGCAATCCACATACCAGCCTGGAAGATGGTGGGGTCGGAGAACTCCGCGAGCGTTATTATATATGCGTTGTTTGGATTCTTATTTGGGGTGTGGCTTAATTGACCCCCGTGTAAGACCCACATCTGTACCTATAAGGGAACACCTGTTGGCAGGGGCTTCCAAAATAAACGGAGCAATAAACCCCTACAAGCAAACAAAAAGCCCAACGCCAAATAGGGTTCCTGCATACGTCGGGGTCGACAGTGACGTAAAAGAATCGACCTCGTAATCGTATACTTCTAAGACACTCTTATGTTAAGGTCAAAAAATAACTACTGGGGGACCGTGGGAAGCGGAAGTGAAGGAAACTTAACATGGCGCGCGACTTAACGAAGGGGGACAAGGCGCCAAGGCCCCAAGCAGCGGGGGAAGTGGAATGGGTGGGGGTGTTTTGTGGTTGCGTACCGTTGAAGAGGGGAGGAGGCGTGGAGGGTCTGTAGGTGGGGGATGTGGGCGGGTGTGGTGGTGGGTGGGGGTGGTGGGTTGGTGTGTGCGTTTTGGTGAGGGTGGGTCCTCTGGCGGGGTGGAGTGTGTTTGCGGTTTGCCACTGGTAGGCAAGGGCCATGCCAGTGTTTTAGTGGTGTTTTGGGGGAGGTTTAGGGTGGGTATGGTAGGAGTCTAGTCATCTAGTGGGTGGAGTTTGGGTCGGTTTGTGGTCCAGGGGGTCTGGGGGGTTTGGCAGGGGTAACGCGGATGAGGGAGGGCTCAGGGCCTTTATGTGTAATATCAGCTAGGTGCATGGAGGGTTTAACTCATTTGCGATCTGATGTGGTCTGGTGCTTGGGGGCTGAGTCTGGTGGGGTGGAGGTGAGATCGCGGGAGAGGGGGTAGGCTTGTGCCTGTCTCGTCCCTAAATGATCATGCGCTCTGGAGTGACGCCGTGTCACCCGGGGCATTTCGTGGTGCGTGTCGGGCAAGGAAATCTGAGCTGAACGTTGCTAAGCTGGGCGTCGGTGCAGCTTACCGAGGCTGTAATTTGGAACACTGGGGAGTGTGAGACTGCGCCGTCGGGGGGGGGGGTGGGTGTGCTACCAGGGTCGCGAAGCAGGTGTATGGTAGTTGTGGGGGCCTATGGTAGGGTAATTGAGAAGGGGTTGGGGGACAAAGGGAGGAAAAACCGGCCCGCAAACAGACAAACGGGGGTGACTGAAGAGTGAAGGAAACATGAAAAGCATGTGGGCAATGGGGGGGCCGAAGAAAGGGATACGCGAGCGAGGAAGTCCTAAGAAACCAAAGTGTGCGCAGAACAAAAACAGCGGGTCTTGTCGCGAAAGCGAAGTAAGTCCCAAGCAGAAAAGAGAAGGTACAGACGGCAGAGGGAGGAAACGGGTCACAGGAAGGCCGCAAAGAAACGAGCACCTACACCGTTAAAGCCCTAGGGAAGGTATAAAACTCAGCGCGCATGGAATTGAGCGGTCCCGGGTCTACCCACAAATGAACCACAGGGAAAATCTCGATGACAAGAGGCAATGTAGAAGTAAAGCTCAGAAACCATCAGAAGAGGAAGTTAGCGGGATGACGAAGTATAAAAAAGCTATGGCGATGATAAAACGCACTCGCCCCTATGGAAAAAGAAGTACTGAACAACACCAGAAAGTTATGGGCGTTTGTAACTAAATAGTGCGACAAAGAGATGTGAGATCATGAAACTTACACTAGAGTAATAAAGAAGAAGTGATGTTAGAAAAAACAGCGAAATCGGAGTAGTCAAAGAAAAGTGCTTGGATAGAGGTGGGGGGAGAATGTAGCACCTTTGGTTGGGGGATTAACACGCCATGAAATATCTAGGGTTGCGTGTTTTGGAAAAAAGCGGGGTGCCCAGATTGAGGGCGCCTAGAGCTCAAACGTCGTCACGTGGTCCAATCTGGTTATCATGGTGGTGCTCTGTGTGGGGAATCGAGGGGGGAATGATGGTGTGGGAGCGTGAGGGTGGGAATAGAGTAAGGCTCGGGATAAAAAGGTTTTAAGTTGAAAGGTCACACTGGGTGTCAGCGGGTGAGAGGAAAGTGCGAACCGGGCGGGCACCGGAGTTTAAAGGGCATAATGACAGTGCAAGACAGATGGTGGGACGCAAGATGGCTAGGTGGGAATGGCAACCGAACCAAAAGAGACAGGCCCCCCGCGAAGAAGGCAAAAAGACCCGGGACCAGAAAAAAAAAAAGCCACACCGACAACTCAAGAAGAAAGACGGAAAAAACAGGCCACACGCGGAAGGGGGGCGCCGAAGCCAGGAAGAGAAGGAACACAAACCCTAGGCGGACCAAACAGCTGAGCCAAAGGAATGTCGGCGGGTGAAATGCCCGGCAAAAGGTAAATGGGGTCAGAGTTGGGTTAGACAATCTGAAAAAGAGAAGGCGGAGTGGAGTCAGATCAGAGGGGCAGTAAAGTGTTAAGAAGGATTGATAGAAACAAGTGTCTGAACAGGTATCGTGTGCAGTGAGATTGGTGGGGCAAGAGAGCGGTGCCAGAGGTTGGTACTAGTAGGGGATAGGTTTCAACCATCCAGTCCCTCTAGCCAAATACCGCATATTTGGTGGGATCAAAAGGTCTTCTCCTTTTTAGCTTACATGAGCAAATGCCCCCCCCTTTGAATGTGCCCGGACCTGCACATTTATTATGGGGATTAATGGAAATAAGAAAACAATAGAATATTTAATAACAAATGTATTGTTCCATCAATTTGTGAAGAGGCCAAAGAAAATAAAATAATCATGATGCTCAAGCATTACTGTAATGGAAACATATCCATCCACAAAGGAAAAAATCCATCCTAAAGGCTTTAGATATTATCCCTAATGAGCCCACCAACGACACACCATTTCTAAATGACATGAAAATAGAATAATCACAATGGAAACCACCACCATTGACTGGATCAAGGTAAATTTTGTGGTCTCAAAATTGAGATACGTGAACATGGGTGGTGGATGCTATTAAGAGCCACAAGGGTCTAGTGCATCAAGTCTTATTTTATACCTCTTGGGAATCATCAAGAATTATGCAGGAGGCCTTGGCTGATTAAATGGGGTCTAAGCAGTACGGATACATAGATTAAAATTGATTTATTGAAGGGTGACCTCCTAATGATGATTAGGCCTTAGAGCAGGAACACTAGAGTTGGATGGAGCATTAAAAATCTATTAGGGAGGCCGAGAAATTTGATGAATCCTTCGATGAGGTGGGTTATCTACCACTGTCTTCAGGAGGGTAACACATGCGTACATCTTAGCTCACCAGTGTGGATGATATCGAATATGAATGGAGTGGTAATGCCCCATGTCCTAGGGAAACAGTATTCTATCCTTCATTAATCGTGAAAAGAATAAGTAATTAGTTTTCTATAATCAATAAGAGATGGGTTATTATCTCATGACAAGGGATGGAAATATGATGGAAGACTCATTTAACGGCGGAGGTCTTATTTTCCCTAAAACACTAGTGGGAAAGCGACCAAAAGAGGAGTTTAGAAAGACTTGTTGGGGATTACGACATAACCATGGGGGAGACTGTTTGAAGAAATTGAACCCACATCTTACCCTTACCTAGTGGCCATCAAAACATGGTGCGACGGTCTGGAAAATGCTCAAAAGAGGTGGTTTATCTAAATATATCAAAATACTGAAAGGCATTGACCCTTCTCTTTTCTTGAATTTGGAAAAGCTTGGGATAATGGTAGAGTTTTGATTAGGGGCATGAAAATTTGAGTTACTAAAAAAAATAATAAAGAGATTCACTGGCATGCCCATGGATGGATTAAGCTTTTTAAGGGAAAAAATGTAGAAACCATGAAATAATGACCTTCTTTGGCCTCAATGAAAGAGTCCTTTGTTCATTGATGGCCATAGCTAAAAACTTCCTACCCAAGAGATCCAGTAGATGTATGCAAAGTAGTGATGAAATATATTACTCTAGAATGTAAATTTAAGAAAAAACTTACCCATCATCTATCCATCCTAAATTGCTTTCACAGTAACCAGGATATGAGCTTGTCTTTCATTCTCATGAGATCCCTTACTGTGTTAGTGGCAGATTTCAAATATGACAAAATTGACACCCCATTACACCATGGCCTTATACTGCTTCTTTACTAGAACGGCAACCATACCATACATCGCCAACCCCAAGCCATTAACTATGATGACAAAACCCTAGCTACCATAATGAAAAACCTAATAAAGAAGAAGGGACTAGCTATGGAAAACATAGAAGGTGTAACAGCAGAGGTTCTGTCCAATCTAAAAATTAGTGAATCTTACAAGGGGAAGAGAGCTAGCTAAATGAAATATAGGATAATAATAGGATCACATTCTTTTTCTTCCAACAGGAGTCTCCTCGATACCCCGCTTAAAGGGTCACCAAATATTTGGTACCAGAAGTAGGACTGTAAAAGGAGAGCGGCTATCTAGGGACAAAAGACAATGGTTTAAAAATGATCTTATCATGCAAAGAAAAGGTGTCCATCAGTCCAAGATGCAATTCTAGACTCAACAACCCCCTAAGAAATTATTTTCTTAATCCTCACCAACTTGGATGCTGAGGAATGAAGTTGATGTGTTCCAAGGAAGGATGATCACCCAGAGACTACTTCAGAATTGGTTAATAGAACCTCGGGCTCCATTCCAGAGCCAAGTATGGAATAACGTGAAATTTAGCTTATTTGGGGGTTTGGATTTTACCTTAATCTCTGTTTTTTCCTGTGTCCTTGTTGTAGGTTTGGGATGTTTTATAGTTTGTATTAAAAAAATAGTACTTAATGTGGTTTGTGCGTGGCTCTTTTGTGGGCTGTTATCTTGTCCAAGTGTTTTGTTCCAGTTCTTTGCCCTGAACTTGTGGTTTGTTTTCTTCCCTACTTCTTTGGTTCTTTATGTATAGGGGGTTTTGGCCCCCCTCCAAAACACCCCCCCAACAATATACATTCACCTAGTAAGAAATTATAGGTTTGGTTACACATTTCTTTTTCCTTTGATATCATCCATAGATATAATATTTGCTCAATGTGTTTACCTTGTGATGGTTATAGTTACGTTTTATTGTCATAACTTGTGTTTAACCATGTAATTGTTATTTAGTTTATTATTATAGAGAGATTAGTTAGTAGTAGGTATAGTATAGAGGTATCATAGAAGCAACTTTGAATACAATTTGTCAGGTTAAGAGAAGTGGGGAATTTCCAATGTTGTGGATTTGTGAGGAAATACAGACGAATGATTTCATAACTAGGGCAAAGAATATACAATCGGGGAGGTTTTAAGTTGGGTATTTGGGTAAGCATAATGGCAGGTTGAATCGATCGCACATTGTAGCTCATAACAGGAAATTTGGAAAGCGGCGACGGAACGTCAATTATATTGGAAAGATAAGCGACTAGACGGAGGAGTTGGGTGTTCAGGAGTAGTAGTTATAGTATGATATATCGTGATAGGGATAGTATTGTGGCGGTGTTAACATGATACGGGGGAGGTAGAAGTAGTACTTGTGGATATTATAGGAGAGTATTTAATAACGGACTATCGAAGATCTGACCGGAAAATAAACTACTGTGGATCGAAAGTAAATAGTTGAATACTGTCTAGCCCAGACATACACGCGTGGTGTGGCCCTTAATTCCAGACTACTGTATGTTGCGCACACCAACATCTCAGTAAAGATCCTTGTCATATAACAAAATACACACCCTATAACACAACGGCCCTAAACGCGTGGCAACGTAGACTGTAGAGTCTGCGTGACGTGAATTGATCAGCAGACAAAACCAGAAACGACTTTGTGAGCTGTGTCGGAGCGTTGTTGAGTAAGTGTGGACATGAGATACTTTGTAAAAAGGGATGGGAGATGCACCTGATGGTCGTAAATTATAATATAGGCTCTCGTGGATAAAATGTGGACAGCCCATACAAAGAGGCCAGATAAGACAAAAAATGACAAAACAGAAAGTAGTTCCTGAGTGTGGTCCCCGGCCAATCCTTAAAATAAGAGACAACAGTTGTCGGGTGTGAGTTGAGTCGGGAAAACAAGAAGGACGGGGGCGTGAAACTGAAGCTGAAGTGAGGGTCGTTGAAGTGCAGGGTGCGTGGGTCAGAAAGGCCAGGGATAAGGAGAGGAAACGGGAGATGTAATAGTGATGGGCAGTCACGAGACACGAAGGAAGGGGAGGGAAGAAAGGGAAAAAGGGCCATGAAAAACCGAGAAGGAAAAGCAGAAGGGAAAGAGAACGAACTAAACCAAGAAAGGTGAGGCAACAACGACAATAACCGACGCGAATAAACAAAGGAAGAGCGGGCAGGAAGAGGGGGGGAAGTCGATGAAATAGAGAACGAATCAGTGGAAGAGGGAAGAGGAAAAGGAGCCAAGAAAAGAGGGAGAGCAACGGCGGGACCAGGCAAGAGTTGAAAAAGACAAGCGGGACGAAGAGAAAGGAAGGGAACAGGCAAAAAGGGGGGGGGAAGCGCTGGAGGGAAAGAACCCACACGAATGGGACCCACCGAGGGGAAGGCAAGAGAGTTGGAAAAGAAGGCCAACGGGCGAACAAGGGGCGGAGGATAAAAAGGGAAAGGGGGGAAGGGAAGAACCAAGAGCGGAGGTGACCCAGAGGTAAAGGAAGAGGCAGACTAAGATAGGACGCGGTCCGGCCGCTCTCCCTGGCATGAGGTGAGAGCGCAATGATGACAAGCTCTTTGGGTTGGGGGTCGGGGATTAATACAAACATGGACAAGGCAGACAAAGACCTGGGGAACGGATGGGATGAAACTGGAAGGAAGGCCAGGGCCGGGTCTGGCGAGGTTGCTGCCGGGCGGCACCGACCACTCAAGACGGAGCTCCAAAACAAGCGGTGTCAAGACCAGCAGCTGTCCCACCAGAAAGAGTGACTAGAGCGGGAAAGACAGCCGGGAGAAAGACCCGGGGTGGGGGGCGAGGTGCACGAGGATCTCTCGGGTAGGGCAGGGGATCGACACGGGAAACGCGCGGGTAAAGGTAAGCAAAGGCGGACCAGGGGGGTGTCCGGGGCATGCGCGGCCACGGGGGGAAGGGCCGGAGGGCCTAAAGCAATGTCCCATGCTCAGAAGTGTTGAATTGGGCACGGCCATGAACTAACAGACTGTTACTAGGAGTTAGCTGGGGCCGAGTCCACTAGACGCATAAAGGGGGAGTATCCTGCGCGCCCGACCTTGCATTACCGGTTCCAATGCCCTTATGGAGCCCTGGGGGCCCGTCTGTAATAATGGGGAGAAAAAGTTATAATAGTCATGGTAGTAGGGTATGCTAGGGGGGACTAGAGGCAATCATAGGAAAATTTTGACTGGGGAGCGAGGGACGACGATATCTCTTGATGATCGCTGGATGAAATCTGTGATATTTGGTGGGAGTTGTAGGCAGCGTTTGGAATTGTTGCAGAACCAGGGAAGCAAGGCTGGTGACATCCTAGGCTGTATGCGTGGCTGGATTTGGGGTTTGTGCAAAGGAGTAATTATCGGAAAGAAAGAGATAGGAAGTGAGGGTCACGAGGTATGGTCACAGATGGCAACCGACCAGCACCGTATAGGACAGAGGACTGGGACCAGCAACCGGGTATGACAAGTACGGGCGCCCTTTGGTGGAGGAGGGGCGGGTCTGTGGACGGGAGCTTATGAGGCGTACGAATGGGCCTGAAGGGGAGTGTGTATCGAGCGAAATGTGTGAAGGGGAGGAAGGTACACGTTGTATCCTGGAGCCGTAACGCGTCCAGACCTCTAGCTCCAATGGTGTCGCTCACACAGAAAGATATGAAAGTGGAGGCGCACAAATAAGAAAAGGGGAGGGTGCCCTGCACAAACCAGAAGACGGCAAAGACGAAAATGAGAGATAGAGGCCAGAGGTCCGTCATCGAAAGCCAGGTAGTACACGTTTAGGATGGGCTAGAAATGACTCTGATGGGTGTTGGGCGCAGGTGGGAGCCCATCTACAGAGAAGGAGAGAAGTAGCGGCGGGTGCAGCTGAGCAAGAAGGGTGGGGTACTGGGACGTTGGGACTGTTCGATTCTTATATAGCAAAGCAAAAAGGCCGATGGGGTTCAAACGGTCAGCAGTGTCAACCACCTCCGGGCCGGGCACGGGGGCGGATGCGAGGGGGAGAAACCACGAAGCCACCAAGGGACACAAGCACGAAGGGAAGAAGGACAGGGGGCAAAAGGCAGAAGAGATAGAGACGAGCAACGGCAAGGCAGCAATGAACCCACTAATAAGTTATTGAATTGAAGGAGAATGAGGAGGTGGTGTATGTTATAATTTTTGGATGGTATTAAGAAGCACTTCATTAAATCCGCGCGGATTGCTTACGGGTTACCAATTAGGACATAGACAGGACAAATCTCATATCATGAGGATACGGGGGGGGGACGATGGGGGGGACTTAACTTGATCCAGGAGACGGGCCGCGTGTGGACTTTGGTCGAACGGAGTAAAATGGGCGGGGGGCAGCGTGTTGGGTGGAGCTGTGCTGGGCAAGTGGGTGGGCGCGCGAACTACAACTGTGTTTAGCCAATATGATGAGTGGCGGGGGGGGGGGATGTACTTGTGCGGGTACTTACGGTGGGAGGAGAGGGTGTGATTTGGTGCCTCAGGGTGTTTGGAGTCGTTTGGTGATAAGGAGCTGTTATGTGTCCCACTTGAAGAGTGTGGAGGGAATGGGAGGTAAGTTAATATAGAGAACAGATGGTACAGGGAAAGGGGGTAGGGGGGTAGACAGTTAAAGTGAGATTCGGGGACACGTGCAGTTTGCAGAGGTCATCTAGGCGGTACTAGGGCCGATCTGGAACTGAACCAGTTCAGAAATTGGGTATGGGGCAGTGAGAGGACCTGTGTGGTACATGGTGGAGCAACTATTGATATCACGAAGATTAGACCGGGGTTGGGAGGTTAGTAATGGGGGAGTTGGCCGGAGAAACTGGGTGGAATACAGGGTTTCGTACATGGGTGAGCGAAGAGGGGATTAACATTCTAGACAAATACCGAGTGGGTGTGGGGGGGGATGGATTGCAATCACCGCAGGTGGGAGTGAAGAAGTAGGGGAGGGGGGCTATCAAGTCGAGTAGTTTGACAACTATGGGAGAGAGGAGGGCGGCACGCGCTCCCCGCGTGGCTGGCTGCAATGGGGGAATTGGGCCCGGGGGGGGAATTGACGGCGTGTCGAATTAAAAAGGGGGTAAAGCCAAATGTGCAAGTGACGGGAGGAGACTCGGGAGACGTGGGGAATGTTCAGACCCTGGCTGGGTTCAGTGGGGGCTAATGGCATAGTTGGTCTAGGAAAGGAAGGCCCCGGACGGAGAAGAGGGAAGGGCCCAGGCCCTTGGAAGGGGCAATTGTGCGGCGAGGCTGCGCTCGAGAGGGGGGTGGATCGGAATAGGGACGGGTCCAACATGGCCGGGGGCGCTAGCAAAGGTGGACAAAACAAATAAAGGTAAATGATGGGGTGGTGGCATTGGAATGGGGTCATGACAATTTGCGGGATGTGCCCGTAGCGAGCACCATTTATCAAGGCTGGCATGGCATCAACCCATAAATGTTCAATAAGCGGCAGTGTTGGTGTTTTGCCACAATAAACTGGGCGCCAAGGGAGCATTAGCAAAGCTCTGGGCCAACCCGCGGGGTACGCCTAGGCCCTCTAAATTAATGAATTAGGAGGGGGGGCCCTAGAAGAGTGCATATAGATATAGATTATAATAGTAATATATATAGTAAGAGAGAAAACGAAACGAATGGGGAAGAAAGAAAAAAGAGTGAGTATTAGGAAATTGACAATTGTTACACAAGTGGTAAGTCCATGAAGTAAGTAAGAGAGTAATTAGGGTTATACTAGCTATGCACTTATTCATACAATGAGCTCGGTGTCCACAGGGGATAAATTGGGGGGGGGGAGGGGGCTTAGCAATATATTGTACATACTTTTCTCTCTCGTTCTAAAGCTTTACTGCACATAGGATGGAAACTATTTTTTGGACGCAAATTATTTAGAGAAATTTCGTTCCCTTTAAACATTTTTCTAGATCACAACTGCGCATATACAAACCTCCACAACCTTTTTGAGTGCAGTAGGCAGGTGGTTACTAATCAAAATCCTCAATCAGCGTGAGTTTTGGTTGTTTGCACAATGACCTTTGTGCTTCCAATTGATCATTATCTAATCTCTTGGTCCCCCACCCTCTGTTACTCCTATGCCATCTCCATTAAGAGATTACGAGTTTTGCCTAAAAATTTAATATATATATATATGGGGTATATATATATATATATATATTATAATCTATATATAACTAAACTAATTTAATAAATACACAATAGTGAGTATTAGGGCAATTGACCAATTGGTACCCAAGTGGTAGTCCATTAGGGTAATTAAGAGAGTAATTAGGGTTATAACTAGCATGCCCTTATCATACAATGATCAGTGACAGGATAAAGTGGTTAGAAATATCTTTTAATACTTTCTTCTAATTCTAAAGCTTTATAACACATAGGAAATGATACTATTTTTTTTGGACCAACTAATTTAGAACTTTCACCCTTTTAACATTTTCTGGATTACAATGACATATACACCCTCCACAACCTTTGTGAGTGGAAATTTTTTTGGGGGGGTTTTTTTTTAATCCATTTTTCACTATAAAATATACTGGTCTTGTAATGTATAAAACCCTCTGTACTAAACCAAATTGGCCCAAAAACCTACACCATGGGTGAAACCCCTTTAAAAAATTAGTTTTTTAGATAAACTATAACCATACATACCTACAGGGCATTTCTTTGAACACCCCATCAAATGCACGTAGTTCTCAGGTACGGGGTAGAGATATTATTATTGCATTTATACTCTATGCCCCTATTTTGGCAGAGTACAAAAGTTAAAATGCCTAGTGATGAGAAAAGGATGTCCAAAAACATACGAGAATGTTTTCAAAGTTCTCAGAACCATTCCCTAAACCTCTTATCCTTCAACCCTCATTAAACCCCTTTTCGATCTTCCTCCACACTCCTTTCAGCCTTTCGCTTTCTTTTTCCTTCTCTTTGTGGCTCCTTTTAGCCTTTTTGGGATGTAACTACTTACCTCTGCAATGGCAGTTATAACCCCCGCACCGTTTTTTACCCCTACCATGGGAATTACACAAGCCCTACAACAGGTTGGTTAAATAAACTTTTTGGTTATGTAAAACCGTCACGGAGGTTTCGTACTGCTACTTGTAAGAACCAACGATTCCATCATATTGAACTTCAGTTTAAAAATTTTAGTTCTGCTTATTAATTTTATTTTTTAATTCCCAAATCAACACGTTTTTTCGTCTTATTTTTTGATGCCAAGTTAAACTCCACATATCCCTTGCCTTTATTTTTACTACCTAAATGGTTAATCTAATCCTAGATTGAGTTTTTGTGATCTTGATTGTTGATTGGAACACACTTAGATGTTTGCCTATTCAGAAAAATTTGTACGTGTTTTTGCTCTACAACCCTATAATTTTGAGAATTTTTTGAGAAGAAGTATTGTTTTGATATCTCATCCATAAAGAATATCACAAGCATCCGAAAGTTTTTGATTCCAAAGAAAAGCCCCTAAGGTTCTGAGATACCATTTCTACCAAAGAAGGACCAAGGGCACACCAAATGAATGTCCCACTTCCCTGGATAGTTATGACAAAGACCCTAACCTATTTTGTGGCTCCTAACGGTTGAGCGAGAAAACAAAGAATAAAAATCTTGAGTTTTAAGCATAAAAGGATGTTAAAATCTACATTTACATCAAACAGTATAAACAGTAAATCTTATAAACTTCAATTATATTGAAAATAAGATAAATACTATGTTTTCATGTTATATATATATATATATATATATATATATATATATATATATATATATATATATATATATATATATATATATATATATCTATATATCTATATATATATCTATATATATATATATATATGAAGTACATTCTTACCATTTACATTCACTTAATAACATCAACTAGATATCATGGCAATGAATGGTGGATCTTATTTGAAAGAAGAGTGTAACAAAGTATCACAATTCTCTAGAGACTGTGTTCTATGATTTATTTGTATAGTCTTGTTTACTTGAGATAAATCAAAATTACAAAACAAAGAAACATACTTATTTTCTTATAATGTCATATATAAATTGTTTGTAGGCATTATATGAACATTTTAATGATTGTAATTATTCACCTTATGTCTTTTAAAGGTATTATGTTTATTAAAAAGAATACATCCCATTAACAAAATCCATATTTAGAAAGAAAAAAAATAGCATAACAAAATATTTAATGATTGTAATCCTCCTCCTAAAATTAGTCTTTAAAAATAAATATATTACAATGTTTTGTTTATTTTATATATAACAAGAAGGTCTTTTGCTTATAACATATAAACAATAATATTCTTTATTCATTATTTGGTCTTTTATATAAATTTTGCATGTCATATTGTATAAATGTGTGAGAATTATTAACTTTAGTATTAGATATTTTTATTTCAAGTCAACATAAGTATGCAAATCTTAATTGAACCTGTTATTTTTAATAGATTTGAAGATAGATTTCCAATTAAAAACTCTATAGAAATTAAAATAATAAAAAATGATTAGATACTAGACTAAACTAATGGAAATGTGTGATGCACGAGGACTACAATAACCTTTAGCTGCTAATGAGACGAGAATTTAATATCTTTACATTATTGTAATTTTCTATTAAATAATAACAAAATTTAAATATGAATATTAATATATTAGATAAAATAAAGATTGAATATAAACTTACTTTACAATTCATAGATTTAAAAGAAAAATCTTTACAATAGAAATTAAGTGAACATGTCAAATAGGAGGCTATTGTAGTGAAGGAACCCACATAATTTACCTTATTTTAAGATTATTGAGAAATATATTCTCAAAGCTTTCTAACAATTTCGTGAGATAGAAAGAAAATTGAAAAACCAAGATCTTGGGTTGCCGCAAGTTAAATGAAATTACATACTAATATTATTACATTACGGCAATCCGCTCATTATATATCTCAATATGACAATCTCTTTCTTTTATTAATATCATAAACATTTATAAGTCATAACAAATACTCTTGTGAAATGATGTTATGAACATTTATAAGTCCATGTTCCGGGGTCTTTCTAGTTTCTTCTACCACTCAAACGGTATCTCCAAAACAATATGTTCAATAACATGCAGCTCCCACCAATAAAAAAGAGTTACTATATCTTGAAATGCATCTTTATAAAGACCCTTTGTGTTTTCCTAGTTGTCACGAGGATCCTCTCTTTGTTAGCAGGTTAGCTACGCGGAATTCTCGAAATTTAGCTTAACCAGTTTTGGTCCGTGTCGACTCTGCAACTTGTGAAGGCTACAAAATCAATGCCCATCTTCATAAGTTTTGAATTGCACTTACATGAACACAGCTGTTACTAGAGTTATCTTGCCTATTCCACCTATACCATAAGTGATTTATCCTTCTCCGCCAGCACCTCCATTACCTCATCCAAGGTATCCCTGGTGCCGTCTGTTAGAGAATGAGAGAAAATTAAACATCATGTAGAATGGATTGTTAGACTTCACTGTAAGCTATCATATAAAGAAAGATGAAAAGAAATACCTGGATCTGGGTTTTCTCCATGGAAGGAATAACCAGTAATGAGCATAAGCACATTCGTTATTGGGATTAAAACCCAAATGATATTAAAAACCTGAACTCCTCCGCCTCCACCAAAAAGCAGGAACAACAGAAATTTATAAATATTCATGGTAGTCTACAATTCAGTCATATTAAATTAGTGGGAAAATACCATGAATCCTAACCTGGAGAAGAGAAAGTGGAAGTGCATCGAGGCAAACACTAAAATATTTTTTTTACAAGAAAAACTGAAATAATAGATGTATAATGAGAGGGTGAACACATAATTCATGTCACAGGATTCAACCTAAACATCACATACATTTACACGACTGGCCAATCAATCTTATGACAGACGCAATAATGTCTCTCTACTGTTATAAGTTGGATACTAATTTTAATTTTAAATTGTACAATTAGTGTGGCCAAACCAGCTCTTATCCGCAGAGGTGTCACACACTAGAAATTGAATTTTACGCGTACAAGGAAGAGGAAAGTGATAAGTTCCGCGGAATCAAACCAAAAAACATCAAAAGAAGAGTACAAGGTGCCGGTGGATGGGCTCCATGAAGTTAAACACTTTAAGAATTGAGATCTTTTCATGTTTTCGCCAAAAAGTTATTCTATTCTTCTAGCAGGCCTATGATGTTTTTCTTTTCTTTTTATCTTGCTTTTTTGAAGAGGAATCTAGAGGAAATAGTGGTCCTTAATGGGCGTTCGAATTAGTCTGGCAACTATGTCAATCCACTCGGCCTTTTCCATGTTTGTCGACTTTTTTTTCCCATCTTAATTGTTGGTTTGAGAGAGAGAGCCACAAGTGGCGCACTTAAAGTTTAGGGGTTCATAATGTCATCTAAATTTAATAGATTACGAGTTTTGTCTAGAAGATTTCATATATATATATATACTAGCAATCGTATCTGTACAATGCAATGTGAATATCGAACGGTATATGTTATTTAATTTAGAGGGATAGTTATTATCTTTGTTGTTGATGTTGATAAAGGGTTTGATTGATTTTGTAAGTGTAGATATCACTTCATTTAAAGGTATATCTCTTTATTTCTTACTTGTTACAAATTAGTACATATACATTTACAAATCTCATATCATGAGTGATAGCATTTTGTGGACTATTTTATTTGAACTTAACATGGATACATGAATACTTCCGTGCATGTGTAAATTTTATATCATGAGTGGTATCGTTGTGTGGCCAATTTTTTCGCTCTAAACATGAATACATTTGATACTGTTTTGGATAGTTACTTACTTTTGAGTAATTGTGTTAGTGTTGCATCAGTTGTTTTGTTAGTCTTTTGTTGAAAAAGCTTTTTTGTACACTTGATAAGGTGTGTGATTGATAGTGGTAGTGTAGGAATATAGATGACATATTACATTGAAATGTTGTATGTATACATTTAAATTAGATTCGTACATATGCAGTTGCAAATATTATATCATGACATCTGAACTAAACATGTATACATGAAGACCTTTGTACATTTACAAAAATTATATCATGAATAGTAACCTTTTGTGGGATATTTTATTTTCACTAAACATGAATACATTTGATACACCTTGAACAGCAATGCCGATTTGGATACAAGAAGTGTTGAGTAAAGTAGTAGTTGAGGTGCTATCAATGTAGAGGGTAGTATTTACAACGGGTTGAGGGATATTAGTCTTCACTCCTCCCCTCTTCTTGCTTCAAGTGCTGGTATGTGTGCCATTTTTTAATACCTTTCGAATGAAAAAGGGGGTAAAATATGCAAATTTGCAAGTGACGGAACTCTGGAGAAAGTTGTGAATGTCAGACCCTGTCTTTCAGTGGTTCTAATGTCAATAGTTGTTCTATGTAAAGTAAGTCCCTGGGACTTATGAATAGTTAATCCCCATGCCATTTTAATTGGCAATTGTCTTTGATTCTCTCTCGAAATAGGGGGTATCGGAATATGTAACGGGTCCAACATGGACCGTTGTATCTATCAAATTTGACAGCAACAAATAAAGGTAATGATGGTGGTGGCATTGATGTGTCATAGACAATGTCAGGGATTGTTCCTGTAGCACCATTTACAAGGCTTGCATCAACCCATAAATTTTCAATAAGCGTGAGTTTTTGTTGTTTGCACAATAGAACTTTGTGCTCCAATTGATCATTATCAAAATCTCTTGGTCCAACCCGCTTGTTACTCTATGCCATCTAAATTTAATAGATTACGAGTTTTGCCTAGAAGATTTCATATATATATATATAACTAAACTAATTTAATAAATAAAAAATAGTGATTATTAGGGGCAATTGACAATTGTTACACAAGTGGTAGTCCATTAAGTAATTAAGAGAGTAATTAGGGTTATAACTAGCTATGCCACTTATTCATACAATGATCTAGGTGTCACAGGGGATAAATTGCTTAGAAATATATTGTAAATACTTTTCTTCTAGTTCTAAAGCTTTACTACACATAGGAATGAAACTATTTTTTTGGACCAAATTATTTAGAAATTTCATCCCTTTTAAACATTTTTCTGGATTACAAATGCGCATATACAACCTCCACAACCTTTTTGAGTGAATGGTATACATGTTTCACTATAAAATATACTCAATAAGTGTGAGTTTTTGTTGTTTGCACAATAGAACTTTGTGCTCCAATTGATCATTATCAGAATCTCTTGGTCCAGCCCGCTTGTTACTCTATGCCATCTAAATTTAATAGATTACGAGTTTTGCCTAGAAGATTTCATATATATATAATATATATATATATATATATATATATATATATATAACTAAACTAATTTAATAAATAAAAAATAGTGATTATTAGGGGCAATTGACAATTGTTACACAAGTGGTAGTCCATTAAGTAATTGAGAGAGTAATTAGGGTTATAACTAGCTATGCCACTTATTCATACAATGATCTAGGTGTCACAGGGGATAAATTGGTTAGAAATATCTTGTAAATACTTTTCTTCTAATTCTAAAGCTTTACAACACATAGGAATGATACTATTTTTTTGGACCAAACTATTTAGAAATTTCATCCCTTTTAAACATTTTTCTGGATTACAAATGCACATATACAACCTCCACAACCTTTTTGAGTGAATGGTATACATGTTTCACTATAAAATATACTGGTCTTGTAAAAGTATAAAACCCTCTGTACTAAACCAAATTGGCCCAAAAACCTAACCATGGGTGAAACCCCTATAAAAAAATTAGTGTTTTAGATAAACTATAATCCATACATAACCTACATTGGCATTTCTTTGAACACACCTCAAAATGCACGTAGTTCTCTACCTAGAGATATAATATTGCATTGATACTATATGCACCCTATTTTGCAGAGTACAAAAGTTAAAATGCCTAGTGATGATGAAAAAGATGTCCAAAAACATAACGAGATGTTTTCAAAGTTCTCAGAACCATTCCCTAAACCCTCTTATTCCTTCAACCCTCATTAAGCCCCTTTTCGGATCTTCCACATCCTTTCAAGCCTTTCTCTTTCTTTTTCCTTCTCTTTGTGGCTCCTTTTAGCCTTTTTGGGATGTAACTGCAATGGCAGTTATGAAACCCCCGCAACGGTTTTACCCCTACCATGGGAATTACACAAGCACTACAACAGTTTGGTTAAATAAACTTTTGGTTATGTAAACCATCACGGAGGTTTCGTAATTGCTACTTGTAAGAACCAACGATTCCATCATAAGTTGAACTTCAGTTAAAATTTTAGTTCTACTTCATGAATTTTTATTTTTTAATTCCCAAATACACGTTTTTCTTATTTTTGATGCCAAGTTAACTCCACATATCCCTTGCACTTATTTTTACTACCTAAATGGTTGAATCTAAGCCTTAGATTGAGTTTTGATCTTGATTTGTGATTGGAAAACACTTAGATGTTGCCTATTAGAAAAATTTGTACGTTGTTTTGCTACACCCTATAATTTTGAGAATTTTTGAGAAAGAGTATTGTTGTGATATTCTCCATCCATAAAGAGATATCAAGCATCCGAAATTTTTTGATTCCAATACAAAGCACCCTAAGGGTTCTGAGATACCATTTCTACAAAAGAAGAGAACACAAGGGCCACCAAATGAAATGTCCCACTTCCTAGGATAGTTATGACAAAGACCCATAACCTATTTTGTCTTCCTAACGGCTGAGGAGAATTATAAAGGGAGGCATAAGTTCTATTATTTTATTATAAAGTGCAAAAAAATAAAATAGAACATTATAAAAATCACTTATAATAAATTAATGGACTTAATAATAAAAAGAAACTTAGAAAAGTAAACAAAGATTAAAGGACTTAGCAAAAATATATATTTTTTAATAGAAAAGTGTGACTTGCACTATAAGGAATTTAATGTTGAAAGTGATGGTTGGACATAGAAAGTGGCCATTCGGGTCACTTATTTCTTTAGAAGGGAAAGTCGACTTGTAATAGAGGCATTCTATGATAATTATATTTTATGAACTTGGCTTGTAAGATGAGCATTATTGCTGCAATTTTTGTTGGGAACCTGGACTGCGAATAGTGTTATGATTCAATAACAAACCAAATCATGCAAATGTGGAAGTAGACAATTCCCCAAAATCTATAGCAGTGGAAGCATATACTATAAAATCCAAATCAAAACAAAGTACACACACATAACATATCATGTACTGTGGTTCACCCAATGTGGGCTATGTCCACCAAAGATAGAGATCTCAATATATATAATGAACAAGAATACAAACCAACTCTTCCATACAAGAGTACGATGCGTCTCTCCAATGAGTATATCCTCCTCCATATCTCTAAACGGATCTACATGAGTGCACTACAACCGTGCCTCCAAACCACCACCAGATCTCACATAACTAGGAACTACTACATCTCTAAACTGTGTAACCAAGTTGTCCTATGAATCTACAAACAAAACCTCTCAAATGGGTCTACCAATGTACAACAATAATTATGCACCAAGAAGTAATTTTCTCCTCATTCACTGCATCAACCTACGCAATCAAGAATGCATAACCTCCTCTACAATATTTGGATACTATCAAATAGCCACAAGTTGTCCAATGAGCTACAATACTATATCTCTATGGACCAACAATACAACATGATCTCATTGATCTACAATACAAGATCTCACAACAACATGTGGATCTACAAGAATAAACCCTATGTGCTTTACATACTATGCAAGCCATTACATTGAGATAAAATAATATAAAGGAAATACAGTAGAAGACATTACCCTCTTCTCACCATTCAGATGTACCTTCCATTTCCTTTTGTCTAGCTTCTATCCATGGAAGCTTTGTCTTCATGTAACCTTTTTTTTATTTTTCTTCTTCTTCATCCTCTCAACCAAGGAGAATCAACATTTTTACTCAATCATTACCTCTAACCCTAGTTTTCTAGCTTATATAATCATATACAAACTTAGGTCATATTAGCTATGCATTTACAACCATCTGATCACCTTTATAACCAAGGGTCAGAACTAATCCCACATCTAAAATAAAAACATAAATGCACAGGTAACTGATGTCGGTTTCTCCCAGGTGACCGATGTCGGTTTCTCCAAGGTGATCGATGTCAATTACTGTGTAAACCTGTAAGTTTGTAAAGCATACTATTTGTGAAGCAATTTAGCTCCACAAATCAACAATATCCCACTTGGAAATAAATTGTTGAACTTGTACTTGAACATTATTGTCCTTTATATACCCTGAAGACCAACTATTCTTTACTTCAACAATTTTCTCAAAAGATCAGGAAGATTAAACCATCTTCTAAAACCAATAAGATAACAAACCATGACTTACCATATACCTACACGAAGCTACTACTGATTTGTGATACACGAGCTATCCATACATTAAGCTCCCTTTGAATTGTAACACCAATCCTCTCATGCAACCAAGCCACCATGACTAACACACCTATAAGAGCTCCCACTCAAATTGAAATACTAATATTAAATCGCAACTATAACCATACCTATAAAACCAACCATGTTCTACAACCATATATCCATGTCTCCATACAAACCAACCAAACACAAGTCAAACTGGAATATGCATAAGAAAAACAAGATCCTGGGTAAAGACAACCCAAATGAGTTCTACATGCAACTAGTGGGTGATCAATCGACAACACCTGCATAAATCAAAGAATACAAACACTACATTCTACAAATCCAACCCTGCATAAACAACTTTCATGTCCAAGACAACCATCTGTAGAAAACATATCTATCATGGAGTAACATAGTAATAAGGGGAAATACAAACATCCCCCACTCATTCTCAAGGGAATCTAAACCATGCTCATAGGCATCCATGTGAAAAACAAATATCTGCATCATCATAGACTCACAAAATAGAATCTATCCACATGTATAAACTCACCATGTACATTCATCCATATCACTAGGCTCTCCCGAAGCTCCAAGTCTTTCACTGACTAACTCCAAGGCCACACATGAATCTTGTGCTAATCAATGTCAACAACAACAACCATGATAACCATGCTACTAATAACTAGTGCAAATACCAGCAAAAAAATGTCATCAACATACTGCACAACCATCCAAGATGAAAGAAAACAAGGTCAACATCAATAAACTGTAAATACACATTGTTGTCACACCACTTCGGTAGTCACACCTGTAACTGTAACCAACATATTTTCTTTCTTTCACCCCTCAAACTCTAAAAAAATCTCTCTCTTCTTAACCCAGTTGAACAACCATCAACTTTCATCCCATAAGGATATCCAGGCACTACAAAATAAAACTAGAAGTGACATCACCATGCACTAAACACAAAATACCTATAAAACCGTGACTTTCCTCCAAAACAACTTGTGCCTCATGTCACTCTGAATAGTAGCATTCTTCTCTCACTCCACACATGCATATGTTTCCAACCTACAATGCCAACAACCATGGCTTGCTCCCACTCAACATGAACTCCCATGCACTTCCTCTAATCACCAAGCTCAAAAGCTCCAATATATATCAGTGAGAAATAAAACAAATGAAAGAAAATATAAAACTAATTCCCTTCTTATCAAAGAATACTTCTACATCACAAAACTTTGTGCTTCTTGTGAAGTAGACTGAACCACCTTCTTTTCATCCATGTGTACTCAACATCTCCTGTTACCTACAACTGTGTCTAAACATGAATTTTCATTAAGGATATCATCCTTAGACTAGATACCCTTGTCCTTAAGATTTCAACACATCCTGGAAATAAAATTAAAACTCATCAAATATCCATGGTGCATATTTTACTTGTGCACACAATCCAAACATAATACCAATTTCTTCAAATGAAAGAAATAAAACATGAACTGTATAGAGATACTTGAATTTGACCCAAGTCTCACTGGACTCACCGAGCCAACTCCATCCTCTTTCTGATTCAAACATTAAAGTGATCTACTATGTTTCTTCCTGTACACTTTGTGCAAGAAACTTGATCCTCCAAACTAGACACTAAACCTTTCATGCCCTCTTCTACTACAAAACCTAGTACATAATTGTTGTCATAGATACTGGCCTTGGTCCTTCAAACCAATACTAGTTCCCTCTGTGACCGATTTCGGTTCACTGATGGACCTTGGTGCTAATGGAAAAATCACAACATAACAAATTGGCATAGTACACCAAACTAAGTGCCTCTCCGACCAAAGTTGATAGGTGTGTTGAGCCAGTCATTTTAAGAAGCACCCAAATCTTGCAAAAAAATATTTACATTAATAATGCATGTAATAAAACTACACCAAGATGAAATACATCACCTTACTGGCACCAAGACACTCACCCGAGTCTTCAACTATAGTACTTGCCTCTAAAAAATGCATGTAATAAAACTACACCAAGATGAAATACATCACCTTATTAGCACCAATACACTCACCCGCATCATCAACTGAAGTACTTTCCTCTTTGATGGAATCCCCTTATTCATTCTTTGGTATTATATTTTACCTCTCTAATGAAGCCTATGCATATAATTGCACCAAGGATGCATAAATGTTCCTCTATCTCTTACTTAGATCTGCAATCCCAAAAATACATGTGCAACCAAAGCATACAAGCACTGCAATACCAAGATAAAAAAACCATACCTCTATAATACGGATTTGCAATCTGACCAACATGCATGTGCCTCCAATAATTAGGGACACCTCAGCAATCAATACACATTCATTGCATCTTCTCAAATTACTTTAGATCTGTGATTTTTATTTAACATGTCGACCGACACCAATGTCCAACTAACCGAACATAGTCACCGTACCGACATCGGCTAAGGAACAATGTTGACATTGGTATATCATACCGATGTCAGTCACTGTCATTTTCCAGATATTAAATCTATAACGAACCTTACATTTCTGAGAATCATAACTCCCACTTGATATTAAATCTCTCCCTCAAATGTAATGAATCGTTACACCAAAACCTCGAGGTGTTATTTACACATCAAAATCTCTCCCTGTGATTTACACATTAGGAAAAACAAAACCCTACTCTCATACAACTATCAGTAATACCACTAAAAAAACCCTGAAGCAAACCCTTTCTCTGAAAACTGAATCCATCGCACTTTGATACCATTTGTTGGGAACTTGACTATAGAATAGTGCTATGATTCAATAACAAACCAAATAATGCAAATGTAGAAGTAGACAATTCCCCAAAATCTACTTCAGTGGAAGCATATACTAGAAAATCCAAATCAAAACAAAGTACACACACATAACACAATATGTACCGTGGTTCACCCAATGTGGGCTACGTCTACCAAAGATAGAGATCTCGATATATATAATGAAAAAGAGTAAAAACCAACTCTTCCATACAAAATTACATTACATCTCTCCAAGAGTATCTCCTCCTCTAGATCTCTAAATGGATCTACATGAGTGCACTACAACTGTGCCTCCAAACCACCACCAAATCTCACATAACCAAGAACTACTACATCTCTAAACTATGCAATGCCAACCAAGCTCTCTTGTGAATCTGCAAACAAGACCTCTCAAATGGGTCTACCAATGTGCAACCATAACTGTGCACCAAGAAGTAAGTCTCTCCTCCATCACTACATCAACCTGTGCAAAAAAGAAGACAACCTCTTCTACAATATCTGGATACTATCGCGTACCCACAAGCTATCCAATGAGCTACAATACTAGATGGACCAAGAATACAACATGATCTCATGGATCTACAATACAAGATCTCACAACAACATGTGGATCTACAAGAAGAAACCCTATGTGCTTTGCATACTATGCAAGCCATTACATTAAGACAGAACAATACAAAGGAAATATAGTAGAAGACATTACCCTCTTCTCACCATTCAGATGTACCTGTCATTTCCTTTTGTCTAGCTTCTCTCCATGGAAGCGATGTCTTCATGTAACCTTTTTTCTTTTTCTTCTTCTTCATCCTCTCAACCAAGGAGAATCAACATTCTTACTCAATTATTACCTTTAACCCTAGTTTTCTAGCTTATATAAGCATATACAAACTTAGGGCATCTTAGTTATGCATTTACAACCATTTGATCACCTTTACAACCAAGGGTTGGATCTAATCCCGTGTCTAAAATAAAAACATAAATGCACAGGTTACCAATTGTTGGTTACTCCCAATGTGACCGATGTCGGTTGCTCCCAGATGATCGACGCCAATTACTGTGTAAACTTGCAAGTTTGTAAATCATGCTATTTGTAAAGAAATTTAGCTCCACAACTCAACAATTTCTGAGGAGGAAAAGCCCTCAGGAAAAGTGATAGGAGGAACAAAAAATCTTCCTTTGAACTCATCTTTTTGTATTGAAGATTCTGGAGAAATCTGATTTTTGAATCATTATATATTTTCTAGTTGGAGTGACCTAGTGTAGGAGCTATTTTGGATATTAAAGAAGGACATAAAATTCATATTTTTTGTTGTTTGTTTAAGATGGATTTCAGTTATCTAAGTTGTTATTTTTTGAGTTGATTCACGGGTCTAAACCCTCATTACTCAGTTGTAATTCCAGTTCAGTTCTGCATATTTTTACTAAATAAAAATTAGACTTTTGGAGCTCATAATTGGTATTTTTCTTTTTCATAATCTTCTAAAAAATCATTTTTGTCCTAAAATCCATAAATTAGCCTTGTTTAGCATCTTATATTGTATCTTTCTTCCATGGCACAAGTCGCCATTTCTGAGGTAATTACTTTCAATAGTCAAAAAATGATTTTTTGCAAGGTCTCATACATTAGTTTAGGATCTAATTTGGCTTCATAAAATATGCATATTGTATTGGAGTGGGAAAACTATAAATTGTTTGATTGATTGGTGTGAGAATGATGTTATTCCCTAGTCAAATTTTATGGAATAAATTCCAGATCTGCATTATATTAAAATTTTGTGTTAGATTTCAAGCTGGTTATTTGGGGAAATCAATTGTATGCTTTTATATGTCCCAAAGGGGACATTACACCAAACTAGACGTCTACCTTCTCTTGAGGCAGCCTCAGATCACATGTGTGTTCTTTTTCTTAAGTGTACAAAATTACCTCCTTTCCCACTAAACACATCAACAATAAAGGCAGTTCTAAGAGCTCAATCAGATTAGTTTGTTGAGGGAATAGATATAAAAAAAAATCATCTTAATTGTAGGAGAGAAGTTGGATCTATTTGATTTTTTTTATTCTCATATCTAAATAAAATTAAAGAAGATATAAATAAAGAATCCACAACTTATGACATTTCAACGGACTCAGACGGCATGGGAGAAAGAAATTAGTGAACTTAGCATTCATTCACCACATAAAAGAAAATGGAAATAGTGGGAAAAAAAACAGATATGGAGGAGTATAACACTAGTATGGAACAAATAAGCATGTAGCTATAATGGGAGTTATCAATGAACAAACAAAATTATACAAGAGAATCAAAGACAAGAAATACCCAATGGAACACATCTCACTCATTCAAATGAATGCAAAATTACAACTATGGATGAATCCATAGAAGGGCACCTATATGCACGGAATAATTTTGAAGGCTAGATAACTAATAAAAATGCCAAGTATCTCCCCGTGACCGTGTCATGAACACATATAAGAGGATGTAAATATTTGTACAAAAACATTCATTAAAACACTCTAACTACTTTAAACCTAGTTGGGAAAGTTGAGCGAAGGAGAATTTCCTTATGTCATACGTCTAAGTTCTAGGAGGCTGATGTTATAGTGGTCCCATACTAAAATAAGAAGAAAGTGTATACTAGCCATATTTTGGAGATAAAAAGGCAATTCACAATGGCATACAAATCAAATAGTGTAAGATGTATGAATAGAAAAAAAATTTGATAGGGTTCTTCATCTTGGTTGTCTCGATGAAGAGACAACATTTTGAAGTCTAGGGATGATGTTGACATGTTTCTTTATTGAAATTTACTTTAAGGTCTAGAAAGAATATAAAACACAAAAAATCACACACCATGTAAATAGATAAATAGCCTCTAGAACCTAGAAATTCTGTCAACCACTAGAAGAAGCCACAAAGAAAGGAAGAGCAGCAAAACACATGAGGAATTTTTGGATCTTTAGGATCCTCCAAATTCATCAAAGAACCCATGGATCATTGAGACTTTGTGAAACACTACAAAATATGTCAAAATTTGGAAAATTCGTGGAACGAATGGAAAGCCGCACAACAAGGACAGAGACCAGAACTAGAAACATAAATTCACCATCAAAAGAAGTGACTATTGGGTAATTGTACAAAGTGCACGTACTTATTGTAATTTATCGTAGTAGTAAAAGATTAACCATGTGATGTATATAAGATATATGAAAGAGACAAAAGATAACTGAAAAATAGAGATGAGATGTTGGATTAGAAGAGAGTGTGTGAGAAGAGAAACTTAATTATGAATTGTAATCTAATTTGAGAAGCTAATATAAATATAGTCTTTAATTCCAATATTCCATTTTCTTATGTTCTCTCTTTGATAAATGATATGGTTTTTGTTGAATCTTTGATATTCGACATATATCCTTTACAAAAGAATGAACTACTTAACTCTCACATTAACATCAAGGCTTAACATCAACAATGTAGAAGCAACATTTAACAATTTTTGTATGATGAGGAATTTACAAAGTTTAATATAAACAAGTTAATACATTTCTAGCATGAGAAGTTTACAAGTCTTAAGTATTAATATAAAAGCATTATTTATATCAAAAGTTTGTAAAATACATTTTTTTATAGTGTAACACTTTTGACCGGAGTTTAGAACCTGGGGGTTCTTGGTTCCCCCCCCTTAACAACATCCTTAGACAAGATATTAAAATTAATCCATCACAAACGGCGACCACTGAGCCCACACGGATGATGAAATTTTTCCGCCATCACCATTTTTAGAGCCATCATCCGCTGCCAATACCAACGATGCAAAATCCACCACCGTCAAGAGAAACCACCATCCATAACCATTGGTGATGCAACACCCACCACCACCAATAAACTACCCCAAAGGGATCGCGCCCAATGAGATTTGAACCTGGATGGATCTCGACATAACCATCTGTCTTAACCAATTCACCTAAACCCCATTATCTTGTAAAATACATATTAACAATATATAAGAATATACATTTAATCAAGTAATATAAATCATAATATCTTATAAGTCTCAATTATATTAAGAATAAGATATTAATCTTTCCCGTTAAGTACATATATTAGTTTATTTTTAATTCTCATAAATATAAGAGATACACTCTTGCCATTTACATTCACTCAATAACACTAATTATACATTTAGGAAAAGTAAGGCGAGCCTTACATGAAAAAAAAAATCAAATGCTTTTTGGAGGTGTTTATTATTTATTTATTTATTTGATGATTAAACGCTTTTGACCAGAGCTATGAACCGGGGGGTTCAGGGCCCCAACCATACAAAGGAGAAGAAGTGGAAGAAATAAGGAGGAAGGAAACAAAACTCAAAGGAACAGAGGAGGACGTTGGAAAGGAAGATTAGCTGACAAAAATAAACTAGTAGGGTAGAGTGAACAAAAGGAAAGGAAGAAGCGAGAGAATTCCCGAAGGAGAAAGAAAAAAGGAGAAGGAAGAAAGACCAGCAAATGCCCAAAAACACCAATACCAACATGAACTAAGGAGCTTCACCCAAAATGAGCGCCAGTGCGAGAATTGGCTTCCCTGAGTAGAAGCCTGAAGTTGGCACCAGCATAATCCCTAAGAGTGTTCAAGTTGTCAATCGTTGAATGGACTGGGAAAATACTAGCATCAATATCAACCTGAGGGAGAAGCCTATGATCGAGTCGGCCATACACAAAGAGAGAACCCATGTTTTGAGCATAGTGTAGCAGGTCCTGGTATTTTCCACAAATCCATTGAATCCCATGACCCGACGCTAGAGATAACTCGTCGACTTCTTTGAAACACAACAGGGGATCGGGAAGGTAAAAGTCTAAAAATTCATCATGTAGACCCATGCGATGCACAAGATAGATCAAGTGTTCGGTAAAAAATTCCATAACCGACGGAGAAGGGTGAAGAAATAAACAAAAAGAGACAAACGCCACAATAATGTCTGAATTTGTGCGTGCATGACATGATTTATACCGGTAAGAGTCACCGAGTATATTTTCTATGGCTTCAACTTCACGATGGGATGAATACCTACAAACCTTGGAGAGTAAGTTGTGATCAATTTCCACTATAAGAGTCACTTTCAATTGGGTGCCATGGAGAAAAACAAAAGGAAAACCTAAGAAGACCAAGGTAGAAAGAACCAAGAGTCTGCAGATGGAAAAATAGAAAAGGAACCATCGACAAATTTAAAGAGAATAGGCACGAAAGAACATCAAAAGATATGAAACTCTTCATCCTTCCCTTCGTGTGAGATGATGGAGGAGAATCCATTCCAATCTCTCACATTACTTGAAATTTTGGCTGCAAAAGGAAAAATCTATAGCATAATTAGCAAGAAAATTGGCAGCGGAATTGGCTTCAAGGAATGTGTGGCAGATGTTCCATTTTTTAATTTTCCAGAGCCCAAATAGAATGTTGGAGATGAATGGATTTAGAGTCTAAGAAATTCTGACCCTTTGAATATAGCTTGAATAATGATTTAAGAGTCTCCTTCAATAATTAAAGATTCGTTGTCAATCCAAATTGCCAATTTCACACCTTCCAAGAGAGCTTGGGCTTCAGCCAGGTTGCAAGAGCAATCACGAAGCAAAAAAGATCCACTAGAGATGAGAGAACCATTTGCACTTCTAAGAACACATATCGCACTAGACTTGCCAAGATTACCACTGGAGGTGCCATCGAAGTTCAATTTCAAGAAGCCATGTGTAGGAGGTCTCCATCTAACCTTTTTTCTTCTCATGATTTTCTCCACTTGGGACAGACCATGTCTAATGATTGTCCCATGATTAGGAATTTTAATGAGCGGCCATGATTTTCTTATTTTAGCATCCCGAGAGGAAAAATGAGGATTATTGATGTTATTTATACTAACATTTTTAGAAATAGCCACTTATAGTTTGATCAGAAATTTAGGAAAATCCGTAGACTTATCTCTAAATATACGAATATTTCACTCCCACCAAATATGCCAAATCATAAAGAAAGGAGCTAAAGACAAAATGGAACTTAGGGGACTCTAGAAATCCAGCTTGGGACAAGCAAGAAGGGAGTATTTAATCTTATTACAGGGAACCCAGGTAAGGTTAAGCTTACCAAGGAGCCAATTCCAACTGTTGACAGTAAAGGAACAAAAAAGGAGAAGGTGGTCAATATCTTCTTCTTCTTTGCCGCAGAGAACACACTTCGCGGGACCAACGTAACCCCAAGATCTTCTTCGTAACTGAGTAAGAATTTTTTTTGGACCAACCATCCAAAAAAATCCACTTTAGGGAGGATTTTAGGATTCCAACAGCTAGTCCAACTAGATGCCCCTTTACCCGACATCATAGTAATTTTGGAATAACCCTCTTTAACAGAAAATGTGCCTAAGGAATTGCCTAACTAAAGAAGATGATCCTCTTGATCCTTGAAAGAAGTAGGCCAAGTGGAGATGGCCTCCGAGAGGGAGGTTACTTCAAAGGAAGTAGCATCGAGGGAAGCAATGTCCTTCCAAAGCCAAGAAGGAGAGTTGTCTGGATGAGGAAATCCATAGTCAGCTACTTTACTACCTCATGCGGCCTTGGAAACGTGCATGACCCTATTGAGAATAGGATTGAGATTTAAGGGAGCTTGACCATTCCAACTGTCCTCCCAAAAATTGTCCAGAGAGCCATTGTTATGTGCCAAAAAAAAGACTCTACTATTAGAAATCTGCAATTACAAATGAAGTTCTAAATATGCGAACCTTTAGGGAGTTCTTCACTTGAAAGAAGGAGCTCAAGGCATCCAACCTCCAAGTATTTATGAGAGAGAACCTGAAAGAACAACATCTTGGAATTAGAAATGAAGTTCTAGACCAGTTTAACACCAATGGAAATGTTCTAGAGAGTCAAATCAACAATCCCTAAACAGCCCAGGGATTTAGGGAGTTTGACATCAACCCATTTGACCAAATGGAATTTTCTCTCTTCATTATTCCCCTGCCATAAAAAAGACCTGATGATTTTCTCGAATTTGAACAAAACTGATTTGGGAATCAGCAAAACCAAGAGCATATAAATGGGGAAAGCGCAGAGAACCGTTTTAATCAAAAGAGCTCTTCCGGGTAGAGAAATCCATTTCCCTTTCCAAGACTTTAGCTGTTGCGATAAATATTGAAGGAGATCATCACAAAGAGAGGCTTTCCTTTGGCCGAAAAAAGTGGAATTCGCAAATATTTATGAGGGAGGGAGCCAATAAAAAATCCCAGAACCTGCCTAATTTTACGCTGCATGCGAAGAGAAACGTTAAAAAAGAAGATAAAATTTTTATGGAAATTGATTACCTGACCAACAGCTTTAGAATAGGAAGAAAGAATATTATCCAGGGTTCTAGCTTCCGGAATGGTTATAGAACCAAAGAGAAAAGTATCATCGTCAAATTGTTGATGTGAAAGAGGAGGAAGATTAGCAGTTAAGGATATACCAGATAACGTCCCTTAAGCTATTGTCGATTTGATGACACGACTTAGAGCTTCAGCAACAAGAATGAAGAGGAAGGAGGACAGAGGGTCACCTTGTCTTATACCTCTGCTGCTACTGAAAAATCCTTCCGCTGAGCCACTGACCAGGATGGAGAAATAAGAGGTACAGATGCAGTTGAAAATTCAATTACAAAAGTGGTTACAAAAGCACATATGTTGGAAGGATTTTAGAAGAAATCTCCAGTTGATGCGATCATAAGCTTTACTAAAGTCCAATTTAAACATCATACCAGGACAAGAGGACAAATGCAAAGTATGGATAAGCTCGTGAGAAATGATGATACCATCAGCAATAGATCTACCAGGAATAAAACCACTCTATTCTTGGGAAATAATTTTGTTGAGAAGGGGACTCAATCTTGATGCAATAGCCTTCGAGATGATTTTATAAGAATTATTACAGAGGGAGATGGGCGGAAATCATCGAGCTTATCAACAGGTTTTTTTTTTGGTAACATACAGATAAAGGTATGATTCAAAACACCTAGAATCTTCCCAGTTCTTCTTGATTCTTCAACAATTTTCCAAACATCATCACCAATGATATTCCAAAAATCTTGATAGAAGGCAGCCAGAAAGCCATCCGGACTGGGGCTTTGTCTCTTTCCACAGAAAACACTATTTTACGAACTTCCTCTTTGGAAAAGGGGGATAATAGCTTATCATTATAAGCATCATGAATCAGCTTTTGATAGTGAAACAAGAAGGGATTTTGAAAATCCAAAGAAGAGCAGGGTTTATCGTTCAAAATATTTTTAAAGAATGACACAATTTCAACTTTAATGATAGGTTGGGAGAAAATTTATGAATCATCTGTCAGCTTCAAGGAGGAGATATAGTTTATATTTCTTCTAGCTTTAACCGATGCAAGGAAGATTTTTGTGTTTTTGTCCCCATCATGCATCTAGGTTTCTCTGGATTTTTGTCTCCAAAAGGTTTTTTCTTTTAAAATAAGATCACCAAGTTCACTGAGGAGTGACTTTTCTTTAATGAATTCCTCTTGGCTCATTCCATTTCTAAAACCCAATTCATTAAAAACTCGAATCTCTTTTTCAACCCTCAATTTTTCAAGAAAAATATTTTTAAAGGAAGAGGCTTTCCAAGCCAACAACTAAAATTTAAGCAAAGAGAGTTTTTTTGAAAGGATGAACATCCTTGTGCCAGAGACAGAATAAAAAGCCCACCAATTTTTGATAAGAGTCCGAAAAGCAGGGTATTGCATTGACATAGATTCGAACTTGAAAGGAGATCAACGAGGAGGAACATAAATCTTGATTTTGAGAGAGATGGGGAAATGATCAAATCCTGATGATGGAATAACAGTACAGTCAAGGAGAAATTTTTGTTAAAGCCAATCCTTAGAAACCAGAAATCAATCAAGCTTGACCGCCATATAAACGAACCCGGGACGACGATTGTTCCAAGTGAACCACCCAGAGCGGCGTTCAACGTCCAACAGATTGGCATTATCAACAAAGGAGATAAAATCGATTTGGGATTATAACTGTCATCGAATGCCTCCACACTTATCTTTGTCTAAAAGAGTAAATTTGAAATCTCTAGCTATGATTTTTTTAGAATCATTGAGAGAACTGAGAGCATCAGAAACCTTGGACAAGATTTCCCATTTTTCGATAGGGTTATTCGGACCGTAAACATTACAAATAAAGAAAAACTCATCAGAATGTTTCAAGCGAACCTTGCACCATTGAAAGTTAGAGAAATCCGAAATAGCATCTATAAGGCAAATGCTAGCCTTCCAGATAATAGCCATTCCACCCGAGGCACCATCCGAATTGACAAAAAGGACATCCCAACCTTTCCAACTTCGAAACCAACCAACACGACAAGCTACACTTGACATTTTGGACTCTTGAATTAAACAAATAAGCACATCTAACTCTGAAGTATAGTGCCTGAGAAAACGCTCTTTATTAGGGGCATTAAGTACCCTAGCATTCCAACACTGAATATTCATCTTTTATTTAGAGAGGAGATGCCTCTCCTACTTGAAGACGGATAGAAAGATCGAAGTTGTAGTTGTTTTCCTCTGCAACGATCTCCTTTTGGGAAAGGTAAGCTTTGGATGGTCACCCAGGAGGAATCTTCAGACCCAAATCAATGTTTAATATTGCAAGAGTAGGAAGAATGGAGCCTTGCTGGTAGATGATTTCATTTCGACATTCTTGATCATTTTCATAGTCACTAGGATCTTCTGCCTAGCCATCATCTTTTGAACTTACCAAGTTTATTTTTTTGCTAACCCATTTCTCCAAAGAAGTTGCATCAGAACCAAGCCCTAAGGTGAGTCCTTCTTGAAGCAAAGAGAGCATACGTGTTGATTCATGAACCACTGACGTAGTTTCTTTCACTAGAGAGATGGTGCTCGGATCAAGAGATAGAGGAACAGGGGCCAGAGCTTTATCGGGTGAACCTTGTTTAAAGCTAGGAGCCAAAGAGGGAGAGGGCGGAGCTGTGACCTCTTGAACCGGAAAAGGGAAAACTTTCCTTTTCCAAATGGTAGAACTTGAAGCAAAAGGATTTTTACATTCTTTTTTAAAGTGGCATGGTTGTTTGCACCGAAAGCAACTGTTATAAATCACCTCATATTCAACCTTTTGGACCCATTTCCTGCTGGAGGAAGAGATCACAATTAATTCTTGCATTTTTTTGGACATATCAATGGAGACACAAACACGAGCGAAAGAGGAAAGTGAATATTCCAGAGTTACATGGTCGATATGAACAACTCTTTCCAAACTGGAACAAATTTTATTGAGAATATTGTGGTTCTAGTACTCTCTTGGCAATGAGTAAAGCCTAATCCATACTTGGAAATCATCCATTTCAGCTTGATCTGGATCAAAGTGTGTGCTCCAACTACGAAGAAGAACCCCTGAATTAAAGAATAGGAATTGTTCCTCGCAATTGTATCATCACGTTGAGCTTCGCTTCGAAAGATAACCAAAAAAATCCTTTAGCCAAGAAACAAATACGAAGACCGCTCCCCCATCGAATATCGCACGAGCTGTGAATCCCATCCACTGACAAATGACGACCCACAAATTTTGTGAAAATATCACATTTCCCAAGGAGGGTGAGCTGAGATGATAGACCATCTATGTCATCCAAAGTAACCGACACAAACTAAGCATGGGGAGAGTCATTTTGAGTAAGAACGTTCTCTTTTCTTCCATCCAAATCCAGAACTGGCTTAACCACTCTATGGCCCAGACATTTGAGAATAGCAGTCGACAGACCACTCCTGGCAAGGCATCCCTTAACGCCTTCTGAAATAAAAGGAGGAAGGGAGTCGTTGCATTGGTTGAAATTTGAAAAAATTGTCTGTTCTACAACAGTTTCCTATCGTTTCCAATCTAGGGGTGATAATATTATTCAAGGTTTTTATTATTATTATTAGTATTATTAAATATATGTCAATAAAACACTTAGAAAAGGCACTTACTATTTTAACTATTACACATAAACTATGAATGGTCTAACAAAGTACAATAACCCTTCATTTATAGCTCATATACTTTATTTGCATAGATAAATAAAAATTCCAAAACATAACACTTACTTTCTTATATTATCACAAAAATGGTTAGCCCATGTTACATGTTACAGCATTTTAGTGATTGCAGCGCTTTACCTTGCATCCTTTAAAGGTATTTTGTTAAAAAAAATATCTTATTAAAAAATTCATTTAAAGAAAATAATAAAATAGAATATCAGTGTATTTTAATGATTGTAGATTTTTATCTAACATCCCGTACTATTATTTTATCTAAAAAAATATTGTATATCACAATATTTTGTGTATTTTATGTATAGCAAGAAAGACTTTTCTCATTTATTTGTAATTTTATATAAACAACAATATTATTTGATCATTCTTTGTGTTTTATACAAATTGTGCAAGTCACGTTATTCATGAATATGTGAAGATTAGCTATGGCTATTTTGACTGCAAAACAAATATACAAATTTAAATTAAAGTTGTTTTTTCTCTTTTTTATTTGATGAATTAGATATTTGAACTATCATGATATACCTTTAATCCAATCTATAAAACATATTATTGATCTTTCTAATTCAAATTTACTTTTTAGTAAGAGTTATGAGACTGAATTAATGGAAATGGACAAGCCACGAGGACTACAATAATCTTTAGTTGCTAATGAGGTGAGAATACGATGTCCTCAAATAATTATTATTTTTTAAATAAAATGAAAATTAGATATATAAATATTAATAGATTAAACAAAATAAAGATTGAATGTAAACTTGCTTAGCAATTCTTGAAATGGCGATATCAAAAATTTAAAAGGAAATATTTAAAATGATAAGAAATTAAGTGAACATGTCAAATGGGAGACTCTTGTAGTGAATGAAACCACATAATTTTTCACATCTGATCTTTATTCAGTACATGTCTTCATAATTGAGAGTATTTATCCTATTTTAGGAATACCAATGAATTCTCAAAGCTTTCTGGCAATTTTGTAAAATTAAGGGAAATTGAAGAACTGAGGATTTGGGCTGCCCCGAAGTAGTTGGGATTACAGATTGGTATTTTTTTTACCATGACAATCCTCCTACGTTTGCTTGAATAATATCATGAACATATATAAACCATGACAATCTCAAATGACGTCATGAAAAATTATAAGTCCATGTTTCGGGGTCTTTCCCAATTTCGTTTCTTCAAACGGTTTCTCTAGAACAACATTGTAAACAACATGCAACACCCACCAATTTAAAAAGAGGCTAAAAAATCTTGAAATGCCTCTTTATAAATACCCTTATGATCTTCTAGTGGTGACAAGAATCCTCTCTCTAAGGACTCTCAGGGTGTCAGAGTGGTTTTGATCCAGGCCGATTCTGCAGTTTTTCGAAACTAGAGAATCAACACCCAGCATTGTATGATTCGCATTGCACGTCCCTCAACACCGTTGTTACTAGAGTAATCTTGCCTATTCCACCTATACCATTACAACTGGAGGTGATTTATCCTTCTGGAACAGCACGTTCATTACCTCGTCCACAGTATTCTCGGTGCCCGTCTGTTAAAGCATAACAGAAATTCAACATCAAGCAGAATGGTTTCTTAGACTTCACTGTAAATACATTGATGCCATACATATTTTTGTAGGGCTTTTATATGTAAGAGGATGGAAGGAAATACCTGGATCTGGGTATTCTCCATGGAAGGGAGAGCCAGTAATAAGCATCATCACATTCATTATTGGGATTACAACCCAACTGAGATTAAAGACCCTGTAACTCCTCCGCCTCCACAAAAAAACTGGAACAGCAGAATTTTATAAATGTTCATGGTAGTCAGCAATTCATTATACTAAATTAGTGGGAAAATACCACGATTCCTTACCTGAAGAAGAGGAGGAGCCAAGGGCATTCCAGGAAAACAGGGAAATAAACACAAGATACTAACCGACCTCCAACGTGAGCGACATCAGAAAATGTTAGATATGCTACCATTTTTGCCTGTGTTTAATAGGCACAAAAAGAGAGGATAAACACAACTCATGTCAGATTTTTTTGTGTGGAGGGAAACTTCGCAGAAACACCAAGTGGGCTCGCGAATATTTATTTAGATCGTGCAATTATTTTGCCCAGACAAAATCTAATCCTCACCTCTGTCGCCCATCATACATTGAATTTTGGGTGGACAGGGAAGGAAGAAGAAAGTGATAAGGTTGGACCACCACGGCGGAATCTAACAAAGAAATTAAAACAAGTTTTGGTTAACAAATGTGAATTCGTGAAAAAGTTAGTAAGTTCCTCTACCTACTCAGTCCTATACCTACCGAGTCCCGACTACACATGTTTTTCTTTTCTTTTTGCCCTTTTTGAAAAGGAATTCAGAAGAAGTTGGTAGTAACTTTATGCTTATATAATATAAACAACAATATTCTTTAATCATTTTGTGGTTGTATATAAATTCTGAGGAGACAACTCTAGTGAAGGAACCCACATAAATTCTCAGAACCGATCTTAATTCACTTGCCTTTTTAATTGAGAGTATTTACCTTGAGGGAAATTAAAGTATCGAGACCTTGGGTTGCTCCAAGTTAGGTGAGATTACATATTGATATTATTTCATTATAATAATCTTTTTTCTTTTGTTTATTATATCATGTTTCATTATGACAATCCTCTTTTTTCTGGTGAGATGATATCACGAACATTTATAAGTTATAACAATCTTTTTCTTCATGTGATGATGTCATTAACATTTATAAGTCCATGTTCTAAGGTCTTTCCCAAAACTGAATCTCCAAAACAATATTTTCAATAACATGCAACTACCACAAGTAAAAAAGAGTTACTATGTCTTGAATTACGTCTTTATAAAGACTCTCTTGTGATTTTCTAGTGGTCACAAGAATTGTGTCTCTAAGGCATTCAAGGTCTTTTGCTGGTAGGCTAGATACATTGAGCTCTTGAAATTTAGCTTGAGTAGTTTTGGTCCATGTCGACTCTACAACTTGTAAAGGCTACAAAATCAATGCTCATCTTTGTAAACTTTGAGTTGCACATACATGAACATAGTTGTTACTAGAGTTATCTTGCATATTCCATATATTCCATAAACCCTTACAACTCGAAGTGATTTATCATTCTTGAACAACACCTTTATTACCGCGTCTAGTGTATCCTTGGTGTCAAGTGTTAAATAATAAGGGAAGATTCAACATCATACAAAATGGATTGTTAGATTTTATTGTAAATAGATTGATGTTATATATATTTTGTAAGGCTATCATGAAAAGAAGGTGAAAGGAAATAACTGGATCAAGGTATTCTCCATGTAAGGAAGAGCCAATAATGAGAATCATCACATTCATTATTGGGATTACAACCAAATTGATTAAAGATCCTATCTATCTGCCGCCTCCACAAAAAAGTTGGAACAACAGAATTTTAATGGTAGTTTACAATTCAAATTTATATTGAATAAGTGGGAAAATACCATGAATCCCTATTTAGAGAAGAGAAAATGGAAGTGCATTCAAGGTAAATAGGGAAATAATCCCTTGACAAGAAAAACATGGAAATAATAAGCATATATAGAGAGGGTAAACACACACCTCATGTCATTGTGTTCAACCTAAATACTACATATGTTTACAAGATTGACCAGTTAGCGAATCAATGATAAATCCTCCCTCAAAAGTGGTAAATAACTCATTGGTTAGATGACCAATCAACCTTACAAATGTTGGAGAAGCAATAATGCCTCTCTACTGATATAGATGGGTTGTGAATACTTATTTAAGCTCGTACAATTACTTTGGCCAAACTAGCTCGTATCCTCACAAATGTTATGCACCAAAGATTGAATTTTACATGGACAAGGAAGGAAGAAGAAAGTGATAACCACGGAATCAAACCAAAAACATCAAAAAAAGAGTGAACGGTGCCGATGGATATGCTCCATGTAGTTAAAAACTTAAAGAATTCAACACTTTTTGATGCTAACAAATTTGATTTCATCAAAAAGTTATTTTATTCTTCTACTTAATGGCTACCCATGTTTTTCTTTTCTTTTTATCTTGATTTTTGAAAAGGAATCGAGAAGAAATAGTGGTCATTAATGGGGTTCAAATTACCCTTCCATCTAACACGTGTCCATTCACTCAACCTTTTCCATCTTTGCAACTTTCTTTTATCTTAATTAGTAGTGAGGAAGAAAGATCCACAAGTCGTACACCTTGAGTTTAGAGGTCTATAATGCTAACTAAATTTTATAGAACGTGAATTTTGTTTGGAAGATTTCTTTAATATTTTAAGGCATATATGTCAAACTAATTCAATATATAGGAAAAATAATGATTATTAGTGGAGACTGATCATTCTTATTCACAAGTGGTAGTCCATGAAATGATAAATATTATTTTTCTATGGTGGATCTTGGCACGCATCACTAAACACACATTCTTCAATGTTTAAAACTTATATTTATGCGATGTGTTGCATTGTTATCACTCACTCATAACACTCCTAAATGGTGTGTGCCATCTGCAAATCCACAGCAAAGGGAACAATTAATATTATTTGTTCATCATGATTAAACTATTTTCACGAGGGTTTTTAGCTCCATAAGGATCATCATTGTTTATGGTTTATGGCTCTTACTACCTGTAACGTGTTTTGTGTGCATGAACTATAAATTTGTTCCTCTATTATCTTCCATAAAAGTGTGTTTTCACACTATCATTTGTCCAGGAAAATATTCTCTTGCAATGTTCTTCCTTTTTGCTCTTAAGTTAGTCATTTCTATCTTTTGTGTAGTTTGGTTTGGTTTTGTATAGTTTTCAACGTGAATAGTAATTACTTCAAAACATTACCTTCAACGATAGTGAGATAAGTTGTTTCCATAGTCTAATAAGGATCAATTATTATTTTTCTTATGGTTTTCTACAATAAATCTTAAATTGTAGAACATGATTCTTATGTGGCATATTTAGGTTAATTGATATGCATGTCATACCTACATAGGCACATGTACAAATTTTAACATATTTGTATTCCATTATATGTTAAATGGGTGGAATATGATTTTTTTCATTGTTTTCCATGATAAATAAAATACTAAAATGTCTACGTATGTTGTTATAAGAATATATTTCTCCACTGGCCTATTATGATTCCTTTAAGTCTTGCATTGCTGATGGATATGGTCAGTTATTTAGTCCAAATTCATCCCTTAAATTAATAATAGTGGGATATTACCAGTTTAGGAATAATTGAATAATAAAATAGCATAAATCAATATGCATATTTAGAAACTAGAGTTTATATTTGTACATACTCAATTAAGCAAGCAAGAGTGAAATTAGGGTTATAATTAGTTTCTTACCTTAAATTCATAGGGTAATCTGGGTCTAATGGAGGGATAAATTGGCTAGAAATATCTTGCAAATGTTTTGCTTTTGATTATGGAGCTTCACTGCACACAGGGATGAAACTGTTTATTTTGGACCAAACTATTTTAGCAATTTCGTCCCTTTTGAATGGTATTTCTGGATTACAAATGACCCTATGTAACCTCCAGGACCTTTTTGAATGAATGGTATATGTTTCTCTATAAAATATAATGGTCTCACAAATGTGAAAAACCCTATGTAATAAACCAAATTGGCCCAAAACCCTACCCATGGGTGAAACCCCTATAAAAAAGTTACTATTTTGGATAATGTGCAATCCGTATACAACCTACATTGGCACTACTCTGAATAGGCGTCAAACTACATGTAGTTCTCTACCCAAAGATATAATGTTGTATGGATGCAACTATATATAATAAACCAGTCACTTGATAATGCTTGTAAAGGCTGGACTCATTTGTGCTTGACTTTGTTTTAAAGGCTCTTGTCTTTAGAAGCTTCACTCTATAACCTAGTTTAGAGCATTGTAAACCTATGCAGGGGCTTCTCATAATTTATTTTATCTCTTTAGGAAGATTTAGGAGGGTTTTATATGAATTTTGAGTGATTCAAGTACATGAGATTGTTAGTTGGATGGAAGGTATTTCCAAGTGAGTAGATGATTCATTTTAATTACTTATATAGGGTCTTATATGTACAATTTCACAATAAATTTGATGAACAACTTTACCATTAAAGATATAAATTGAGGATATGATTGTTGGGTGATTCTAGACAAAAATGTTATTTTCATACCAAACCATTTGGCAGTTTGGTTTCATTTGGATGGTTTGGTGTACGAATAAAGCATGGAAATGTAAAGCAATGTGCATGATAATTGTGAGTAATCATTGATACAATGATTTATGCAATAATTTCTGTTAGTAACTGAGAAGTGTAGTGAGGAGATAAAATCTTGCAATAGGACTAAGGACATATCAATTAGGTTAGGAATAGGTGCACAAGTCATGATTTAGGTATTAATCCAATATTGACATTATGAAGTGATAAAGTACTAAATTTGGGTGTCTAAATCCCCCCCCCCACCCCCCCACTTTTAACACAGGAAATGAGATTCACTTGTTGAAGGAAAATATAGTTGAATGTGTAAACATGTTTTTATTTGCTCAATTATTGATTTCTTGAGATGCCAAGATTTTTTGCAAGATCCCAATGTGAAACCTTGAAACATAGATTGTAGTCAATTTCTATATAGAAAGAATTAAACTTTTACTCTAACTTTAAATTGAATTTGAAATTTGAAAGAGAACAAAGTATGGAACACATGGGTTTTCCTTGTTGAAGGAGGAGATTCATGTTTGATGTGCTATGAGATAAGAATTAGAACTATGCCATCTAGAGGATTCAAGGAAATCAGTCTCTAATTTTGGTAAGTAGTTTGAACCATGAAGGGAATTGGGTGTCCCAAAAAACAAGATAGTGGAAGAAGGTTGAGCATCTATACCAACCCAACTTCCTTCAGAAGAGACTAAGAAGAAGAAGGGTTTCACAAGGTATTTAGACACCAAGAAAAACTTCAAAAAAGAGTGAGAGGAAGGGTGTCACAAGGCATACTTCAACCCCAAAATCCTTCAACCCATGGATCCAAACTAATGCAAATGGATCATCTATGTCCTAAATGTGAAAACTTATGTGAATTCAAATGAGAAATTTACACTCATGCCCCTTGACCATGCATTGTATGGGTGTTAATGTGTAAATTCATAAGGGAATAAATCATGAACATATGCCCACATCGTGCATTATAGGATTTCTTGTACTGCAAATGGAATTAAGTATGCTCATTCCCCCAAATTGTGTATGAAAATGTAGTGAACTCTACTTTGAATTGTATATTTTTCCTTGAATTTGTACTAGAGATTTATAAAATCCTATATGTCCTCAAAAATTCTAAATTGGATTTCAAAATATTCTTATAATATTACCATCCATTTATGACAGTAATGGCTAATCATTTCATCCTACGTTAGACATTCTTATCCAAATTGAAGAGAAATAAGTAATTTATATTTGTTAATATTCATGTGTCCATGTATTATATTCCATCATATCTTATAGTCTATAATATTTATATGCACTTACAATGCATATTCATTTTATAACCCCACTAAATGTCACCTATTTTGATGTGAGTGAGATATTATATGTAGATGTCTAGGCTCAAAAGAAATGCATTGTGTCTATGTAATATGCATCATACATTCATTATAAGATCACACTAAATATAGTTATAGGTGCCCACCAAATATACTCAGACCCTACAAGAAATTACATATAGAAACCATGGCATAAAGAGATTGCATACAAGCATATAAGCACATAAACATGAAGGTTCAACAATAATTGTCACATATACAATCATAGAAAAGGCCAAGGCTGCATATAAGGTACATAATAGTGTCACACACACAATCAAGGGTTGCATGGTCATGTAAGTAAAGATGATTGAGGCCGCAAAAAAGGGACACTGTACGCTGGAAAAGCGACAAGCGAGAGTGGGACTCTACAAGCGACTCTTCCGCGTACCCGACCTCCCGAGGTCGTGCCAAGACAGCCGGTGGGTATGGAATATGTATCGAATGCAGACAAGCTAGTTTGGTGATCTAATGTCTTCGACACGCACTAATGGAATTTGCAAATCTAAGGCAAAGAAGGCCCTTCTAACCTTGACTGGTGTGATAGATTGATCAGCAAGGATGACTGCTCGAAGGCTCCAATCAATATCGAGCTCTCGCATGATTCGGTCTATTGGTTGTGGAATACATGGAAAGTGACCTAGGATAGTTTCGTGTATGTCTCCCGATAGGGTCATAAGGTGGAAAGTATAGCCAATTCTATGGACGATTCTCTGGCCTAGTCCAGAATTCCCTGGCTCCATTAGCTAATGCATCTAGTAGGGATAATTGTTCGATGATGATAGGTGGAAGTGGAGTAGATCGGAATACTAGTGTGCGTAGGCCAGTATCTATGTCTAATTCACCGATTGATTCGTTAGGCTGTGGGATTTGTGGGTCACAACCGTAGACTCGCGGTTGTTGTGGACCTGCTATGGTCATGCGTGGAATCAAGTCCTAATCCCTAGTATCCAGTAATCGTATGCTTTCTCAACTTCTATATTCAAGACCAATAACTGTGTGATTTTCTCAGAATATCTTGCAGGCGTTCGTGCAACCTGAATTCTTAAGCTGGTATCTATATCTATGAGAATGTCTCCTGCACCTGGCTGTGGGACCAAAGGATCATAACCAAAGGTTTGTTCTCTTTCAAGCCTTTCTACAGTCATATGAATGTGTACCTAGGGTAATCTGTAGTTTGGCTGATTTGACCAAAATGTGTATGCTTGGTCGTCTTCTATGTTCAATCCGCTCAACTGGGAATGGATTTGTTGCAAGCTTAACGTTGTTCGGAAAACTTGGATCCTAAGATTTTGATCTATGTCAGTTATTGTTGTGATGAGATTGGGCTGAGGCATGATTGGCTCGAATACGTATTCTCTGGGCTCCCTAGGTTCCGTAATTGTCATACAAAAGCAATGATGTAAATAAACTGCAATAAAGTGAAATTTAACTACCTCTATTTTTGTATTTTCTGATGAATTATATGAATTTAAGAAAGCAGCTATTTAAAATATCTAGAATTGACAGCTAAGATAATAACTTAAAACAAACAAAATAACTGAGTGTAGCTATTTGTTTGTGTAATTTGTAGATCTATTCTAAACAATAGCTTATCTAATCTATTTGCAAGATTCTCGATCCTACCTCAAAAGTGAGGAGTGAATCATAGCTTCTCAAAAACTATCAATCCCCACAGCTTCCCTGGCAATATCGAGAGTAGAATTTACTGAAATAAAACAATTAATTACTCTATTTGATATGATTCTAACTAGAACTTTGAAAGCTAGAACCTGGATTCTGCAGAACAATGGCGAATCCGATGGTGTGTGTGATCTTGTCCCCTCAGTGTGATCTCCTCATTCCTTCGTGTTCACGTGGATCCAGAAAAGCGTGTAATGCTAGCATCAACAGAAGTAGATATTGGGGTAAAGGCAGCTCAGAATACACACTGAATACAATGCGAGTAGGAGAGGGATAGCGCAAGAGTACAGAGCTTGGCTTATGCAATTCCTAGCGGGATCTATTGCGAGTCATGTAACATAAAGCATCCAGAATCTGAAACTATCCTGTTTGGGGAGCAAAACCTGCAACTTTAATGGCTTCCTAAGTTATTCTACTTCAATGGATTGGATGAAATAACAATAGTGCTTGCACAAGATGGATATGTGGCTTACCAACAATGCTAACTAAGCATGCAATGAAAGAAACTATGAATCCTAAGCAAAATAAAAGATTGAATTACTTAAAATGAGAAGATGAGAAGTGAATGAGGGGCCATTTGCTTGAGCACAAGCCATCTATTTATAGCATTTGCATTTACCCGAGGTAAAAGCCAAATAGAACTCTTAAACTATAAACAATGGCAAAACACTATTCCAGGGAACCAGAATCATAAATGCAAGCTCATGGTAGTAAAAGAAAGCTGGTGAAATGTTGAATTTACGTGAGTCGTGTAAAAAGAGCTTTCTGAAAAACGCGTAAAGGACTGCCGCTCTGAGCAGGGCGGCGATCACGAGACCGCCGCCCAGGCAGGGCGGCGGTTTCGTAACTGAAGAAAAAAAGATAAGAAAAGAGGGGAAAAGGAAAAAATAAGGCACGTGTGGGCTAAGCGGGGCATGCGGGATGTTAACACACACTCGAAGAGCTCTTCTGGATCCCGAACACCTTACGAGGAGACCTGTATCATCATTGGGGCACTTGTTACATTGTTCCGGCAGTACACTACCTTACAATTTTGGGTACGTACATATTGCCCCCTCGGAGAAGCACTTTAGCCATGAAGAGGCATAAAACGGTGGTCCGAGTATGGTGGTCCTGAAATGGGAAGTTAGAAGCTATACCTGATACGTCCGTGTGTCGAAATGATGCCGTCCAAAATTCCCACTACCTACAAAACGAAAAGAGAACTCAAGTGTAGATAGACACAATAATTTGGAAAATAAATGCTAAAATAATAGGGAATGAGAACGTACCATTTGTGCGAGGATAGGAACTTACCTCCATCGGCGCTCCAAAACCTGTGAAAAGTCTTTTAAAACGAATCAGGACGCTATATATATGAAAGTGGGCCCATTTTCCTATTCATTTGCGCGAGTCGATTTGATTGATTTTGAGCTCTGGGACCCACGGTGACGGTTTCTTGAGTGAGTATAGTCGAAATGTCTGCAGCGAGATAGTGATCATGCCTCCACGTGCGGAACACCGCCCCGCGAGATCACAGGTTGGCTTTCTTCAATTTATTGTTTTTACCCCCTTAAATTTGAAATGCTAAATACTTTGTAATGGGGGGTCATTTTTGAAAATGCTAGTGTTAAAAGGTCCACCTAGGGGGAGCGCCTACTGGGTAGGCTTCGTTTTTAGGAAAAAGGGTCATTTTTTGCATTTTTAGGCTTGTTTAGCATTTAAAACCCGCGTGGGTTTTTGGACCATGATCGCTGCCCTGACCAGGGTGGCGGTTACACGACCGCCGCCCTTAAGGCGGCGGTTACAAAACCGCCCCTCTACTCAGGGCGGCGGTCTTGAGCAGAATGTAAAAGGATCATTTTTTTTGAAAATGTTTTACCTTTTCTAGCATTTCTACGTGTTTGCATGATTTTTCTAGTATTACTCAGATGTTAACTTGCTCTGTTTTGTGTGTTTTTAGGTGTATGCAGGTGAGAGAGGAGTACATCCGATAGAGTAGAGAGAGGGAGTGTGATTGGCTCCCAGGGGTACTAGATGCCCTCTCACAGGATGAGGAGGACACACTTCAGAGGGCTGGCATATTGCATATATCGCGCGTGCCTCATGTTACACCATATAGTCACATCCTTTGTGACTTATTCTCATACTGGGATGCAGATCGAAACACCTTCCGATTGCCAGGGGTCCGTGGTGAGTGGACATTACATTGGGGGGCGTTCTACCGATGTAATGTATATATATTATATTAATCTATTAGTGTTAGTTGCTTACGCTTAAAACGCTTGAGGTGTAAGGGAGTTGACTATTTCGCCAAATCCTCACCTTCCAACGTACAATAAGAGTATGCACCGTTTCCATAGTCCTTCATGACTCGGTATGGGTCCAACCATTTGGCTGGAATTTCCTTCCTTCGCCGGTCTTCTTGTCGATCTGGCTGTTAGCCTTAGACTAGATCACCTTCATATATGTCAACTTCATAACCTTCTTGTTGTACTACCCTACCACCGGCACATCCGGTCAGCATAAACTCTATGTCCCTACTGTTATCATCTAACCTAGTTTCATCTCTAAGGCTTTCTATTTGGGAAAGTGGATTCTCTATAAGCGTCTTCATCCAGAATCCCTTGTAATGAAATGCTGAGACTGGGTATTTCACAACCCGAGCGGGAAGATTGCCCTCTGCCCGAATACTAGTGAACTAGAGTTTATCCGTTGGTGTGTCCTTTGCGAGGTTGGTGACCCCATAAAGGCCGATATAACTTCAAGTTCCAATCTGTCGTTTGTTTTCCTTCCTTTCCAACCGTTTTAAGGTCCTGGATTTTTTTAGAGTGTTTTATCTTTTATTCGTCACTTCACAGCGTCCGTTGGCTTGAGGGTAATACAAGAATCCATATGATTGCTTGATCGTTAATTTTATATTGCATAGCTCGCGAACTTCTTTTATTCTAGAACAGAAGTTTCATATCAGAGATAATGGATTTGCAGGAGCCCGTACCTGTAAATTATTTTGGCTTCAAAATGAACTTGGCGATTACAGAACCTTACCGTATAAGCAGCATAGCCTCTACCCATTTGGTAAAATATCAGTGGCCGTGATTATAAAATTATGGACCGTCTGTGGATGAGGAGCGAATTCCCTCTTACGTCTAGGCCCCTGTAGAAAATGGGCATGGAGTAGCGATTGTTGCAGAGCTTGTTCCGGCATGTGGATCTCAGGGGAGAATTCTGGCACTTATGACACCTTCGTACAAACTCTATTGTGTCCGTGTTCTAGAGTGGGCCAGAAATAGCCATTCGATTATTTTTTTTCGAGCTGTGGCATGGCCCCGAAGTGGCCTCCACACATTCCACTGTGAGATTCCATGGAGAACTCTTCTTGGATCTTCTGTGTCGACACATCTTAAGCATTCCATCGAACAACGCTTTTCGATAGAGCACTTACTCTTAATGACGTACTTAGCTTAGATCTACCGTAACCACCTTCTTTGTTTGGTGTTAGCCCCTTCTGGTACGTATGGTCCATATACGTGTAAGGGATATCAGCGTACAGGGGCACTCAGAGATAGAGGGTCCTGGTTTCAATGTAAGTAAACCACTCATCTTGAAAATATAGATCTCCTAGAATCACCTCCATCTAATGGGTTATCAGCTAACCCAATCTGTAATGATTTGTCCTTAACTGACGCCTTCTAATTTTATAAACGTTAATTGGATTCTCCCTTAAGGTTATAAAACATCCAGCCTTTCTAGACAAGGACCCTTGTTGTAAGGAAAGTATTCGTAAATGGTCCGTTTTTAACCAGACCCCTTGTTTTCGTTTCTTCTTTGATTTAACATATATGTCTTAGGCTTTTGGTTTGCAAAGAACTATGGCGAGACATTCTCGTTCTTGCTTGTGTAGAGCGTGTTTCATATTCGATAAAGTGTTTCGCTAATGAATAAAATCACACGTTCTCTCTTGTCATTCGTCCTCGATTGGGCCAACATACAAGCTAACGAGACATGTGGTAGCTCGTGAGTATAAATTAACGGGAAAATTAGCTTTATCGTGGCGCATTATCATAGGTGGTGACAACAAGAACGCTTAAACTAAATAACCGCATCAAAAGCTTCTTTGCAGTCTTAGGTCCAATCGATGGATAGTCTTTTGAGCGAAATTGTTTGATTGGATGAATGGTGAGCTTACGTCGGTGATGAATCTGCGGATTGCCTCATAGCTTTCCGAAAATGCCTGATTCCTTCCAGATTCAATCGAAGGTGGAAACGGATGTCGATGACAGTGCCCGAATTTTGTTGGGTCCACATGCTATCCCTCGTGACGATATGCTGTACCTAGGAGCTTCCCTCCCTTACATAAACCAAGCCCCATTTTCTGGGATTTAGCGTGCCTTCCGTATTATATCCCACGTGATGAATGACACGGAGTACTTCTGGAGGGTCACAACGCTTCTGTGGCCTAGCCAACATCTCTAACGTCGTATTCCAAGATTTTAATGAATTAGATCGTGAAATATAATGTCTGCCCATTGGTATGTGCACCACGTTTTTGAGACCGAATGGCATAACAGCGTAGCCATAGGTTCCCCAAGGATTTTATAAACGTGTTTAGCTTGATTTTGCTCAAAGATATTTAAATTTGATTATATCCCCGAAATCCATCCCATGAGAGACAAAAAGTTCACACGCGCTGTTGCATCAACAATGACTCATAGATGGCACCGGGAAAGTCTCCTTAGGACATGCTTTTTTGATGTCTGCTGAATCTATGTAGATGCTTATCTTCATTCTTCTTGAGGAACGGGAACGAATGTTAGATACCCATTGGGAGTAAGTCGATTGGTTTGATGACACCCTCTTGGAGGAGTGTTTATTACCCTCCTCCCTTTACCATGAGAGCTACCCCTTGGGTCTCATGGGTTTTCCTTGATTTTTTGTTTAACTGGCTGTTGCATCAGATAGAGCCGAGGTTTTGTGTACCACGATGTGGGGGGCGACACCTTTCATCTCCTTATAATTAAAATGCAAACGCCGTTCTGATTTATTTGAAGATCCGAGTGTGTATTTCTACTTCTTTCTGAGGTTAACGAGGACCCTAATTTCAAATATTCTTGGTTCGTCTTCTATTCTGATGTGACATCGTTGTTTTCTTTCTTTCTTTGTTTCTTTCTTTCCTTCTCTTGATCAAAGAGGCTGTACCCTCTTCAATCGCAGTGGTGGATAGGGGTAATCCAAATCATCCCCAATTTTCTAACTGCGTAATCGCTAGGTTCCATTTGTTAGGGAACATCCTCATGGGATTTCCGAAGTAGGAAGACTAGTGGAAATTAAGGCAAATCAGCATTTGATCGGGAGAGATGTAAAGCCGCATAGCGTTTAGTAATCCAAATTTTGCCGAGACACTATCAACATGGTCTAGGAATGGTAGATTCACTTCCGTTTAAAAGGAATTTTCATTGGTTTGTATCCATTGTCATCACGAATGGATACCCGTGAAATGGGTACCCTCTAACTCATTGCTTGGAGTCAAACGTGACGCTGAAGTTGCTATTGAATCACGATGAAGTTTCTCTCTCACGAGATTGCTTCAATAGTATAAGTCAAATCCGTGCTTAATATATAATACATCATTTTTGTAAGAGCGCAAGTTTTTGGCTTTTAGTTTCATATCTTCCGACACTTGGTTTGCCACTCATGCGCGTCTCCTAACTCTGATGTTATCAAACACCTTCCTCTTGGCTAAAATAGGCCAGAGGAGGGCTTCGTACTCAGTGTCGTTGTTTGTGCATCGAAATTTAGTTTTGCTGAATGGGGTTTAATGGCAAGATGTTCTCCTCGGGGCGAAGTAAGAATTATCCGGGTCGCCCCTGCTCCTGTAACAGCTCTAGCCCCAATCAAAATGGAGAGTCCAATGCTTACTGGGAGTGTAGATGTTGGTATTTGTTTGTTGTTCGCACGTCTGGGGGACTGGGGTGCCCCCATGGGGGCAGGATCCTGCTAATGTGTGGAGAGAGAACCAACACCTAGGGAATATCCTATCCTACTGAATCAAATGGTTAAGACATTAGTTGCGTCTGGTTCTATGAACTAACGTTTTTTGCAGTAGTCCCTAATGAACTGTTTCTATATCGTGTTAGCCTTATCATTTGGTTGGGGTTGTTTTGGTTTATGCTCACCAGTTCAATATCTGTCGTGGTACCAACTTTTCTTTTGTTTTTGCCTGGTAGGTTTATTAAGTTGATTTTGTTGGGAGTTCGAACTCTGAATTGTACGCCTGTCTCTTTTTTAAGTTGGCTAGGTGGTACATCAAATGGTTTTGGATCACCTTATGGCCACAAATACCTTTCGGTAATGTGGGAAGGGTGAAACTGTGAGGGCGTGTCTTGAAATTAGTGTAATAAGGGATTGCCTTCATGCGTGTAGCCATGGTCGGCCGAGGATCATATTAATAGTTAGTTTCTTGATCTATAATCTAAACTCAGGTAAATGGTTTTTGGGTTCCTAAAGGTGACTGGTAATATTATAGTTCCAATGGAAGTGGCATTTAAGGCCTGTCATAGCTTCTTAGTGTGTTTTGCGATTTGTGGAACAATTGGTTTTTTCTTCATACCCTAAGCTTTATGAAGAAAAAAGAAGGGGACTATGTTAACCGTTGCCACCCATCATCCTACCATTGCAACGCTTTACCTTTGTTATAACCCCTACTTGCAGATGTAGGGATAGATTAACCTCGGGCATTGCATGCTTCTCGCTTCTGTTGGCATTTTGTTTATCTCAAATATGAATTCAACATCCCTATCCACCTGCCCTGAGGATGAATATAAGTCTATGATTTACCTGGTTTTCGGAGGTGGAGTGATGTTTGATTAAATGACCTAAAACCAATGCTTCTAAAAGAGCAGCCCTGCGGGCATGAGAGTTCTTTAGTAAGTCTAAAAACGAAATATGCGAGAAGTTTTTGTTATAATCATTACTTATATCAGAAGACACCCACAGGCTTTCCTACTAGTTGTTGGATGTTATCTGTTTTTGACAGGGGCTGCGGACACTTGGTTGAGAGAAATACTCCCTCGGGTCCTTGTTACAACAACCATAAAGCTTCGATGGTAATTTAGTGTCTAACTCCACTACTCCGACTACCTTAGGTCATTGCTGACTTCCTAGTTGCGACCCAACTAATGGCTTTTTAGTGAAGTCTAGGCTTCATGATCATTGTTTCCTGGTCTTGCCACGAACCCTTGTTCGTCCTAGTCAGATTAGTCCTGTTTTTATCGTTGATTTGGGAGTGGTCATAAAGATCTTCAGGTTGGTTTTGGAGGGAACACTTGCCCCTAAAAAGGTGTTTGACAATTGGTGACTTAGGATCTGCTAAGAACATATCCATACAAAGTTGTTTTTGTTCATTGGCAAGCCGTTCATGATTTAATTGTAGTCCATGGCATGTTCTAGTGTCATGGCCCCCTGGCCCCTAATTTTGTGGAAACAAAATATAGAGTTTAGGATTGTAATTCCTATTTGTGTTTGTTTGATTGTATTGTGGCCCATATTTTGGATCGAACCGTTTTCTACTGAAATTTTAGTTTGTTGTCTTTGGTTGAATTCTGTTTTGGACTGCCTAGTTGAATTTTGACTTGTGCCTTGTATGGGATTTCACCATGTTGTGTTGTTGTTGTGGATGGTTAAAACTCACTGTATTGATTGCGGGTAAAGTGTGTTTTTTTGGTTTTTTATTTTTGATGGGAGTGATTGCCAACATTTACCTTCTTGTGCTTGTCGGTTACTCCATCTGTTGTTACAACCCCGATTTTTTTGTTAAGGATTTATGTCCTTGATTGATGTTTTTGGTAGTGGGGATCAATTTGTAGTGTTCTTATTGGGAGCTATTAACCTCCCATTTTCTCACCATATGTTTGCAACCACTATCAATTGCTGCTGCTTGATCTATTCGAAGAGCACTCTTCAGTACTATCGTAAGTTTCGTAATGGGAACTTCTAAGACTTCTTGTTCCTTTACTTCTCTCTCAGCTAATGAAGGAATAAATCACATAGTTTCCATTTGATCCAGGTTTGGAGCACTTGCCGAGAATAAAGGACTGTACACCACCTTTGGATGAAAATGGGCAACATTCATTGTGTTCTTGTTTTATGGTGTAAGAACTCCCTGATTCCTGTTCTCATAGTTTTGTTCATTGCCGAAGGCCTTGATGACCCCAGACAGCACAGTTGCTTGAAAATGAATGTATAGAAATCCGCAGGTATCTATAAGTACCAGTTGGGAAGTAAAGGCCTTCCAGGTTTTTGTGAATTTTTATGCAACAACCCCATCCGATGGGAGTAGCCTCTAATGGCGGTAGTGTAAGCTTTTGTGCTATGTTCGTTTGGATCTCCCTCACCTTTGTTTGGGGGAATCGGGAGAGGTCTTGGAACAGACGCTTCGTCTAAGTGAAATCTACGGCTCTTTCAAATTTCTGAGTAATTCCTATTGCATATGTTTTCGATCATGATGGTGCCTGTTGAGGAAGTGGCGTTGAATGGGTTGTTGATATGCATAGTGGTAAACTTTGGCAGGGGCGTAAGGAAGCCCCTTTGGCGGACAAACATGGCCGGGAGAGGAGAACATATCCGCCTGTGGTGATTTGGAGTATATGTTTTTAGTATGAACGGGGTACTGTCCAGGAATGGATTTGTTTTGTACTAGACCGGGGAGGAACAGTGTTAGAATAGTGGGTCAGTTGGCGTTTGTTTTGAATATTGAGGAGTCATGCCTACGTGCCGACTCCTTGAGGAGATCTACTTGCTAGGATTGTGGTGGAAGGATTGGAAACTCCCTGTTTTGCACAAAAATTGGGTGAATTTTGACTTGCCTTGGGAAAGTTCTACCCGCTAACCTTTTTCGATTGAGTGAATGACTTCATTTGTGAAGTCCACGATAGTCTGCCTTGGTGGCATTTGTTTATACCATTGTTTTGTATAGCATGTGATATCCGCTACGAACTGATCTCTATCTGCTAATTCTCTGAAGTATTTCCGATATTCAGTGGCATAAGAGGTATTTTAATTGAAAAGATACTCTCGCGGGAATGGTGGTTGTAAACCTCCTACAGGTGGATACATACCTCGAGAACGTTGGTCATTCCTGGCATCGGGGGAGCGGTAGGCCGATAGTTCGATCGTCCTAAAACCTTGGTTGAGTCTGATTGTCTTCTAATTTTGTGGTCTACGGCCTCTGAGGAGAGTACTACCGGGCTGGTTGCTCCAGGGAACGCATATGTTTGAGCGAAGGCTCTGTTTTGTTGTGTTGAAAAGTTGTTCCACACCTCGTTTGGAAGGACGAGTTATATCGGATCTTGGAGTGTTGTGTGGACACGATTGTTGAATGTTTATCCCCCCATATGAGAGTGAGGGTGATGATGTCTATCGTTTGGGCGTAGTATGCCTTCAAGACCCCAAGAGGGGTCTTGCCATATGCAATCGATCCTGACATATATTCGGGGGTATATGAATACCCGCAGAATAATTGGAAGAGCGAAAAGTGATTCGTGAAAGCTAATGAGGCGGGAAGATGAAAAGTAAACAAACTTGAAAGAAAACGTAATACTATGACTCCAGACAAGAGAGTATGACGTTCACGTCAGCTTCACTATTTTGTTTGTTTCACGTCAGGTTCCACAATTTTGTATGCTGGAAAAGCGACAGCGAGCGTGGGACTCCTACAAGCGACTCTTCCGCGTACCCGACCTCCGAGGTCTTGCCGATACAAGCCGTGGGTATGGAATATGTAAGGGAAATGCAGACAAGCTATGTGTGGTAACGAATGTCTTCGACACGGCACTAATGTAATTTTGTTCAATCTAAGAAGGCAAAGGAAGGCCCTTCTAACCATACTGTTGTTGATGATTCATCAGCAAGGTGAACTACTTGAAGGCTCCAATCATCGAGCTCTGGCGTGATTCGGTCCTATTGGTTGTGGAATACGTGGGAAAGTGAACCTGGGATAGTTTGTGTATGTCTCCCGAACGGGCATAAGGTGGAAAGTAAATAGCCACATTCCTATGGACGATTAATCTGGCCTAGTCCAGCATTCCTTGGCTCCGTTAGCTGTTGTGTCTATAGGAATAATTGTTCAATGAATGATAGGTTGCTGAAAGTGGAGTAGATCGGAATACGAGTGTTCGTAGGCCAGCTCTATGTCTAATCGGCCTATTTATTTGTTAGGCTGTGGGATTTGTGGGGTCCCAATCGTAGACTCCGGCGGTGTTGTGGACCTGCTATGGTCATGTGTAGAATCAATTCCTACTCCCTAGTATCCAGTATCGTATGCTTTCTCACTTCTAATATTCAAGACCAATAACTGTGTGATTTTCTCAAATATCTTGCAGGCGTTCGTGCAACCTGAATTCTTAGCTGGTATCTATATCTATGAGAATGTCTCCTGCACCTGGCCTGTGGGACCAAAGGATTCCAACCAAATGTTTTTGTTCTCTTCAGCCTTTCTAATGCTTATAAACATGTATAATGTGTTCCTTCTTTTATGTGAGTGGTTTTTCTCTAGTTCACTCCTGGTTGGTGAGTGTTGCTTATTTTGGGGTATCAAGACTTGTTGTTCCCAGGTTGTCTTGGAAGCTCTAGGGGGTGTTTGTTGCGACCACATGGACCTTTGTGTGAATATTTTATGATTCTCCCATGATTTGGAAAAAAAATTACACTATGATTGACTGACCGGTGATTTTGGAAAGAAACAGGCATAAAAGCAAAATTAGAGTTAATGGTTGTTTTTGTTGTGTGTTGTGATGAAAATTGCGACATAGAGAGGCATACTGAGGGATATATGAACTAATTAATGAACTATTTGGAAAATCGTTAAAAGTGGGGTGTGTTGTGATGGAGAGATATAATATGATGAGAGCTAGGGAATGTAAATGACAACCAACTTTAAGAAGAGGGTAGATTTGAGCAAATAAGATGTCGGGTTGAGAGGGGTTTTGAAGAGAGAGGAAGCTAAGTTTCTGATCAACCATGCAGTGTTTGTAGAAACATATCTTAAGGGCTTCATCCATATAAGGTGATTGAGTTGGTTCCTGGTCATCTTAACAGGGTTTTTAAAGCCTCCCCAGTACTGGTTGGTTTCCCTACTAAATTAGGGGTTAATGCCTTTCACTAAAGAAATATTGTGGTGTGTTAATATTCACATGATTCCTTTGTTATTAGCAATATTAGCATAGGTTCCAATGTTTTTTCTTCCCCTTTAGGGTTTCCCACTTAATTTGGTGTTCTGTGGTTCTCCTCTTACATCTTGTTCTTGTCTATATGACGTTAATGTATTATAATTACAATTATGGTTTAAGAATTATTGTCTGTTAGTTTGATTGATCACAAAAAGCATAATATTTGTAGCAAAAATTGAAGGACTGATTCACCCCCCAATCCTTTTGTTTCTAACAATCAGTATCAAATCTGGTCCTTTGAAGCAAGTATAACCACTTAAAATGATCCTGAATCACAACGGATGGCTAAGAAGAAAGGAAGATAATCAAGAGTTTGAAATCTATGGTCACATTCCTTGATGATCATATTATATGTTCCCTAAAACAGGACATGGTAAATATTTCAAGAAGATTTGAGAATAATAAAATTATCAACATTGGTAAATATATGACAGTCTTAATGAATTGAATTATAAGGTTGAAAAAACTATGACAGTTTGCTCTCAAAAACCAAGGAAGACGAGTATGTCAAGCTCAAGGAAGAGAGTATACAATCATAAGGCCAAAGATGATGATTATGTAAAGTATGAAATTGAGATGAGGTCCTTGAAGAAAGAATTTGATTAGTGTTTATCAGGTTTGAAGAACCTATGAGAGATTTGAGAAAAACTGATTTCCCTAGATTGATTCTTGAGTTGTCAAAGGATTTAGGTGATGAAACAGGTATTTGGTTTCTTTGGAGATAAAAAAGAGCCATTAAGGTGACAATGCAGGTCTAAAAGGTCCAAGAGATGTTGCACGAACAAGAAAGAAAATTTCAAAAAATCCAAGAATTCCAATCCCTCAAGCACCCAATGCAATAGGGTATGCTTGTACATTCAATGGTTCTTGTTACTCCTGGGATTATTTTGTCATAGGGAAAAAAATTGTAGGAGACTCTCCCAACAAGAACTGTCCATGGGTAATGGAAGAGGTCATAGTATTCATCAGTCAAGAGCTAAGAGCATCATTTTCTATAATTGTCATGAGAATGGTAAGATTGCAATAATTTTCCAAGTCAAGATAAGAAGTATGTTTTCTCCCACAATCAAGACATTCTGATGCCAAAAATAGTCAATGAGAAACCAAGTGCATTCAATCTTATCAATATTTTTCTCATGATTAGGCCTAATAGGTATGATTCAAAGGTAAGTAGACCACATAAATATGTCTAATTTGTATTCACATCAAGAAGGTTTTGTGTCCATGGTAGTAAAATATCCTAAAGATTACTAATTAAAGAGAATCATATTTGTTTAACAACAATTCAGTTTTTATGTGCCAAGATGTATAGAATTAGTATCTTGGATACGTTAAGATGTTGAGATGGATTAGCATTTGTCATAATGTTTCCAATGTTTGTAGCAGTCTTTAAAAGCATATTAGTGTTAGAGGAATCATATTGAGACTATAATATTTTGAAAAGGTCTCAAATCCAAGATTATTGTCTTGATCAAAGGTATGTGTCATGGCAAGTGTCTTAAGGGTTGAGTTTCAAGAAGTTTCTTGAGTCAATACATGGGGTGTGTACATTGATAGGTCTCATTTTGAAGTTTGTTATGAATTCACTTGTTTGATATGAATTCTTGAAGGATGTTCCTTATATGTCTATCATCAAAGTATTAGTTTAAAGAGTGTATTCTCATTCAAAGTAAATAAAAGTCTATGTATAATAGTTTTGTCTTGTCATATATTAAAATGTTATTGTCACTCTCAAGTTCTTATGCATAAGACAAAGTGACCTTTGTTATACATTTTCAAATGGATACCTTGAGTAACTGATACTGAGATAAATGTAATACCCTGTTCTACTGAAGGAGGTATGCAGCTATAAGCATGCATCATAGAGTTATGGCACTCTCAAGAAGGTATAATTGCAGATGACCAAGATTGCAAAGATAGGGGAGAAGCTATGAGTAATGTGTTACTGAGCCATGATCAAGGTTTGAGGTCATAAGAAATAGAAGTAAAGTAACATGTCATTGAAAGTTTGTTAGGAAGACCTTGTGGACAAAATAAGAGGAACCAAGAAGACAAACATTCTAGTCAGAGTATTGTGAATCAAGACTTTCTGAGTTTGAATCCATGGTGTTATCTCTCCAAGTTATATCACCATGAAAGAGTGTCCCAATGACTAAATTCTTTTAGTTTAAGAATGAAAATGTTTACATGTATGTAACTTGCCTCTTTAGCACATAATAATTCCCTTATATTCCATACATAAGAACTTCTGGTTTAAAGGTATAGTTTTGGTTGTATTAACATGAAGAAGGCCTAAAGATCACTCCAGTCATAGATTTCTTTGGAATTGTTGGCTCGTAGTTGGTTCTATGCCTATGTAATCTTCAAGAGGATATTCTTTATCAATTTTTAATGGTCTCCTCAAAAGTAATCCAAGGATTTCAAAGGTCTTTTCTCAAGCTTGAACAGGGTTCAAGTGGTCAAGTTGTATGAATAAGAGTCTGTATAACAGCATCAAGATGTCGCTAGAAATTCCAATCCATGGATTATTGCTATACTCAAATCAATTTTACAGTAGGTAAAACCACGTTAGAACACTTCAGGACGGGACATATTGTCCTTGTATGCCAATGAAAAGGTGGTATTGGTCTATTCAGTGTGTACCCAAAAAAGTAGTATTTGCAAGGAAAATGATCACAGTTATGATGCAAGAAAGGGATGTCTTGGATGTGTTGAAATCCTAATGGCTTAGACATGTTTAAATTATGTGTAGTCTTTTGATCAGCTATCAAACCTAATTTGATTTCCAATTCAAGGAAATTTGTCTTCACAGTAAAAAAAAAAGTCTTTTAAGTTTGTGTTTGGTCTGTGTATTAATTCATTGTTTCCTTGTGCTCATGAAAAAGGTCAGAAAATGTCTCTTGTGTAATTTTATGTCTCATCTTATGGAATAATTTATTATATTTGGGCTCCTTAGCAAATTTTATATGTTTTAAGGAACTGGTATTGTTAGTTTGATTTGAAGTACTGTGTTGAACGAATGAGTTTAAATTTGGTGTCATATGATATGGAGCATTGATCAGTTGAAAACAGAGTTCTAAATAGTGTGTATGATTGCTTAAGAGAGGAAATATTATCCAGGTGAACATGAACTGGTGTAGATTTTTAAAATTGATCTAGACTATCTTAACGATGCATGGAAGCCTTGATTGTTTAATTGTATAAAGTTGTAGTATTAGTTTGAGTGTGCATTATCACAGGGGAGCAGAGTTGTCTCTTGGGAAGGACAAAAGCCCCCCCGCACTTTGGATATTGTTGTTGATTATATAAAGTCAAGACAGGTGGACTTCATGACAGCTACATGTAGATGACCTCACTAGAAGAGTTTCAAGAGCATGAACAATGATTAGTTTGAGTAAAAAGCTTTGGAATTTGAGCTGTATGACATAGATTTAATGAAATCTAAGTTTTGTCCTACTTGAATCAGGATTGTTGTCATGAAGATCACACTCTAGTACGATCTTGAAATTTGAGGTGGAAGGAAGGTTCTATAATGAATGAGAATAAAATTGTTGTGTCAAGCTGTAATGAAGGTCAAGATATAAGAGGTATGTCTATGCAATTTTGGAGTCTTTATGAGGTTTTAATCCATCATGTTTGGTTCTGTCTTTTCATATACAGATAAGTTGGCCCTATTTTCTCACAGTAATAAAAGTATGTTATTAGTCATTCACGTGATATGTAAAGTCCCTCAAGAAGGATTGCATGGTTGTGAAGTTAGTGTAGATCCTGTATAGGCCTATGACTCTTGAAGAAATTAGTGAGTAACCGAAAAATTTGCTTCAGATTTGTGATATTAGAAATAACCTCATCTTCTCACCATTGCTCAAGGTATGAGCACTTTTATTTTCTTTATCGTTAGATACTTATGATACTCTTTTTCAAGGGGGGTATAAGATTATGTTTCATATTCTTGGTATGCTTCTATTGTGTTTGAAAACTTGGAAATTTGGTGCAAAAGGTAGTGTTTGTGAGGCAGGACGTGTGGGTTTATGCATGATAACGACCTAGAAGAATTGTATACTATGTATGGAGACAAAATTTGAGACTAACTCTCAGGGAGTCATGCAGAGGACAAAGATGATATCAGGTCGATGGATCACATTAGTTTGTTTTGAAGATCGAGAATGAATCAAGACCCAGTTGAGTGAGAAAGTAAGTTTGATTCTAAGCATTGTTGTCATTGTGCATTATCATTGGTTTTCTGTTATGTTTTTATGTTTTTTTTCATGTTTTTTTGAGGTTTCTGAATGCTTATAAACATGTATAAGTGTGTTCCATTCTTTTATGGAGTTGGTTTTTCTCTAGTTCACTCCTTGGTTGGTGAGTTGCTTATTTTGGGGTATCAAGACTTGTTGTGTCCCAAAGGTTGTCTTGGAAGCTCTAGGTGTTTGTTGCGACCTACATGGACCTTTGTGTGATATTTTTATGATTCTCCCATGATTTGGAAAAAAAAATTACACTATGATGGCTGACCCAGGTGATTTTGGGAAAAGAAACAGGCATAAAAGCAAATTAGAAGGTTCATTTGTTTTTTGTTGTGTGTGTGGATGAAAATTGCGACATAAGAGGCATACTGAGGGATATGATGAAGCTAATTATGAACTATTTGAAATGTAAATAAGTGTGTGTTGTGATGGAGAGATATAATATGATGAAGAGCTAGGGAATGTATGAAACCAACTTGAAGAAGAGGTAGATTTGAGCAAATAAGATGTGGTTGAGAGGGGTTTTGAGAGAGAGGAGCTAAATTTCTGATCACCATCAGTGTTTGTAGAAACATATCTTAAGGGATCATCCATATTAAGGTGATTGAGTTGGTTCCTGGTCATCTTACAGGGTTTTAGCCTCCCAGTATGGTTGGTTCCCTACTAAATTAGGGGTTAATGCCTCACTAAAGAAATATTGTGTGGTGTGTAATATTCACATGATTCCTTTGTTATTAGCAATATTAGCATAGGTTCCAATGTTTTTTCTTCCCCTTTAGGGTTTCCCACTTAAATTTGGTGTTCTTGTGTTCTCTCTTACATCTTGTTCTTGTCTATGGACGTTTAATGTATAATAAGTACATATATGGTTAATGAATGATTGATCTGTTAAGTTTGATGGATCACAAAAGCATAAGTATTTGATGCAAAAAAATTGAAGGACTGATTCACCCCCCAATCCTTTTTGTTTCTAACAATCAGTATCAAATCTAGGTCCTTGTGAAGCAAGTATAACAACTTAAAAATGATCCTAGAATCACAAGATGGCTAAGAAGATAAGGAAAGAGAATCAAGAGTTGAAATCTATGGTCAAATTCCTTGAGGATCATATATGTTCCCTAAAACATGACATGGTAAAATATTTCAAGAAGTTTGAAGAATAAATTATCAACATGGGTAAAATATATGATCAGGTCTTTATGAAGATGAATTATAAGGTTGAAACTATGACAGTTGCTCTCAAAACCAAGGAAGACGAGTATGTCAAGCTCAAGGAAGAGGTATAAATCATAAAGGCCAAAGATGATGATTATGTAAAGTATGAAATTGAGATGAGGTCCTTGAAGAAAGAATTTGAGTAGGTGTTTATCAGGTTGAAGACCTATGAGAGATTTGAGAAAAACATGAATTCCCTAGATGATCTCTTGAGTTGTCAAAAGGATTTAGGTGATGAAACAGGTATTGGTTTCTTTGGAGATAAAAAAAGAGCCATTAAGGTGACAATGCAGGTCTAAAAGGTCAAAAGGAGAATGTTAGCACGAACAAGAAAGAAAATTTCAAAAAATCCAAGAATTCCAATCCCATCAAGCAACCCAATGCAATAGGGTATGCTTGTACATTCAATGGTTATTGTTACTCATGTGGATTATTTTGTCATAGGGAAAAAAATTGTAGGAGACTCTCCAAAAGAAAGTGTCCATGGAGTAATGGAAGAGGTCATAGTATTCATCAGTCAAGAGCTAAGAGCATCATTTTCTATAATTGTCATGAGAATGGTAATATTGCAATAAATTTTCCAAGTCAAGATAAGAAGTATGTTTCTCCCAAAATCAAGAAAGTATGGATGCCAAAAATAGTCAATGAGAAACCAAGTGCATTCAATCTTATCAAAGATTTTTCTCATGAAAATGAGGCTAATAGGTATGATTCAAAGGTAGTAGACCACATAAATATGTCTAATTTGTATTCACATCAAGAAGGTTTGTTTTCCATGGTAGTAAAATATCCTAAAGATTAAGTAATTAAAGAGAATCATATTTGTTTAACAACAATTCAGTTTTATGTGCCAAGATGTATAGAATTAGTATCTTGGATAAGTTATGATGTTGAGATGGATAGGCAATGTGTCATAATGTTCCAAGGTTTGTAGCAGTCTTTAAGAAGCAATTAGTGTTGAGATGGAATCATATTGAGGAATATATTGTCGTGGAAAGGTCAAAAATCTAAGATTTTTGTATGCATCAAAGGTATGTGTGATGGAAAGTGTCTTAAGGGATGAGTTGTAAGAAGTTTGTTATGTCAAGAACTGTGTGTGTGTAACCTTAAATAAAGTCTCATTTTGATGCTTGTTATGAATTCACTTGTTAGATCCAAGTATTAAAGGATGTGCCTTATATTTCTATCATCTAGTATGTTTTTGTAAAGATTTTGGTCTCAATCAAAAGGTCTATGAAAAGTATATGTATACAGTCTGTGTTATCATATCTTAAGTGTTTTCATTCAAGTCTCAAGTTCTTGTTGTATAAGACAAAAGTGTCGTGAGTATCCTAATTTGTCTACATTTGCAAATGGCTATACTTGGAGTAACTTGAATATATGAGATAATTTTAATACCCATGTTCTATTGAAGGAGTTATGTAGGTTATTATCATGCATCTTAGACGTATGCACTTTTAAGAAGGTAAATTGAAGATGAGCCAAGATTGTAGGATATTGAGGGGATAAACTACAAAGTTATGTATCTTGAGCCATGATCAAGGTATGTAGGACCCTAAGAAACATATAAAAGTAATATATCACTGAGAAAGTTTTCATTAAGACCTTGTGACAAGTTAAGATGAACCAAGAGGATAAAAATTATGGGTAGAGCATGTGTGATTCAGAATTTTTCTGAGTTTGAAGGCATGGTGTTCTCTCTCCAAGTTATATCATCATGAAAGTGTGTCTCAAGGAATAAAATATCTATATTTTAAGCATGAAAATGATTCAAGTTATGTATATTTGTTCTTTGGAGACAAATAGTCTTAATAGTTAGTACATAAGAACCTTCCGAGTTTGAAGGTACATAGTTTGTGGCTATATTAACATGAATGAAGGCTCTTAAAGATCACTCTGGTCATACTATTTAATTGGAAAATTTGGATCGTAAGTTATTCTATGCACTCTGTAATCTTCAAAAGTATAAGTCTTCATCAAGTTGTAATGGTATACTCAGAGGTAAATCAAAGGATTACAAATTTTGTCTCAAGTTTTGACAGGGTATTAAAGTGGTACATAGTTATAGCATAAGCCCAGGGGAGATAGTTTGTTATGAAGTTTTTCCACTCTTGAAATAGTAAAGTTTGTCTACATGATACAATATGAAGATGTCATTTTATCTCAGAAGGTATGTCAAGGGAACCAGTTGACCTTTTATAAAATATGTATCACAAATGTTCAAGCATCATGATGATTTAAGTCTATGTCATAAGAGACTATTTGAAAGTGTGTTAAACATGGATTGGAATGATATGTTGTGATGATAAAAGAATGATTTATGTCTAATCTAGGTTGCCAATATTACAAGGATATTAGTACATTTGTGTTGACATACTTCAAATGTATTTGTTTGTGTCATTATGAAAAATGTGGTATTGTTGCTAAGGTATAATCATGTTTATTTTTCTTAGATCTACTCATGGGTTTCATTCATTTGAAATGCATATTGAAGACATGTTGATAAGAGAAGCTCATCAAAAGGGATGTGTATATATTTATTTCTTAATTAACTTGATTAGATTTAATCATCAAGATTCATAAATCTATAATAATCCTTAAATGTTTTAAAAAAGACTATGTTTGCTTCAAGAAGGTCCTGCTACAGTTGTAATAAGGGTTGGAGTGTCTAATCCAGGAAAGATTATATGGTAATAAGTATCAAGTTTGTGACAGAGGTGGAAGAATTTCCTTCATAGGCTATGAAAATTGGTGTTTAAGTTCTAAGAAGTGTGGTGACTGTGGATTGAAGAGTTTGTGCCATAAATGGGTATGAACACTATAATCCTTGACCTAGAAGTGTAATGATCATGATGCTTCATTCTAAAGACTTTGTTAGACTATGAAGTTGAGAAAAATCAAAGAAGTGAGGATATGGTTTTAAGGAAAACTTGTTTATTCTTATGAAACTTCAAGGTATGTTTATGTTGTTTGTTTGCTCATTCTCTTGTGTGGATCTGATGACTTGTCAAAGGAAGTCATAAAGAATATGTTTTGGTTTCAAAAAAATTCTTGTTAGGTCTATGATGAATCAAAAGGATACAATATTCCCATATTGATTAATAATTAAAGCCTTGAAGGGTAGAAAGTGTGTGAAATTCAATGGATCTACGAGATTGTATTTGAAGGTTCAAGATTTGGATTATGGTGTCTTGGCCTAGATGAATAATAGGTATGTTAAGAAGGTAAGCTTGTTTACACAGTTGAGTAGTTATGGAAAAAGTGTCAATAAGTTAGGAAGGAAGTATAAGGTATTGATTATATCATGTATCAATAAAGTGTTTGATTGCTTGAGGAACAGGGATAGAATATTTTTAGAAGAATTTTTGGCATCTGTCATGTCATTGAAGAATGTTGGATTCAGTTTCATAGCTAGTAAGTAGTCAAAATGGTATGCATGTGCTCAGGAGAAGATGATTTCAGATTGTTTGGTTATGTATGTTATCGTTTAAAACCAGTATAGAAATTTGGTCTATCAGTCCAAGGGTAGTTTTTTCACTCAGAGAAAGGTTTGTATGAAGATCAAAATGAGGTAGAATACACTAAAAATGATGCTTTAGGACTATTAAATTCTTCATGACCCACTTTCATGACTTGAGTTCAAGGTATGTAACATTATATTTGCTTTATCTATGAAAGTATGATGGTATGAGGCCAGGGGGTGCATAAAGTTTATACTCAGATGTTGTTTTTGATCCTATTGTATACTAAGAAATTTGGCTTAAATGATCTGAAGATGTGCTTTAGGGACATTGAAACTAAAGGTGGCTATGCTAGTGTTTAGAGGTAAAACATGTGATTTTGCATGAAACAGGCCTAGAGGATGGTGTATAACAAGTATGGAGACAAATTATGGAGGATATACTCTCATGGGGAGTTTTTTGATGCTCATATTAGGTCCATGGATCTCTTTAGATGTTGTTGAAGAAAAGAAAACTGAAGTATAGTCCTAGTGGGAGCTAGTGAAGCAAGCAAGTTTGTCATTTTCATTGTGCATTTCATTGTTTTTCATGTTGAGTCATCATTGTATCCTTTTGCATAGATTTCAAAGGTAGAGAATAGTCTCAAAAACATGGAAAAGAGCTCTAATAGGTGTGTTTGCATTCATGGTTACCATCAATGTTTCTGGAGGTGGTTGCCATCAATGACAAAGGGGGAGATTATTGGCCATTATATATGTAGTGTTTTCATATATGTACAATTTAATTAATGGAAAATGGATTTTATATGTCATTGGAGTCTCTATGAGGTTTTATTCATAGTCAAACATGAAGGTTGATTAGTAGTGTCTTGATTTGGTGAGTTCTATGTTGTCATGGAGCATGGTCTAGTGTGCATGGTGCATGGTATATAGTACTCATGAGATGAGTTTTAAAAGGTCATGTATGAGGTTAAGAAAATGGTTGGTATGATGTGTCCATAGGTGTCCAAAGTTTCTGCAAGTGGTCATCATGGTCAATTCATGAGTTGTATGGGTTGAGTCAAGTCATTCTAGGCCTATTCCTAGTCCTAGAGCATGGGGTTTGGTATGGAAGCATAAGATATGGAGTAGGTAAGTATTTTTAAAGAATTATAATGGTGTCGTTACATGTTATATCATATTTATGAGGATTTTTCAAGTCGGTATTCAAAGGTATGATTTTGTTTCAAGGTCCATTGAAGCAAGTTTCTTGAGAACAATGCAAGATGACAAAGGTAAGTCTTAGTGGTTGAGAAGTTTCAAAGGTGTTCGGACTAAAATGATAGTTGGGATAGTTATAGGAGGTTTATATGATGTTTTGGGTCAATTTTTAGGTCTAGCTGATGAGTATTTATGAAGATATTGAGTTTTTACCAAAACTAGGTTTCCAAAGGTGAGAATTTGAGGCAAAATTTGACTTTCAGATGCTCATTGTGGACTGTATGATTTTCATCAGGACCTAAGATATTTTAAATATATAATTAGTTTACTTATAATTTTTTATAATTATAAAAAAAAATTTGATCCTCATATTTTTATGAACAATCGCTAAGAAGGTAAATAGGTTTGAAATCCTCCTAAAACCCTAGTTAAGTAGTGACTTGGGAGATATTGAACATAGTGACCCAGAATTGTTTTTTTTGGAAAAATTTATACTTGAATGTTGTAGATGACTGCTCCATCTATCTCTAAATGTGATTTAAAGTTTTTGACAGTATTTGGGCCCTACCCAAAAAGGCTAGTTTATGAAAAGTTTCAGTTTATGAAAAAGTTTCCCATTTGACATATTGAATAAATTGCCATTTATTGAATAATGGGAGTTTTAATACATGTCCATGATAGTTTCAGATCATGGTTGATCCTATAAAGTGTAAAGTGTTCGCTATTTATGAAGATTGGTTTTTAGGTAGTTTTGGGGCAATTTTGAGCACTCTGGAAACATATTAGTTTTGGAGGTGCTACATGTGGATTTATGACTTGGTTTGAATATTTTCATGTTCCTGACTCCAATATATTTCCAATGATATATCACACTTGATTTTTTTCTAAGATATGACCAAGCTATGACCTATTCTTTGAAGGTAAAATTTGAGGGTACTTGGTTAAGCATGGTATCAAGTGGCTTTATGAGGCTTGTTGATTATCCAGAGTTGTTTCATGTTTGCTAGAGGCATTTGAGTGCTTAGAAAAAAATTCTAAGTGTGTTACATGATTTTATGGAGTTTCTTTTGCTCTAGTTCACTCCTTGGTTGGTGAATTGCTTGTTTTTGGGGTTTCATGACTTGTTGTGTCCCAAAGGTGGTCTTGGAGGCTCTAGGTGTTTGTGGTGACCTATATGGACCTTTGTGTGATATTTTTGTGATGATATTACGATTTGGAAATTATTTTTACACTATTATGGCTGACCCAGGTGATTTGGGGAAAAGAAATAGGTATAAAAGCAAATTATAAGGTTCATTTGTTTTTTTGTTGTGTGTGTGGCTGAAAAGTGCAACCTAAGAGGCATATTGATGGATATGATGAAGGTCCTTATGACCTTGTTGAGAGGGAAATAAGTGTGTGATGTTTTGATTGAGAGAGAGAATATGATGGCGAGTTATGGAAGGTATGAAATCAACTTGAAGAAGAGGTATATTTGAACAAAGAAGGTGTGTTTGAGAGGGGTTTTGAGAGAGAGGGGCTGAATTTGTGATCAACATAAGTGTTTACAGAAACAAATCTTAAGTGATCATCCATATTAAGGTGGATGATTTGGTTCTTTGTCATCTTAGGGGGTTGTAGCCCCTTGTATAGGTCGTGCCCTAATAAACTAGGGGTTGGTCTTCCTTGTGGGGTTGGTACCTCACTAAAGAAATCTTGTGTGATGTGTAATATTCACATGAGTCATTTGTTATGATTAATATAAGAAGAGGTTTCAATGGGATTTCTTCCCCTTTATCATTTCCCACTTAGTTTTGGTGTTCTTATGTTCTCTCTTGCATCTTGTTCTTGTGTATGAATTTTCAATGTATAATAAGCACATATATGGTTAATGAATGATTGAATGGTTAAGTTTGATGGATCACACAGGCATAAGTAATTGATGTAAAATTATTGAAGGAATGATTCACCTCTCCCCTCTCAGTCCTTTGTGCTTCTAATAGGTTCACTAAACAATTTAACCATAAAATTATGAATATTGATATATTACTAATTCAAGAAAAATATTGAAGGAATAATTGAATAATTAGATAACATACATCAATATACAGATTTAGAAACTAGGGTTAACATTCTTACACACTCAATCAAGTAAGAGATAAATTATGGTTAGAACTAGCATGTAGTTGATTCCTATGGTAATTTGGGTGTGACATAGCGATAAAATGTCTTGAAATCTCCTGGAAATGCTTCATATATCAAGAGCCTCATTATATACAAGAATGAAACTACTTGTTTTGTACTAAAACATTTGGTGATTTTTTCCATTTCAAACAACTTTTTCATAGATTATAAATGAAACTTTTTAACCTCTAAGACTTATGCAAGTGATTAGAATGTGCATAGCTATAAACTGTTAGGCCTCATAGATATGTAAAACCCTCGATAATCAAATGAATTGGATAAAAACTATAGTCATGGGTGAAACCCATACAAAAGGATTTGTGTTTGGATTAAATTATAATTTGTACACTTCCTACATTGGAGATACTCCAAAGATGCATCAAACCACATTTAATTATCCACCTAAAGATATAGTAGTGTGTGGATGTAACTATATTTGATATTCTAAGCCTTGTAAGAACTCGTCTGTTCTCCGAGGGTGTCAAAAATAAGAAATTTTTTTATTTAAATTTTTTTATTTCTAAAATTGTACATCAACTTCTAGTAGGAAAAAGAGAAGATTACATTATGACGGGGAAGAAACAATATGCTAATGTGATTGATTTCTACACCTTATAAACTTAAAGCATCCCAAAGGAATTATTATTGGCATTATTACAATGGAAATAGGATCAATGTTGAGGATTCAATTTTTTTTTTTCCAAAATTAGGCCTATCAATCTTCTTCTACAAAATTACAGGCATGAATTGATGAATGTTTTGAGGAATGAAATGAGTACGTATGTTTATATGAATTTATTTAAATCCCTAAATGTGATTTCTTCATGTTTTAAGAAATATGTTTTGATGTCAAGGTTGTAAGGAATTATGTGGGTTCTTAAATGTATATGAACATACTTAATTCCTTGAATGGTATTGATCTGGAGGAAATTTTTGGTCATCAGATGTTCCTAAGTTCTCCATGAACTAGTATAGTATGGAAGATCACTCCATTAACTTTGCAATGACTATTGGAATGCATGAAACAAACATCGTATGTGCAAGATACAGCTCATGCGAGATAAAATCTCAATTGGTGATGTAGAAGGCACAAGTGTCACTTCTTGGGGAACTATTCATAGTGGTTAAGAAACACATCATGAGGCCAACAAGTTGAGCATGACAAAAAGAAATTTTTCGAACCTCTGGTCTTCGATGGGCGTAAAAAAAATTTGTCGACTAAGGGGCCCAACTCTTGTTTAAGAAGGGTAACCAAATGTCGTGCTATTTAAACAACTCATTTTTCCAAGCAACTTGTCAAGGAAGAAGCTAGATACTAGGCTGGGAATGAGTTGAGGGCCAAGTTGGAGACTGATATGGGGTTGAGTTGGAGGTTAAGTTTGAGTTCAAGTTACAAAATGAGTTGATTATCAAGTTGAAGGGAGAGTTACATTTCGAGCTCCATGGCCACCTCAACCACCTTACCACACAACTTGCTACACACCCCGACAAAGGGTGGATCAATGAATATCTCCTGAAAATTGGACGTGATAAGAGTCCCATAAGGGTCACTCCTAACAAAAGAGATGAAATACTCCTCCAAAACACTTGTAAAAGGATGGGGAAACTGAATTGCATCACAAGTGGAGACTGTGAAAATATGACCAAGGTCAGGCAGATTCTCGTCCCAATAAGGGGGATTGAAAAATATAAGAGTGATGTTAAACAAGTATGATTCATCCATACATGAAATAAGAGGAGTGGAAATGTCCTCACACACTAGAAGTGGAAAGGAGGCAGGTGCAATGATGGTGTAAGGTTAAGAAAGAGACAACTCAATGTTTGATAGGATAAGAGGGGTGTCAACGCACTCTAGAATAGTGAGAGAAGGAGGATAGGAGTCCTCGATGGTACTCTCGACATCATAACTAGAAGCACAAACCTCATCATCAAAAGTAGAACCAAGAGAGTATGTTTTAGTGAAACTACCATTACATGAATAAGAAGAGAAGACAACTGGATCAATGGCAACAACAATAATGATGGTATGTGAAGGGTCTCCAAATAGGGACTAAAAGATACTCCAGATGCAGTGGGGAGGATCCGATTCTACCACGTGAATGCGGAGCGACCTGGTGACAGAAAACATCAAGTGACAAATAACATGATTGTATGTGTCGAGAAATTCCTTAAGATGACTAGAAACAATGGGTGCAGGAACTGGCCCACATAATAAGAGTGTAAGACCCTTGTAAGTGAAGTAGTGTTCCATAGAATCATGCCATGATATGTATTTATCTCTCCCAAGAAGAAGTGGCGGAGTGTATAAAGTGATCCTATGATGCTCAAGTCTAGAAAGAGCATACTCCATGATGTGAAAGCAGAAGAAAGAAGTGAAAGGTACATAAGAAGAAGGGTGGAAGAAAGCAAGATGTCCGACTCAGCTGATAATGTGTCTGAGTGCAATACAACACCTGAGAAGAAAAATGGTAACCCCCTGTTTGCGGCACTTTATAAGTAGTGCATGATTACAATAGGGTTCATTCATACGACGTTAGACTGTTAACCACTGACCTCGTAGTAAGGGAAAAGTTACATGAGAGTGGAGGCCACAAGAAGTCCTAGTCGAAAGCAGAAGAATGACACGCAATCAAGAAAAAATATTGAAAGTAAAACATGGGTACAAAGACTGCTCAGTGTGAGAGAAGGTGTCTCACATCATTAAAAAATAAGGATATCTTTTCCAAAAGGTTGTGGTGAATGTTCTCACTAGTCGTAGGTAAATAGGATCACTGTAACGAGCCAGAAAAGTTACTCGGAAAGCCTAGTAACCCTATACAAGGAGCCCAAAAACAATTCCCCCCTTATTACAATGCTAAATGTTTTGATTTCCCCTTATATTGCTTATACAATGTGGAAAAGGGAGAAAAATTAGAAGAAAAAATAGAAAGGGGGTGTAGAAGGGTTATCCGAAGTGTCAGAGGGTAAGTGGTAGACGCAGCTCAATGAGTTGTCTCAAGCAGCTCGACGAGTTGGTCGAGTAGCTTGGTGTCCAAACTATGCAGAGGGAACTGACGAGTTGATTCAGAGGAATGTTGAGCAGCTCAGTCAAGTATGGTGAGTTATATAGAGATCATCGTGGTGATTCCAAGGGGATTCGGTGGTAGTGAAGAGCACCGAGCTAGCAACGGGGGATGCGTTGGGAGTCAGCTGAGTTTGTCATCGGGAGTGTCATAGCCATTGCAACATGTCAGCCAAGTCAAGAGTGGATGCCACAAAGTATGAGTTGGATGACACGTTGAACGATCTATTCGAAGCACTGATAAGTCAATAAGAATCTTGGAGGTAGCAAGCAAGCGGTATTGACAGTGAGGATGTCAAGTCAACAAATGACTTGGTGCAATGGTGAGGTCCTTAGGGTGGCATTTGAATGCATTAGATGAGAGACAAGGAAAGGAAGCCAACGTAGGACATGCACAACAATCAGGGATCTGAACAGGAAATCAGGGCCGAGCAAGCAGACCAAAAGAGATCTTGAGGAACCGAACCAATGGTGATGCAACCAGGAGCTTGGGCACCGAGAAATGAAGGTAAGGTTGATTCACTGTGGCAAAGACAACGAGATGGGGATCAATAAAGGTTGGCATGAAGAACCAACCCAGGGTCTAAGCCAGTGAAATCCAATGCGGGAGATAAGCACCAAAATCCAAGCGAGGAACCAACCAAGCATGGTAAGGGTGACTTGTGAACCAAGAAGAGCTACAGAAAAAATGTGGAGGATGACACGATGGCGAGTAGAGGTAGAGTATAGACCAGGGGCTGAACGAAAAAATTCAAGCATGCATGAGTCAAGGAGACCAAGGGCCAAAAGAGCTATGCATAAAGATAAGGAGCTTAAGAAGTTAAAGAGCGTTGAAAAAAATTTCACGCAAAGAACAACCCTAGCAAAACAAAATTAGACTGAGTGGAAGAATGTATAGGAAGAGTTGAGTAAGTGACGAGCTAAGGGTAACTTGGCTCCTAACTTAGAGAGCTAGGGTCAAGTTGGCCCTAGAATAAATCTTGCACACCTCTCTGAATAACTCCTCCTTCATAATTCTGTAGCAAACCTCAGAATGGGAAAGTAAACATGGATGAGCCCTGATTGTGTGATATGTAGGTGCTTTTCTCAAAATGGAGCAAGGCCTCCCTACAACAAGATCTACTTACTTTGCACCAAATGGATAAAAGGATTATGGATTTTGGGTGTTTCAAGATGAGGCTATTTGGGAATTAAGACGAGGTGGAGGGATGTTTTTTGCTCACAGGATGCAAGAACTTAGAAAGGGAATTCAAGTTTATTATTTGTTTCTTAGAGGGGAGGGATAAGGTTTTATTTATGGCCTGGGGATGTGATTAACTTAGAGTAATTTAAGTAATCATGGTTTGAAAATGTGGGCAAGATTAGGTTAGTGGGGACCGCAAAGAATGGGTGAGGATTTGAATTAGATTTTTAATTCATAAGTGAAGTATTTTAGGTGAGTGGGGACCATGAAGAGTGGGTGAGGATTTGATTTTTAATTTTAATTGAATAGTAGAAAAACATGGAGAATAATGACATGTGGTAAGGATTAGGTTATTTTTAGATTTGAAAGAGATAATTAATGAAATTATATTTGATTAATTTGAAGTACATTTTTGTGGGAAATGGGGTAGGGGAATTAATTGATCTAAGAAAGATGTGAGTTTAGGGTGTCTACATCTACCCCTCTTTGGAAGGGTACTATGAAAGTAGTATCCTTTCAAAGAAAGTAGACGAGATGGAGTGAATATTTTTGAAGAGATTCTTCTTGAAGAAGGTGTTCCTTTGATAAGAAATTTTCATAGGAAGAAAAAAGAAATATTTTGAGAAGTATAACAAACTTTCGCTTGTGAGAACGGGGGAAGAATTAAATCTATTTTTCCTAAGAAAAAATTAGAGCAAATTTTTGTTAGAGAGAGTAGAAGGTGGTGGGTGACGGATGTCATGGTATCCTCCAAGACAAAAATGTCATGAGAAGATGTGATTATGGAAAGATGTGATGATTCTCCCTCGAGAGGGATGAAGAGGATGGAATATACGACAAATCTCTCGACAAGAGGAGAGATTAATTTTGCGGAGAGGAGGATGATAATGGGGTGTAAGATAATGGAATGACCGCATGAAGAAAATGGAGAAAGGATTAAATTGGCCTTGAATGCTAGGCATGAGGGTGTGTGGAATGATTCAATGGGAAAGAGAAAATGGAATGGAAAGGATGGGTAGTTGATTATGAGAATAGAAAGAAAGGTGAAGGGGTATAGAGATAGAGGAGGGAACAAAAAAAAGGAATGAAAGAGGTAGAAGAGAATAAGAGAGGTATGATAGGGTAAGAAGGGAATGATGAAGGAAAAACAAGAAGAAGATAGGAAAATGACAGAGAAGAGGGTGAAATTATGAAATAGAGAGAGGTGTCATATGAAGGAAGCAATAGAGATAATAAAGAGAAATGTGGAAAAGTGAAATAAATGATAGAGCTGAGAAAATCAAGAAACGGTAGAAGTAGAAGATGGATAAGACAAGGGTATGGGTAATGTGGAAAGATAAATAAGAAGGAGAAGATGAGGTGGGAGTAGGGAGTAAAATTGACAAAAAATTGAAAGAAGACTAAAGAAGAGGTAGAACGGAGAAAAAAAGAAATTTTGAGGGGCCAGGAAAGTGTGAAAAAAATTAGAAAAAATAAGAGAAATGGGTACAAAATAAACGAAAAGGTAAGGGTGGTAGAAAAAAGGAGGGTTTATCAGAAGAAATGTGAAAATTATGGGGGAGGAAATGAGGATTGAGAGAATACAGGGAGAAGATTAAAGGAACAGGGTCCTTGTGAGGTAGACCAAGGCAAAGAAGATGGAACCGACCGCATGGAGATGCATGTGGAGGGTGGGATGATAAAAAATATATGACAACGATGAAGATCTAGGTTATCGATGGGGAAATAAGAAGGAAACATGAGGTAAAAAGGGGAAGAAGATGATACAAAAGAAGTGAAATAAGACGAGGGGTGGGAGAGAAAATATGATAATAGAGAAAATGATGTAGAAGGAAGGGAATACATAATGGGTATTATAAGTGTAGAGTGAGCAGTATAAGGAATGTAAAGAGAAGAAAGAGGGAGGAATGACACATATTGGAAAATATGTGGAGATGAATGAAATGAGGATACAAGGATTACGAGACAATAGACAAAGGATGTATGATGAAGACAATAAATATATTTAAGAGGGAAAAGGGAAAATGGAGAGGTAGGGAAGAAGTGACAAAAAAGGGTGAGAGTGGGGGGAAAGGATGGGAGAGAAAAGAGAATGGGGGATAGAAGTGGCAATACTAGTGAGGAGACGTTAGGGAAAGTCCACTAATAATGAGTGGTGGGGAAGGATGAGAGAAAAAAACAAAGAAAGTGAGAAAGGAAATGAGGAACGGAAATGGTAACACCAACAAAGGGATGTTATGGAAAGCACATTAACAATGAGTGGTGGGCCCAGAGGAAGGAAGGAATGAAGGGAAAATTGAGAAGGTCCAAGGGAGTGAATGATTCCACATGGAATGAGGATTGATGATTTTTAGGGAAATTCCACTAACAATTATTAGCACAGGAATAGAAGATGATGATGTAAGAATGTTAGAAGAATGTTAATAACAATGGCAAGTAAGCATGGGGGTAGATAGGGATAATTCGAGAAGATGAAGTGAAAAGAGTAAATAAAGTGTGAGTGATGAGTTGTGACAAGGTGAAAGCAAGGAGAGGATGTGGAGGATGAGGACGAATGAGGTTATGATGAAAAAATAAGAAATGAAAAGAACGGGAAGAAACGATATGAAGGATGATGGATCAAGAAGGAAAAAATTGGAGAAAGGAACATGGTTATAGGTGGAAGATAGTAGACATACGTTGTGAGATGATAGGTGGAGAAAGGATAATGGTAGGATGAAAATTTTGTTGGTAGGAGAGACCAGGTGGAAGAAGCGATCAACAAAGTGAACAAAAAATTAGGTGAGGGAGAAGTTCAGAATCACGAGTTTAGCATAGGGAGGACCCTGACGTAAGACTATCATGCGATGGAAGTGGTTAAGTAAGATTACCAAGTGAGGGATGATGTAGATGAAAAGGGGGCAAGCAAGAAGTGGTGTTTGCAAGAATGGAAGAGGAGGTGAGAGATGTGATAATGGGTAATTCTGAGAAAAATTGAAGGGTGACGATGTGTAGTGATGGGGAAAGGAAAGAAGATAGATCATCCTTAAGAAGGGACTCTTAAGTGAGATCGTCATGCCGCACGAGTGGTTAAGTAAGATTGTTAAGCAAAGGATGGTGATAATGGTGGTAAGAAGATGTGGTGATAGGGAATGAAGAGAAAATTTGGATGGTGAGAATGTGGAGTGATGGGCGAGTGTAAGATGACAAGTCATCCTTAAGAGGGACTCTTAAGTAAGATCACCAAACTGATGAGGATGATATGCAAGGAGAAAGAAAAAAATGTATTGGGTACAGGGGTGGAATGGTTAGTTGAAGAATATTATCACAACAAGGGGTGGGAGAAATAATATGGGGTAAATATGATGGGATCGTGGAAGGCCATAGGGTAGATCAACCTTAAGAGGGACTCTTAAGTAAGATTGTCATGTTGCAGAGATGGTTAAGTAGGATCATCAAATTGAAGAAGAAGAAGAAGAATGATAATAGAGTTGGTGGGGATGGGGTATGACAAAATGGACTGAAGGGGAACCCTCAAGTGAATTTTCCATACTATGAGAGAGCGTAAGTAGGATGACTAGGCATAAGATGGATTCAGGGAAGGATGAGAAAAAAAGTGAGTGATGTATGCCAAAGTGGAAAAGGAGGTGAGATGAGGTGATAACAAGGAAGAAAGGAAACAAAGGAGTGTAACATGAATGGATGGAGGAATATATGCGGTGGAGGGCAGAGAGTGTGAGGGGAATCCTTAATTGGGAGCCCTGCGTGGTGAGAGTAATGATGCGAGAATAAGAATCAGAAGAGGCGGAGTGGAAAAATGGATGTGGTGGTGATTGTTTTTTGATGAAAGGGGAGATGGTGGAGAAACTTATACAGTGGGAAGATCTTAGGGAGAGGGTATACCTCCACCGAGGATCCCATATAGAAGGGTTTATTAAGTAAGATTGTCAAGTAGGAAGTAGAAGATTGAAAGGAAAGAATAGAAATGGCTGAGAGGGGACATGAATGGTGAGAAGGGTAATATGGGGATAAGTGACAGATGAGTAGAAATGAGGAGTGAGGATGAATGGGTCAAATACATGGTGACCATGGTGGGGGATGAGGAGCTACTGGATAGTGAATTCTACTTGAGAAATATCTTCAAGTAGGATTCGCAAACTATAACGGTGATCAAGTAGGATTCCCAAACTGGGGAATGTATTAGTACGGGTGAATGGATGGGGTGCAAAGTAAGATTTTGATCATCCAAGAAGATACTCACGTGATGAAAAATATCTTAATTTTAATATAGTACATAACATGATGCATCATGATATAAAATATCAAGATGAATAGACTGTAATATGCGTGATAACATAGATAGAGGGCCATCAAAAAGGTTTGATGCCCCAGTATGATATGCAAGTGGAAGAGAGCATAGACAAATGCTATAAATAAAGTATGATGCCCCATTATGATATGCAATCAGATAACATAAGTATATTAGAGAGAACACCAAGATACATAAAATCAGGATGTCCTCATGTAATATATCAAGATACAAGAAAGCAATTAATAAATCTGTAACTAATAATGCAACATAAGGACCAATAAACATGTCCCTAACGTGTTCCACAATGAGGATCGATCAGATGTGCGCCCAAGAATGAGGTACAAGGACATAAAAAAGGATTGGGTCACTGTCCTCAAATAAGGAAACAATGAGAGCCATATTTGCCCCAAGCAAGGATTCACGTGAGGAGAAGTGGTTTGAATTTGATAGTCATAAGGTGATTGGATCATTCGTTGGAGATAATAGTTCAAAGGATGAATTGTGTTGATTATTTTAGAGTTTTTTGCGATTTTGTGGAGTTTACAATTTTTTTAAGTTTTTATTTAGATTTTTGCAATTTTGTGGATGTTTTTTGGAATTTTGAAAAGTTTTCAAATGTTTTTGTATTTTGGATATTTTCTAATGTTTTTGTATTTTGTATATTTTCTAATGTTTTTGTAATTTTGAATATTTTCTAATGTTTTTGGGGACTTTTGGATTTTCTAATGTTTTTTTGAGGATTTTTGAGATTCTCTAATGTTTTTTTTTGGATTTTTGAAGATTTTTTAATGTTTTTGGGTATTTTTGGATTTTCTAATGTTTTTGGATTTTAGGGATTTTTAGATTTTCTAATGTTTTTGGGGATTTTTTGAGATTTTCTAATTTTTTTTGGTATTTTGGGGATTGTTCTAATGTTTCTAGTGATTTTTTAGATTTTGTACTATTTTTACAAATTTTGTGTTGGTAACTTATGGACCAAAATGCAAATTTATTGTGAGAGGTGATAAACCAGGATATTGTCCGTATGTACCATGTTCCTCATGTGATAGCTTATGCTCTGAATAACACAAAAAATTCTCATTCCATTGGCATGATATGTTGGTGATGATATGATGGAAAGAAGTCCAGCTCCATTCTTGACTCCACGCAACTAGTAAGATGCGAGGGCTCATCACCGAGAATCAAGAAGGACACATGGATGTAGATGATGAATATAGAGACAAGTGTTAATAACAATCCATTTGGGAAATTGTGAAAAAATTCTTCTTAAGGTCACTGAACCATTTTCAAAATGAATTTCACTTTAGGGGTCAGGTGCTAGGCTTAGACAATGTATGTCGCATGTTGATTGGTAAGTTATGAGGTGAGGGGATAGTTATCTCTTCACTTAGGCATCTAAATTATTTGTTTGGGGACTCTATAATTGTAAGAATTGCCATATTTATATGATTTTGTATTCTTTAAATGACTCCTTATTCCTTGCCCCATGAGACTAGTAATAAGAATAAGGGCTCATCACTGAAGGCAAAACATAAGCGAGTAAATTCCTTTTTTGTTCATTTTTTTGGAATGTTTTTGATTTTATTTTTATTTTTTTTGAATGTTTTTGCAATATTTTTATGCCTTTTGTGAATGACCCTATACAGATTTGCCCCATGCCATTAGTAAGAGGTAAGATGTTTTATCACCGAAGACAAGACGTAGACGAGTAAGGGCATTCTTCCTCCATTCCCCAGTCTCACACTACCAGTAAGAAGTGTGGGCTCAACACCAAAGACTATGAAGGATGAAAGGTGTGACAATGAATTATTCATAATTTATTGAATTGATTGAATTTTACAATAGTGCTTTGTATTTGGGAAGGAATGTTTTCCCCCAATCTCAGTCCCCACATGACTAGTAGGATGCGAGGGTTCAACACCGAAGACTGAGATGGATGATCAAACGAACTGGGTACAAAATTTTAGAGCTTTGTTATGAAAGAGAGAATTTCTAGAAGGGAATATATTACCATCAGTAAGCTTCTAGGTATGACCATAGGTGAAAGCGACTGAAAATGGGAGATATTATAAGAAGTATGACACTCACAAACATAATAGGATCTATATTAGCACATGTCTCATGATGATAAATATGAAGATGTGATTTTGATAATGAAAATATCTGCCAATGGAAATGAATAACTTTAAATTATTCAGAGATAAGTTAGACAAAAGGAACAATGTACAAGTCGTTGTCTCCCAGAATAGTGAACGCCTCAAGGATAAAATTTCTTTAGATGTACTACATTCATTGGTTCATCAATGTTCTTGACCATCTTCAGTGGCCAACTTATAGGCTCCAGAGCCAAATTTAGTTGTAATTACATAGGGTCCTAACCAATTAGGCTCAATTTTTCCTTGTTTTTCTCACTCTTTAGTGGTATTCTTTTGATTTTATTTTAAAACGAGGTCACCAATCTTGAACTCTCTAGGTCTTACCTTTTTATGATAACTGTGTTGCAGTCAGTTTTGATAGACTTGAAGATGATTGAGGGCATTAAGTCATTTTTCATTGAGAAGCTCAAGCTCTTGAAGCCGTGACTGTCGGTATTCATCCTCATTAATTACATCTTTAAGGGAGATTCTCAAGGATGGGAGTTCTATCTCAATAGGTAAAATGGCTTCACAACCATAAACGAGGGAAAATGGGGTGGCTCTAGTAGGTGTGCGGTAAGATGTACGGTAAGCCCAAAGAGCGGGGTAAATTTGAGTATGCCAATTGCGTCCATGTGTGTTGACATTTTTTCCATGATGGATTTTAGAGTCTTATTGGTTGCTTCTGCTTGACCATTACCCTGAGGGTAGTATGGAGTGGACCACTTAAGTTTGATGCGGAAACGTTTGGCGAGGTCTTTTACATCCTAGTTTTTAAATGATTTGTCATTATCTGCGACAAGAGTGGATGGAATACCAAATCAGACAGATGAGATTATTAAAAATGAACTTCAATATTTGGCTACCGGTAACATAGGTGAGAGGCATAACTTCCACCCATTTAGTGAAGTAATCGGTAGTGGTAATGATGAACTTATGTCCGTCGGACGATGTTGGTCTGATTTTACCAATGAGGTCAAGTCCCCATTGAGAGAAGGGCCATGGTGTGGTTATTGATTGACAATGCTTGGGAAGGTGCGTGGATGGATATTGCCATGCTTTTGACATGCTTGACATCGTTTGACAAAATGGCATGTGTCACTTTCTATGGTGGGCCAATAATATCCAACTCAAAGGATTTTCTTGGCTAAGGTTATACCATTTGTGTGTGCTCCACAGATACCACAATGGACTTCAGTTAGGACACTTGAGGCTTCTTCCTGATTAAGACATCGGAGTAGGGTACCATCATATCCTCGTTTATAAAGAGTTTTCTGCTAAAATGGTGTAACGAGAGGCACGTTGTGCTAAAGCATGTTTATGCATTGGTTTCATGTCGGTAGGAAATGTTTTATCATGAATGAAGGTGTAAAGATCATGGTACCAAGGGTTATTTGGACCCACGATTTCACATACCATAGTGTTTTCAGGAAGATCATAGGAAGGAATTAAGAGTATGTTCTATGAGAAAATGTGTCTGGGGTTGATTAGATGTGATTTCTAATAGGGATCCAATAGTTGCCATAGCGTCAACATATTTATTACGAATTTTGGGGATTTGATCAAAGCTAATTAATCGAAAATAGCTTCGAAGGCTATCCACCATGCACTTATATGGGATAAGTTTTTCATCCTTGACCTAGTATTCATCAGTAACTTGTTTGATGATAAGTAAAGAATCACCAAATACAACTAACTCTTTAAGATTCCAAGATATAGCTAGTTTTAATCCTGCGATTAGAGCTTCATATTTTGTGATATTATTGGTACATGGGAATGCTAATCAAAATGATTTGGGGATGACATGTTCACTAGGTGTGATAACAAAATACCAGCTCCTGATCCATGGAGATTACAAGATCCATAAAAAAATAGAGTCCAAGCTGGCGCGATGTCTATGTGCAGAAGATCTTCATTAGGAAATGCAAAATGGAGTGGTTCTGTGCCAGGAAGGGGTGCCTCAACAAGTTGGTCTGCAAGGGCATGTCCTTTAATTGCTCTATGCAGAACAAACTTGACGTCAAATTCACTAAGTAGTACGACCCAACTAGACATTCTTCCTGTGAGAATGGGTTCGGGATAAGAGATACTTGAGGGGATCAATCTTGGCGATCAACTTAGTTGTGTGATTGAGCAAGTAATGACGTAACTTATGGAATGCAAAGGTGACCACCAAGCATACTTTTTCAATTTGGGAATATCATACTTCATGCTCAATAAGTGTTGGAACTAAGGTAGTATACAACATGTTCTTTTGCTTGATCATTGTGTTGCGCTAACAGAGCTCCTATGGCATGTTCAGTGGCAGATGTATAAAGTAACATGAGTTTATCTACGACTGGTGACATAAGAACAGGTGGGCTAGAGAGGTATTCTTTTAACTTAGCAAAAGAGTCTTGACAATTGTGGTTCTAGTGGAATTGTGCATCTTTCTTGAGTAATTGGTTGAAGTGATGGCACTTATCGACCAACTGTGATATGAAACGTCAAATAGATTGGATTTTTCCTAAAGACTGCGTAATTGTTTTAGGTTTTGAGGAGGAGGCATTTCCATAATGGCTTTGAATTTTGTAGGATCCACTTCTATACCTCTCCGTGAGACAATAAACCCTAACAATTTACTAGAGGTCACCCCGAATACACATTTCTTTGGGTTAAGATGAACCTTATACTCACGTAATCTGTCAAAAATGTGTCTCAACACACCTGGATGTCCTATTCATGTGTTTTTTATTTTGCTAATATATCATCAACATAATCTTCCATGATATCATGTAACATATCATGGAAGATGACTGTCATTGCTCGTTGATAGGTGGCACCGACATTTTTCAAGCCGAAAGGCATGACCTTATAACAGAAGGTGCCCCATGGTGTAGTAAATGTCATTTTATGTTGATCCCCTTCAACAATACGTATTTGATTGTAACCAGAAAATCCATCCATTAAGGAGAGCATTTCATGGCCTGTCGTAGAATCAACAATCATGTCTATGTTTGGCAAGGGAAAGTCATCCTTGGGACAAGCCTTGTTAATGTCTCGGAATTCTGTGCATATCCTGATGTTAGGGGTTTTCTTGGCTATGGGAATATGTTAGATATCCATGCCGAATAATCAATAGGTCAGATAAAGTCAGCTTCCAAGAGTTTCTTGAGTTTGGCTTTGACAAGCAATGCTACTTGGGGATGCATTTGGCGTAGTTTTTGTTTCACATACTTTGCATCTGGATGCACCACAAGGTGGTGTACTACAAGAGATGGATCTAGGCCTGGTATGTCTTTATAGGTCCATGCAAATATATCTTGGAATTCAATAAGGAGTGTTGTGAATTCTATGCATTCTTGGTCAGACATACTAATGCCAAGTTGTAAAATTTTTTGTTGTTCGATGGTTCCAATGTTTATGTCTTTAGTTTCTTCTACAAGCATTTTAGATGTATCCTTTTTGGAAAATGATGCTAATGGTTGATGTAAGTCATCAGTGTCGGGTGATTTGGGGGAGTTGGCACAAGATTTTTGTGTGTGATGTTGAGACTTTTTATTCACATGTTTGTTTGATAGGGTGGCGATGAGATTTTGACTATGGGAAATTTTATGTTTGCACTTCTGATCCAAATTTTCTAAAGGTAAAGGATCCGAATATTCTATTTCTTCACCAAAATAGACCGATTCATCTAGATTGATTTCAAATCCTTTTCTATGGTTGAAAGTAGGGATTTGATCATGAGTTCCAAGGAATTCTTTGATGGCTTCATCATTTTGGAACATGTCCATGGCCACATGATGTGATTGGCCATGGTCTATGAGAATCAGATGTGTAAGCTTGAAATCGATGACGTTAACGGATAAATGTTCAAAGTAAAGATGTGTTTCAGTGAGGTCTTCGAAAAGGCTATGTGTAGACCTAGTGTCACTATTAGAGTTAGTGTCATCGTTATCACTTGAAATTAATATAGAGCAACATCGAATACCTTGAAACCCAGACCATGTTTATCAGTGATGTTGTGTGTAATTGATTGGGTCTAAACGACCTTGTTCATTTGGACCGAGTCCTTTACCCTTCCATCACATGTTTTTCATTATTTGATGAGACTTTGGTAAATTGGGGGACTCATAACAGGGAGCAAAGTCATCATTATATAACAAGATCTTGAAGAACTTAAAATATGTTCATTGTCGAGATAACTGAATTGTTTCCAAACTGACTTGTCCCAATTGGTAAGTGGGATGGATTCTCAGATGTGGAGTGTTGGGTTAGCCATAGTTGTGTGGGGATTTTTGATGTAAAAGGAGTCTTCCACCTTTTGAAATTGATATTCACCGCATCCTTTGTCAATAATTTTGAATGTGTGGGACGGGGGACTAGTAGGTACCTCATGTGGTAGGGAAGTCAGTTTGGTAGTTCTGAAAAAATGAAGAAAATGGGTTATAAGAAGAGGGGGGTGGATTAGAGATGAAGTTTGGTTAATCAAAGGAGAACGGTATCTTAATAGAAGAGGTATGGTTGGATGAAGAAGGTTGACTAGGCGAGGAAGAATATGGTGTGGTGGAAGAGTAATTGTTGTTGGAAGAAGAAGCTTGATTAGTGGAAGAAGATGATTGATTAGTGGGAGGAGGACTGGTTGAAGATTGTTGATTAGCGGAAGAGAATGGATTGGAAAATGTGGTTTGGTTAGAAGGTGATGGTTTTGGATCATATTTAGGGAGTGTATCTAGATTGACACATGTTTCGTTAGGGATTATGCGAGGTGGAGCGTACTTATCTATTTGATGGACAATAGTGATCATGTCTATACCGTCCTTTGAGGAATCTACAATACTCAAAGGGTTGAGGATCCACATATAGTGTAAATTCTTGTCCAAATGAGGAAATTTAATACATTGGTGGAACGTTGATGGGATGAATTTCATGGCATGAATCCATGGTCGGCCAATGAGAATGTTATATGCAACTTCTACATCCACCACATGACATATTGTTTCTAAGGTGATGGGTCCAACTTGGAGAGGTAATGTGATTGTGCCTTCAGAATTTCTTTCACTATTATCATACCCATGAATGGTTATGATGTTGTTTTGTAGATCATTTTCGGTGTAACCTAGGCAGCATAAGAGTTTCATGGAAAAAATATTCAATGCATATCCATTGTCGATTAATCACACTTGATCTTACGACGAGTTATATAACCCTCGATGTATAAAGAATGATTATTAGCGATTGTAACGAACCATTACATGCAAAACCTCGAGGTGTTAGTGAAATCTGCACGATGAGGATACGTAACATTGGACCATGCTTCCAAGTGACGAAAGACATTATGATTTCTATAGGAGGAACCGTCTTTGCATGTCCCAAGAACAAGCTTCCTTTCTAGGGATTGCAATGCCAACGTAGATACCAATGCTAGGATTAAACCTGTTTTGAATGTTTTATACCAAATAGAATCAGTTACACCAAAACCTCGATGTGGTGATTTCAGCACATTTCGATTAAAGAATGTTGGGATTAAAAAATTTCAGCGAGACCAAAGGATAAAATGAGGATTGGGTACCATAAGATGTGTGATTAAAGCCCTGGAATTTTTGTGAATTGATGTCCTCGGGGACACGAGCATTATTCAATGTTTGCATAAGGATGCGTTGTATTGCGGGAGAAAAATTAAGCAATTCCTATGATGGAAATATGTGTTGCAAGTCTTCTCCAATTGTTTGACAATATTGAATGATGGACACAGGTTGTGGAGTGGAATTGGTGGTGGATGTTAGATGGTGGATTAGGAGGTGGTGCGGGAGATGAAGTATTAGATTTTTTTGTTTGTAGGGACCCATATTTTTTTGTCTGGTGGTGATAGCACAAGTCAGTTTATGATCTTTATAGTTGCCACTAAGTCTTGGTCATAGTCTATGGTTCAGATGAATGAGTCATACTCGACGTTGCTTGATGATTGACCCTTATCCTTTGAATTATCATCGTGGTTAGGGAAGGGGTTTTTGAACATGTTAAGTTTTTCATTGGGTGTTTTTGTCTCAGAAGTATTTTCAACTTCTATGTCTCCATGGAAGTTGATCAAGTCTTGGACGAGTAATGGCAGATTGCATGCATTGATCTATAGAGTGAGTCCTTTTATGTGATGGTAATCACAATATTCATTTTCCTTATACCAATTTGGTTTGGGTTGTCCTTCTTCAAAGGGTTTGACGACAAGGGATACGTAATCATGTTGGCATTTTCCAAGTGACGAAAGATGACTAGATAATGCTTTTTTTGAGTAGGAGTGAACTATCTTCAAATGTCTATGAGAAGGAGCTTCCTTTAAAAAGTGATTATGATCAGTTGTTTGTATTTGAATGTGTTGTTTGCGAATTTAGTTTGAACGATCTATTTTCAGATATGACGTGAAATCAATAACGCCATTAGTTGACTAATATTTCAGGTTTTGGTTAAAGAATTTGATATTTGTCCTGGTTTTGAGGAGGCATCTCTATGAGGTTGGTCCCTAAATGGTGCTTTTAAGTAAGCCCTTAAAAATGAGGGCTTTTTCTGGATCCATGCGTTCCCTTTGCAATGAATTCTTTGAAATTACTTAGACGATGCATTTGCATGTGGAATGCTAATTCTTTTAACATTGAGATTTGGAATAAAAATACTAACAATTGTCTTTCATGGGTATTGAGAAGGGAAATCTGCTTGCACCACAAATTTTCCGCATCATCATTATAAAACTAGGAGGTGAAGTTAACTCAAGTTGGACCTTTACACTAGTGTTACACAAGATCAAAGCATGGTTATTTCTGAGTCAATGATAACAGATCAAAAGTAACCGATGCGTGCCAGAATGTAAGCTAGGAAAAATACGACTGCTAACAAGAAAGTAAAACACTAACAATAATACCTCCTCCTTTGTGATTCTCTAGCAAACCTCAGAATGGGCATAAAAAACATGGAATGAGCCCTGCTTGTGTGATATATAGGTGTTTTTATTGAAGATGGAGTAAGGTCTTCTTGCAACAACGATCTCTCTTACTTTTCACCAGAATGGATAAAAGGATTATGGATTTGGGGTGCTTCAAGATGAGGCTATTTGGGCATTAGGATGAGGTGGAGGGATGTTCTTTGCTCAAAGGATGCAAGAAGTGAGACAGGGCATTCAAGCTTATTCTCTGTATCCATAGAGGAGAGGGGGTAAGGTTGTATTTATAGCTTGGGGAAGTGATTAACTTAGAGTAATTTAAGTAATCATGGTTTGAAGATGTGGGCAAGATTAAGTGAGTGGTTTGAAAATATGGTCAAGATTAGGTGAGTGGTTTGAAAATGTGGGAAAGATTAGATGAGTGGGGGCCATGAAGAATAGGTGAGGATTTGAATTAGATTCTTTTAATTCATAAGTGAAGGATTTTAGGTGAGTGGAGACCACGAAGAGTGCGTGAGGATTTGATTTTGAATTTTTAATTCAATAGTAGAAAAACATGGAGAATAATGACATGTGGTGAAGATTGGGTTTTTTTTAGGTTTTGAAATGGATAATTAATCAAATTATATTTGATTAATTTGAAGTGTATTTTTGTGGGAAATGCAGAAGGGGGAATTAATTTATTTAGGACAGATGTGAAATTAGGGTGTCTACATTTGCCCCTCTTTGGAAGGGTACTATGAAAGTAGTGTCCTTTCAAAGAAAGTAGACGGGATGGGGGGAAGACTTCAATCTAATTTTCTTAAGTAAAAGGTAGAGTGGATGTTTGGTCGGGAGAATAGAAAGTGGTGAGTGACGGATGTCATAGTATCCTCCAACACAAAAATGTCATGAGAAGATGTGATTATGGATAGATGTGATGATGCCCCCTCGAGAGGAATGACGAGAATGGAATATACGACAAAAATCTTGAAAAGAAGAGAAATGAATTATGTGGAGAAGAGGATGATAATGGATTGGAAGAGACTGGAATGACCACACAATGCAAATGGAGAAAGGATTCAATCGGCCTTGAATGCTAGGTGTGAGGGTTGTGTGGGAAAGAGAAAAGGGGAATGGATAGGATTGGGGGGCTGATTACGAGAAGAGTAAGGGAGATAGGGGAGGGGGAAAAAAAGAATAGAAGAGGTAGAAATAAGAGAGAGGGATGATAGGGGAAGAAGGGAATGATGAAGGACAAACAAGGCGAAAACAAGAAAATGACAGAGTAGAGGGTGAAGGGATAAAATAGAGAGATGTGCAAAATGAAGGAAGAAATAGAGATAGTTAAGAGGGATGCGTGAAAGTGAAATAAATGATAGAGATGAAAAATTAAGAAACGGGAAAGGATAAACAAGAAGGAGAAAATAAGGTTGGAGTAGGGGGTGAAAATGGATGAAAATGGAAAAGAGGACGAAAGAAGTAGAATGGAGAAAAAAAGAAACTATGAGGGGCAAGGAAAGTGTGAAAAAGAGGAGAGAAAAGAAGAGAAACAAATACAAAATTAATGAAAAGGTAGGGGGTGGTAGAGAAAAGGAGAAGTGGTCAGAAGAAACATGAAAATTTGGGGAGAGGAAAGGAAGATAGAGCGAATACAGGGAGAAGATTGAAGGAATTGTGTTATTGCGAGGAAGACCAAGGTACAGAATATGGAACAAACCGTATGGAGATGCATGTGAAGGTTGGTATGATAAAAAAGACAGGACAACGCTGAAGAGCTAGGATATCGATGGGGAAGTAAGGAGGAAACGTGGTGGAAAAAAGGGGAAGAAGACGATACAAGGGAAGGCAAATAAGATGAGGGGTGGGAGAGAGAAGAGGATAACAAAGAAAATGATGTAGAAAGAAGGAAATACAGAAAGGGGGGTAATAAGTGGAAAGGGAACAGTATAAGGAATGTTCAGAGAAGAAAGAGGGGAGGAATGACATCAATTGGAAAAAGATGCGGAGATGCATGAAATGAGGATACTAGGATGAAGAGAAAATTAGAAAAGGGATGTATGATGAAGACAATAAAGATATTGAAGAGGGTGAAGAGAAGATGGAGAGATGGGTAAGAAGCGACAAGAAAGGGTGGGATTGATGGAAACGAATAGGAGAGAAAAGAGAATGGGGGATAGAAGAGGCAATGCATTTGAGGGGGACGTTAGGGAAATCCCCCTTACAATGAGTGGTGGGGAAGGGTGAGAGAAAAAATGAAGAAAAGGAGAAAGCTAACGAGGATTGGAAAGGGTAACGCCAACAAAGGGACATTAGGGAGATCGCCCTTACAATGAGTGGTGGGCTTAGAGAAGGGAAGGAATGAAGGGAAACTCTAGAAGGTCCAAGGGAGTGAATGAGGTCGTGCGGAATGAGGATTGATGATTTTTAGGGAAATCCCACTTACAATTATTAGCACGGGAATAAAAGATAATGACAAAAGAATGATAGATGAATGTTAACAATAATGGCGAATGTGTGTGGGGGGTAGAAAATGTGGGGGATTTGAGAAGATCAAGTGGAAAGAGTAAAGAAAATGGGAGGGATGAGTTGGGACTAGGTGAAAGTGAGGAGAGGATGTGGGTGATGAGGGATGAACGAGGGTGAGGATGAAGAACCAAGACAAGAAAAGAATGGGAAGAAATGGTATGAAGGATGATGGATCGAGAAGGGGAAAATGGGGGAAAAGAACGTGATTGTAGGCGGGAGAGATTAGATGTATGTTGTAAGAGAGATATGTGGAGAAAGGATAATAGTAGGAGGAAAAAAGTGGGTAGTATGAGATACCAAGTGGAAGAAGCGATCAACAAAGTGAACAAAGAATGAGGTGGGGGAGAAGTTCACGATGACAAGTTAAGTGTAGGGAGGACCCCTGACATAAGCTTGTCCTGTGACAGAAGTGGTTAAGTAAGATTTCCAAGAGAGCGAAATTGGAGATGACAAGTGGTCAAGCGAGAAGTGGTGTTTTGTGAGAATCGAAAAGGAGGTGAAAGGATGTGATAATGGGGCATGCCTGAGAGAAAAGTGAAGGGTGAAGGGTGTGTAGTGATGGGGAAAGGCAAGGAGACAGATCGTCCTTAAGAGGGACTCTTAAGTGAGATCACCATGTCGGGTGTGAGTGGTTAAGTAAGATTTCCAAACAGAGGAGGGTGATAGTGGTGGTAAAAAGATGTGATGATGGGGGAATGAAGAGGAAATATGGATGGTGAGATTGTAGAGTGATGGGCGAGTGTAAGATGACATGTCAGGCTTAAGAGAATCTCTTAAGTAAGATCGCCATGTTGCCGGAGAGGTTTCGTAAGATCACCTAACCGACATGGATGATATGTAAGGAAAAAGACAAAATGATATTGGGGGACAGGGGGTCGAATGGTAGGTTGAAGATGATGATTGTGATGAGAGGTGGGATAAATAAGATGGGAAAAATATGATGGGATGGGGGGAAGGCCATAGGGAAGATCAACCTTAAGTGGAAGTCTTAAGTAAGATTGCCATGTGGCTAGAATGGTTAAGTAAGATCACCAAGTTGAAGAAGAAGAAGGATGATGATAGAGTTTGGTGGGGAATAGGGTATGAAAAAATGGACCTAAAGGGGAACCCTCAAGTGAATTTTCCATACTACGAGAGTGTGTAAAGAGGATGACTAGGTATAAGAAATATTTGGGGAAGGATGAGAAAAGAGTGAGTGAGGTATGCCTGAGTGGTATATGATATGAGATGAGGTGATAATAAAAAAGAAAGGAAACAAAGGAGGGTAACATGAATGGATGAAGAAATATATGTAGTGGAGGTGGAGAGTGTGAGGCGAATCCTTAATTGGGATGCCCGCGTGGTGAGAGTAATGATGCGAGAATGAGAAGAAGAAGAGGTGGAATGGGAAGATGTGTTTGGTGGTGATTGTTGTTTGATGAGAGGGGAGGTGGTGAAGAAGCTTCTACAACGGGAAGATCTTAGGGAGAGAGTAAACCTCCACCGAGGATCCCATTTAGAAGGGGTTAGTAAGTAAGATTGTCAAGCGGGAAGCAGAAGGGGGAAAGGAAAGAATACAAATAGGTGAGAGGGGGACAGGAATGGTGAGAAGGGTAATATGGGGATAAGTGGCGGAGGGAGTAAAAATGAGCCGTGAGGATGAATGGATCAAATACATGGTGATCATGGTGGGGGGAGAAGGATCTGCTGGATAGTGAATGCTACTTGAGAAAGATCATCAAGTAGGGATTCACAAACTGCAATGGTGATCAAGTAGGATTCCCAAACTGGGGGAATGTATTAGTATGGGTGAATGGATGGGGTGAAAATTAATATGTTGATCATGCAGGAAGAGACTCACGTGATGAAAAGCATCTTAATTTTAATATAACACATAACAGGATGCATTGTGATATAAAAGATCAAGATGACTAGACTGTAATATGTGTGATAGCATAAACAGGGGCCATAAAAAAGGTTTGATGCCCTAGTACAATATGCAAATGGAAGAGAGCATAGACAGAGGCCATCAAGAAAGTATGATGCCCCAGTTACGACATGCAATCAGATAACATAAGAATATTAGAGAGAACACCAGGATACATAAAATCAAGATACCCCTTGTAATGTATCAAGATACAAGAAAGCAATTAATAATTATAACTAATAATGCAACACAAGAACTAGTAAACATGTCCCTAACGTGTTCCATAGTGAGGATTGATTGGATGTGCCCCCAAGCAGGGGTACGAGGACATAGTAAAGTATTGGGTCATTGTCCTCAAACAAGTAAACAATGAGAGCCAGATGTGTCCCAAGAGAGGATTCATGCGAGGAGAAGTGGTTTTGAATTTGGTAGTCATAAAGTGATTGGATCATTCATTGGGGATAATAGTTCAAAGGTTGAATTGTGTTGGTTATTTTAGAGTTTTTTACAATTTTGTGGAGTTTACTATATTTTTATTTTTGTTTATTATATATATATATATTATATATTTTTAGATTTATATGACGATATCTTGCTAATGTTTGTGGATTTTTTATGATTTTGAAATATTTTTGGAGTTTTGACGATTCTTTCTAATGTTTTTATATTTTTGACGGGTATTTCTAATGTTTTTAGATTTTTGACAAGTTCTAATTTTTTTGTTGGATTTTGGACGATTGTTTCTAATGTTTTCGGGGTTTTTGACGATTTTTCAAATGTTTTTGGATTTTTAGATTTTTTACACTATTTTGGATTTTTGACGATTTTCAAACTGTTTGTGGATTTTTACACTGTGATTGGCAATTTATGGAACAGATTGCAGACTTAGTTTTGAGAGGTGATAAACTAGGATATTATCCATATGTACCGTGTTCCGGTGTGGTAACTTATGCTCAAAATAACATAAATTCTCTTTTCATTGGCAGGATATGGTGGTGATGATATGATGAAAAGAAGTCCAGCTCCATTCTTGACTCCACACAACTAGTAAGATGTGTGGGCTCATCACCGAGAATCAAGAAGGACATAGGAGGTAGATAATGAATATAGAGAGACAAATGCTAACAACAATCCCTTTAAGAAATTGTGACTCCATTCTTCATAACGGTACTGAACCAGTTTCAAAAATGGCTTTCACTTTATGAGTCACGTGCTAGAATTAGACAGTTATGTGGCCTGCTGATTGGTAAGATATGAGGTTAAGGGATAGTTCTATCTTCACTTAGGCATCTAAATTACTTGTTTGGGGATTCTATAATTTGTAAGCACTGTAAGATTTTATATTTTTGAAATGAATCCCTATGCTTTGCCCCATGCTACTAGTGAGAAGCAAGGGCTCATCACCAAAGGCAAAATATAGGCGAGTGAATTCCCTTTTTGTTTTTGTTTTGTTATATTTTTTTTTTAATTTTTTTTTTTTTAGATTTTTGAATATTTTTGCAATATTTTTATGTTTTTATGAGACTAACCATCTATGCTTTGGTCCCATGCCACTTGTAAGAGGCAAGAGTTTATCATCAAAGACAAGATGTAGACGAGTAAGGGCACCTTCCTCCATTCCCAGTCTCACACTCCCAGTAAGAAGTGTGGGGCTCAACACCAAAGACTATAAAGGACGAAAGATGTGACAATGAATTACTCATAAGTTATTAAATTGATGGATTCTTTTATGATAGTGCTTTGTATTTGGGAAGGAACATTTGCCCCCAATCTCAGCCTCACACGACAAGTAGGACGCTAGGGTTCAACACCGAAGACTGAGATGGATGACCAAACGAACTGGGTAAAGAAGTTTAGAGCTTTTTTTATGAAAGAGAGAATGTATTTGAAGGGAATATATTACCATCAAAAAGCTTCTAGGTATGAACATAGGTGAAAGCGACTAAAAATGGGAGATATTATTAGAAATATGGTACTCACAAACTTAATAGGATCTATATTAGCACATGTCTCATGATGATAAATATGAATATTTGATTTTGATAAAGAACATATCTACTAATGGAAATGAATAAATTTAAATTATTCAGAGATAAGCAAGACAGAAGGAACAATGTACACGTTGTTGCCTGGAATAGTGAACATCTCAAGGATAAAATTTCTTTAAATGAACTACATTCATTGGTTCATCAAGATCTTGACCATCTTCAGTGGCCAATTTATAGGCTCCAAAGCCAAATTTAGTTGTAATTACATAGGGTCCTAACTAATTAGGCTCAAATTTTCCTTGTTTTTCTCATTCTTTAAGTGGTATTATTTTGATTTTCTTTTAAAACAAGGTCACCAATTTCAAATTCTCTGGGGTTTTACCTTTTTATGATAACTACGTTGCAGTCGGTTTTGATAGACTTGAAGATGATTGAGAGTATTATGTCATTTTTCATCAAGAAGCTCAAGCTCTTGAAGTTGTGACTATCGATATTCATCCTCATTAATTACATCTTTAAGGGAGATCCTCAAGGATGGGAGTTCTATCTCAATAGGTAAAATGGCTTCACAACCATAAACAAGGGAGAATGGGGTGGCTCTGGTAGATGTGTGGTAAGATGTATGGTAAGCCCAAAGAGTGGGGTAAATTTGAGTATGCCAATTACGTCCATGGGTGTTGAAAATATTTTCCATGATGGATTTTAAGGTCTTATTGGTTACTTCTGCTTGACCGTTGCCCTGAGGGTAGTATGGAGTGGACCATTTAAGTTTAATGTGAAAACGTTTGGTTAGGTCTTTTACATCCTGGTCTTTAAATGATTTGCCATTATCTGCAACCAGAGCGGATGGAATACCAAATCGACAGATGAGATTATTAAAAAATGAATTTCAATATTTGGCTACCGGTAACATAAGTGAGAGGCATAGCTTCTACCCATTTAGTTAAGTAATCGGTAGCAGTAATGATGAACTTATGTCCATCGGACAATGTTGGTCTGATTTTACCAATGAGGTCAAGTCCCCCATTGAGAAAAAGAACCATTGTGTGGTTATCGATTGTAATGCTTGGGAAGGTGCGTGGATAAGATTTCCATGCTTTTGACATGCTTGAAAATGTTTGACAAAATGACATGCGTCACTTTCCATGGTGGGCCAATAATATCCAACTCGCAAGATTTTCTTGGCTAAGGTGATATCATTCATGTGTGCTTCATAGATACCAGAATGGAATTCAGCTAAGACACTCGAGGATTCTTCCTGATTAAGACATCGAAGCAGGGGTGCCATCATATCCTCGTTTATAAAAAGTTTTTGCTAAAATGGTGTAACGAGAAGCACATTGTGCTAAAGCATGTTTATGCATTGGTTTCATGTCGGCAGGAAAATGTTTCATCACGAATGAAGGTATAAAAGATCGAGGTGCCAAGGGTTATTCAGACCCACGATCTCACATACCATAGTGTTATCAGGAATATCATAGGCGGGCATTAAGAGATGTTCAACAAGAAAATGTGCCTGGGGTTGTCTAGATGCGATTTCTAATAGGGATCCGATGGTTGCCATAGCGTCGGTAGATTTATTACGAATTCTGGGGGATTTGATCAAAGCTAGTTAATCGAAAATAGCTTCGAAGACTATCCACCATGCATTTATATGGGATAAGTTTTTCATCCTTGACCTGGTATTCATCGGTAACTTGCTTGATGATAAGTAAAGAATCACCAAATACAGCTAATTCTGTAAGATTCCAAGATATAGCAAGTTTAAATCCTGCAATGAGAGCTTCATATTCTGCGATATTGTTGGTACATGGGAATGCTAAGTGAAATGATTTGGGGATAACATGTCCGCTGGGTATGATAAGTAAAATACCATCCCCTAAGCCATGGAGATTACAAGATCCATCAAAAAATAGAGTCCAAGCTAGCGCAATGTCTATGTGTAGAATATCTTCATCAAGAAAAGAGAATTGAAGTGGTTTTGTGCCAGGAAGGGGTGCCTCGGCAAGTTGGTCTACAAGGGATTGTCCTTTAATTTCTTTATGTGGAAAAAATTTGACATCGAATTCACTAAGTAATAAGACGCAACTAGACATTCTTCCCATGAGAATGGATCTAGACAACAAATACTTGAGAGGATCAATTTTGTCAATCAACTTAGTTGTGTGATTGAGCAAGTGATGACGTAACTTATGGAATGCAAAGGTGACCACTAAGCATACTTTTTTGATTTGGGAATAACATACTTCATGCTCAATAAGTGTTCAACTAAGGTAATATACAACATGTTATTTTGCTTGATCGTTATGTTGTGCTAGTAGAGCTCCTATAGCATGTTCAGTGGCAGATGTATAAAGTTACATGGGTTTTTTGGCAACTGGTGACATAAGAATAGGTGGACTAGAGAGGTATTATTTTAACTTAGCAAAAGAGTCTTGGCAATCATGGTTCCAGTGAAAGTGTGCATCTTTCTTGAGTAACTGATTAAAGTGATGACAGTTGTCAGCCAACTATGATATGAAATGCTGAATAGATTGTATCTTTCCCTGAAGACTACGTAATTGTTTTAGGTTTTAAGGAGGAGGCATTTCCATAATGGCTTTGACTTTGGCAGGATCCACTTCTATGCCTCTTTGTGAGACAATAAACCCTAATAATTTACCAGAGGTTACTCCGAACACACATTTTTTTGGGTTAAGATGAACCTTATACTCACGTAATCTATCAAAAATGCATCTCAACACACTTGGATGCCCTATTCGTGTTTTGGATTTTGCTAATATATCATCAACATAATCTTCCATGATATCATGTAACATGTCATGGAAGATGATAGTCATTTCTCGTTGATAGGTGACACCAGCATTTTTCAAGCCGAAAAGCATGACATTATAACAAAAGGTGCCCCATGGTGTAGTAAATTCCATTTTATGTTGATCCCTTTCAGCAATACGTATTTGATTGTAACCAGAGAATCCATTCATTTAGGAGAGCATTTCATGACCTGCCGTAAAATCAACAATCATGTCTATATTTGGCAAGGGAAAGTCATCTTTGGGACAAGCCTTGTTGATGTCGTGGAAGTCTGTGCATTTTTTGATGCCGAGAGTTTTCTTGGCGACAGGAATTATGTTAGATATCCATGCCAAATAATCAATAGGTTTGATAAAGTCAACTTCCAAGAGTTTCTTGAGTTTGGCTATGACAAGTAATGCAACTTGGGGATGCATTTTGCGTAGTTTTTTCTTTACATGTTTTGCATCAAGATGTACCACAAGATGGTGTACTACAAGAGATGGGTTTAGGCCTGGCATGTCCTTATATGTCCATGCAAATATATCTTGGAATTCAATAAGGAGTGTTGTGAATTCCATGCATTCTTGGTCAAACAGACTAATGCCAAGTTGTAAAATTTTTTGTTGTTCAGTGGTGCCAATGTTTATGTCTTTTGTTTCTTCTACAAACAGTTTAGATGTATCATTTTCAGAGAACGATGCTAATGGTTGATGTAGGTCATCAGTGTCGGGTGTTTTTTGGAACTTTTTGTAGACATGTTTGTTGAATAGGGTGGCGGTGAGGTTTTGACTATGGGAAATCCTCTGTTTTCACTTTTGATCTAAATTTTCTGAGGGTGAAGGATCTGAATATTTTATCTCTTCACCAAAATAGGCCAATTCATTTAGATTGATTTCAAATCCTTTTCTATGGTCAGAAGTATGGATTTGGTCACGAGTTCCAAGGAATTCTTTGATGGATTCATCATTTTGGAACATTTCCATGGCTGCATGATGTGGTTGGCCATGGTCTATGAGACTCAGATGTGTAGGCTCAAAATTGATGACATTAACAGATAAATGTTCAAAGTAAAGATGTGTTTCAGCGAGGTCCTCAAAAAGACTACATGGAGACCTGATGTCATTATCAGAATTGGTGTCATCATTTTCACTTGAAATTATTATGGGAGCAACATCAAACACCTTAAAACCTAGACCATGTTTACCGTGATGTTGTGTGCAATTTATTGGGTCTAAACAACATTGTTCATTTGGACTGAGTCCTTTACCCTTCCATCGCATGTTTTTCATTATTCGCTGAGCTTTGGTAAATTGATGGGACTCATAACATGGAGCAAAGTCGTCATTATATAACCAAGATCTTGAAGAACTTGGAATATGTTCGTTGTCAAGATAACCAAACTTTTTCCAAACTGACTATCCCATTTGGCAAGTGGGATGGATTCTCAGATGTGGAGCATTAGGTTTTTCGTAGCTATGTGGGGATTTGGTGATATAAAAAGAGTCTGCCATCTTTTGAAATTGATATTCACCACATCCTGTGTCAATGATTTTAAATGTGTGAGATGGGGGACCAATAGATACCTCATGTGGTGGGGAAGTTAGTTTGGTAGTCTTAAAAGATGAAGAGAATGGGTTATAAGAAGAAGGGGGTGGATTGAAGGATGAAGGTTGGTTATTCATAGGATGAGGTATCTTAATAGAAGAGGTGTGGTTGGATGAAGAAGATTGTCTAGGTGAGGAAGAAGATGGTGTGGTGGAAGAATAATTGTTGCTAGAAGAAGAAGCTTGATTAGTGGAAGAAGATGATTGATTAGTGGGAGGAGGACTGGTGGAAGATTGTTGACTACCGAAAGATAATGGATTGGAAAATGTGTTTTGGTTATGAGATGATGGTTTCGGATCATTGTTAGGGAGTGTATCAGGATCAATGCATGTTTCATTAGGGATTATGCGAGGTGGAGCATATTTATCTATTGATGGACAATAGTGATCATGTCGATACCGTCCTTTGAGGAATCTACAATACTCAAAAGGTTGGGGATCTACACGTAATGTAAATTCCTTATCCAAATGAGGAAACTTAATATATTGGTGGAATGTTGATGGGATGGCTTTCATAGCATGAATCCATGGTCAGCCGACGAGAATGTTATATGCAACTTCTACATCCACTACATGAAAAACCGTGTCTAAGGTGATGGGTCCAACTTGGAGAGGCAACGTGATTGTGCCTTCAGACTTTCTTTCGCTATTATCATACCCATGAATGGTTATGATATTGTTTTATAAATAATTTTCAGTGTAACCTAGACAACGTAAAAGTTTCATGGAACAAATATTTAATGTTGATCCATTGTTGATTAAGATGCGTTTGATCTTATAATGAGTTACATAACCCTCGACGTATAAAGAAAGATTATTAGCGATGTTGGGATTAAGTAGGTCAGCAGGACCAAAAGATAAAATAGGATTGAGGACAATATGATGTGTAATTAAAGCCTGGAATTGTTGTGAATTGATGTCCTCGAGGACACGAGCGTTATTCAATGTTTGCAAAGGATGCATTGTAGTGTGGGAGAAGAATTAAGTATTTCCATGATTGAAATTTGTGCTACAATCTTCTATAATTGTTTGACAATATTAAATGATGGCATACGTTGTGGAGAGGAATTGGAGGTGGAATTAGATGGTGGATTAGGAGGTGATGCTGGGGACGAAGTGGCAGATTTTTTTGTTGTAGAGACCCACATTTTTTTCTGTCTAGTGGTGATCACACAGTCATTTCTAATCTTTATAGTTGCCACTAAGTCTTGGTCATAATCTATGGTCAAGATGAATGAGTCATACTCGACATTGCTTGATGATTGACCCTTATCTTTTGAATTGTTATCGTGGTTAGGCAAGGGATTTTTGAACATGTGAAGTTTTTCATTAGGTGTTTTTGTCTCAGAAGTATTTTCAACTTCTATGTTTCCACGTTCAATCAGGTGTTTGACATAATGGCGGAGTTGCATGCATCGATATGTGGAGTGCCCTTTTATGCGATGGTAATCACAATATTCGTTGTCCTTATACCAATTTGGTTTGGTTTGTCCTTCTTATAAGGGTCTGACGATGGGATATGTTATCATATTAGCATTTGCCAAATGACGAAAGACACTAGATAGACTTTCTCCGAGAGGAGTGAACTCTCTTCGTCGATCCCGAGAAGGAACTTCCTTTCTAGGGATAATGATTGGTTGTTTAGATTTTAATGTGTTGATGGGATGGTTTTGGACATTTCAGACATGGTAGGAATGAGTAATGCCATCATTGACAATATTTCAATTCCAGTTAAAGAATTTAGATTTTTTTTGGTTTTGAGGAGTGTCTCGATAAGGTTGGTCCCTAAAGGGTGCTTTAAGTAAGCCCTTAGAAATGAGGGATTTTTTGATTTGTGTTCCCTTTTCAATGAATTCTTCAAAACTATTCAGACAATGCATTTGCATGTGGAATGATAATTCAGCATTGATATTAGGGACAAAAATGCTAACTAGTTGTCTCTCAGGTACTGAGCAGGGAAATTGACTTACAATTCCGTGTCATCGTTGTAAAAAAGAGGAAAAAATTTCATTTGGCCTTTGCTTGGTGTTGCAGAGATCAAACATGGTTATGTCTGAGTCTAGGTTATAGGAAAAATGTTTGAAAAATTTCTCTGATAAGTCTGCAAATGTCGTGACCGACCCTTTGGGCAGATGGAAAAACCAGTCTAAAACTTTCCCTCCTAAACTTTAGTGAAATAATCATAAAAGGCACGTGTCTCAATAGGTAACTTCCTGACATTGCATGTAAAATTCATTGACATGCTCATGGGGGTAGCCTTTGCTTTTGTATTTATCAAACTTAGGGATTTCAAAGGATGACAAAAATGGTAATCATGACATCTTTGTATCAAATGGATAAGGACACAATTCTTTAAAGTTGATTTTTTTTTATTGTTTTTGTAGTCCCTGAATGGTGTCTTTCATAAGTTTCCATTCCTGTGTGAATGGAGAAGCAGGGGACAATTTATCAAAAATTTCGTGAGTATTGGAATCTAGATTGAGGTCTTTTAATCTTTCAGTTCTAGTCGTTGCTTCCTCAAGTTTCTTTGTTAGGTCTTGGATTTTAGTGAATAACTCTTCGGCCGAAGTACCATTTGGATTGTTTGGTATTTCATTGTGATAACTTGATTCACCATTGTCAATGAGTTTGTTTAAATTTTCCGTCCCAAAGTCAGGGGGTAGTTTTGCCCCATGGCTAGGATGCGTAACAGATATTCATTTTTATTTTGTTCTATCACCCTATTGACTTGTTCTTGTTCTTCATTGGTGAGTTCTGGTTGTGTGACTTCTTCATCGTCATTTTCATGATTGTGACTACGAGTGAATACCATGATGAAATGTGTCTGATTAAGCTTAAAAGTGGGTAGGAATTTTGAATAGGTGTGAGGAAATGAGAACTCGATTACTTTGGATTTAGCTCAAATAAGCTCATGATGACTGATAAGGAGAGTAACTCAAACAAGTTATCTCAATATGATGATGATATAACTCAAGACGAGTTATTAGAGGATTTGTTGCACGTTGTGTAGATTTCACTTAAACAAGCTCTGGACGATTGACGAGGAGAGTAGCCTGAACAGGTTAATCGCGATATGGTTGTGATATAACTCAAAATGAGTTGTGAAAGGATTTATGTTGGCTGTGATTTGGATAAATGCGATAGTGGACAGAATAATGAGTGAACTCAAACAAGTCACCCAATATTAGTTTGATATAGCTGGAAACAAGCTATGAAGGATGTTTTGACAATTGACGATATGGGGAGTGAATGCTAGTCACTCAATATCAGTTAAATATAGCCAAAGAAAAGATGTGACAGATGTATTGTTGGATGAAGCAAGCTAATGAAATTGGTGTGATGTTCTGGTCTACGTTGTTGGATTGTTTGGATGTTTTCGCTTAGTATTGAATTGGTCGAGAACTAATTTTTTTGTGGAACACAACTATGGTTTGAACTTTTATAATAAACAGATTGATATTAGCCAAGTTTTATGATAAAACAATGCTAAACTATTTTGTTTTCAGACAGCAAGCAATCATGTGGATCCAATTGTTTTGGCTTATGAGGTAAACTCTTCAAGAATGATCATTGTTTCATGTAATCATACAAGTATGTTGTGGACTGATGGATGCAGACTCTTATTACTCCAAAAAAGAGATGTGTCCTCCAATATACCCTAGTCCTGATATACCTAATTCTGTACTGGGATAGAATATGTACAAGGAGCTCTTAGAGCACTGGAGGAGACTCACCAATTCTTACTTGCCTATTTTAGAGTGAATCACCACGTCCAGAATAAGTTTTCTGAAAAGGTGGAAGGTGATGGAGGGATGAATGTGTATGGTGTCCTTATAACTCCCTGAAGATTTACATGGACGATGCCCAAGCTTCATTGTTACAGCTATTTAGGTGTGACTTACATGCACTGCACAACAACATTACCTGTAAGTGAAGAGCAGGGGCGAGCTAAATATCGAATGTTGTGATGAGACTAGGTCTCAAAGTGTAATGCAGATGTAAATGTTGTTGGTGCGTGGTAGCCAAGTCCACGTCATCAGTGTAGCTTTGGTGGTGACGAAATCCACCTCATCTATGTGCAAAAACAAAATGATAAAGTGATTAAACGCATGGTTCTTTCTAACTTGAAATAAATCACTAGCAGAAAATAATTGCGTACTTGAGCGTACTTTTTTTTTGTTTCAGCAATTTTATTTGAATGGTGGTATTTTTATGGGATTTTTGTTGTTTTTTTTTTGTTTTTGTTTTTAACAATATTCTAGCAACGTGGTTCTACAGAAAACAAATTAGTAGTTATCCTGCAAATGAAATATTAGAAAAGTGATCGTGGATGTTTTTGATTTTCCAGATCGCTCGAAGGCGTAGGAAAAGAGCATACACAACCAACGACCAACAAAAAATATTAATAATATGACAAAGGAAAATAATGATTGAAATGACAATTGGAAAAAAAAGCTAGAGGATCCTACAATGTTAGAACAAGAAACTAAAAAATTGTGATCGTTTTTTATTTTCCAAATCGCTCGAAGGTTCAAGAAAAGAGCATACACGGATACAATTGGAATATATATTTTTATTTTTTTTAAATGTTAATAATTATTGCAATTAATCATAATTAAAAAATAGCGATAATGATTATTTTTACAAAAAAAATGACGAAAAAAGAGTGTGAAAACGTTACCTAGAAGTGTTGTCATGGAAAATTGAAATGTAAGGCAAAAAATTAAAAATTAAAAAAATAAAAATAAAAATTTACAGAGCCCGGGTGGCCTCACATTTCTGATTTCCAAGATCACTTTTGAAGTACGAGGAAAGAGTGTATGTGTGAGGTTGTTACGTTAAATAAAAATAAAAAATAAAATAAAAACTATAATTTTGTTGTTTTTTGTTGAAAAAGATAGGTGTTAGAAGAAATGAAACCAAAAAATTTCTGTAATTCTAAATCAAAAAATTATTTTTCCATTGCATAGATCTTTTTGATACCTTTCCATTAAAAAATGAAGTCATTCTGAGTTCGGGAGCAAAAGTTATGGCTTCCGGAAGATGGGCTACTGTAGCACTCTGAAGGAAAAATTTAAACGTGAGGAAAACGTCCCGTGAGCTAGTTTTTTTAATTTTCTGACTTCTGTACTTCACCTAAGAAGCTAAAATTTTGACAACAAGGTTAAAAAATATCAATAAACAGAAATAAAAAGTTAGATCACAAAATGATTGACTAAAATAAAAGAAAAAAATGATTAACTTTCTATAAAGTAGTTATTTTAGCAAAAGTAAATAAATAAATGTATTTTTCGGATTGGTTGTCCCTTAACAGTAAGATGATAAAATAAGGACTAGTTCATGTATTTCTATAGATTATGAGTGAATAGAAAAATAAAAACTGGGAACTAAACACCAAGCACTGAGGAGATCAAAGACAGGATGAGCGTTATATTTTCATTGTTGTTATAACCTACAGATACACCACAAGACACCACACAACAAAAACACTACCCAAAGTGTGAAAGTTAACCAAAGAAGGCCATAAGGAGCAGAAAAGGAAATAATAATGAAAAATAATAAACAAAGAACAGATAAAACCACTAATTGGGAAATTAATGGTAACAGATCGAAAGTAACCGAGCGTGCCAGAATGTAAGCTAGGAAAAATGCACTACTAATAAGGAAGTAAAATACCAATAATCATACCTCCTCCTTCGCGTTCTGTAGAAAACCTCAAAATGGGCTAGGAAACTTGGATTGAGCACTGATTGTGTGATATGTAGGTACTTTTCTTCAAGACGGAGCAGGACCTTCCTACAACAGTGATCCTCTTATTTTGCACTAGATGAGGAAAATGATTATGAGGCTATTTGGGCATTAGGATGAGGCAGAAAGATGTTCTTTGCTCAAAGGATGCAAGAACTTAGGGCATTCAAGCTTATTCTCCGTGTCCTTAGAGGGGAGGGGTAAGGTTATATTTATAGCCTAGGGGAGTTATTAACTTAGAGTAATTTAAGTAATCATGGTTTGAAAATGTAGGCAAGATTAAGTGAGTGGTTTGAAAATGTGAGCAAGATTAGGTGAGTGGTTTGAAAATGTGGGCAAGATTAGATGAGTGGGGGCCACAAAGAATGGATGAGGATTTGAATTATATTTTTAATTCATAAGTGAAGGATTTTAGGTGAGTGGAGATCACGAAGAATGGGTGAGGATTTGAATTTGAATTTTTAATTCAATAATAGAAAAACATGGAGAATAATGACATGTGGTGAGGATTGGCTTATTTTTTGGATTTTGGAATGGATAATTAATCAAATTATATTTGATTAATTTGAAGTGTATTTTTGTGGGAAATGAGGAAGGGGAATTAATTGATTTAGGACAGATGTGAAATTAAGGTGTCTACAACAAATTTTTCCGATAAGTCTGTGAATGTCGTGATTGACCCTTTTGAAAGATGGAGAAACCAGTCTAAAGCCTGTCCTCCTAAACTTCGAGGGAATAATCATAAAAGATACGTGTCACGATAAGAAAATTCTTGACATTGCATGTAAAATTTCTTAACATGTTCATGTGGGTCACCTTTACTTTTGTATTTATCAAATTTTGGGATTTCGAAAGATGATGGAAATGGTAAGCGTAATATTTTCGTATCAAATGGGTAAGGACATAGTTCTTTAAAGTTGAATTGTTTTGATTCTTTTTATATTCCATGGATGGTTTCTTTCATATGTTTCCATTCTTGTGTGAATGGAGAGGTAGGGGATGGGTTATCAATAATTTCGTGAGTATTGGGGTATGGATTGGAGTCTTTTAACCTTTCAGCGCTAACAGTTGCTTCCTCAAGTTGCTTTGTTAAGCCTTGGATTTTGGTGAGTAAATCATTGGTCGAAGATCTACTTGGGTTGTTTGGTATTTCATTGTGGTAACGTGATTCACCATTGTTGATAAGTTTTTTTTAATTTTCAGTCCCAAAGTTTGGGGGTAGTTTTGCCCCCATGGCTAGAATGTGCAATAGATATCCATTCTTGTTTTTTATATCACCCTATTTACTTGTTCTTGTTCTTCATTGGTGATTTCTAGTTGCGTGACTTCTTCATCCTCATTTTCATGATTGTAACTACATGTGAACACCATGATGAGATAGGTATGTGCTTGATTAAGTTATAAAAGCTGTTATGAATTTTGAGTAGACATGATTAAATGAGAACTTAATTACTTTGAATTTGGCTTGAACAAGCTCTAGATTGTTGACGGGGAGAGTAACTCAAACAATTTAATCTCAATATGATTTTGATATAACTCGAAATGAATTATGAAGGGATTTGTGTCACATTGTGTAGATTTGGCTTAAACAAACTCTGGATTGTTGGCAGGGAGAGTAACTCAAAAAATTTAATCTCAATATAATTGTGATATAACTCTAAACAAGTTATGAAGGGATTTATGTCGGATGTGATTTGGATAAACCTGATAGTTGAAAAAATAAGGAGTGAACTCAAACAAGTCTCCTAATGTCAATTTGATATAGCTTGAAAACACGCTATGGATGATTGGCTAAAGCAAGCTAATGTAATTGGTGTGATGTTTTGGTCTACATTGTTGGATTACTTCAACGTTTTGCTTGGTATTGAATCGGTCGAGAAATGATTTTATGGAACTTGACTAGGATTTTAATTTTTATAATGAACACATTGATGTGAACCAAGTTTGATGATAAAAATAATGCTAAACTATTTTTTTGAAAAACATGAAGTAGTCATACGTATCAAATTGTTTTTGTCTCAAGAGGTAGATTCTTCGGGAATGATCATTGTTTCATGCAATCATACAAGTATGTTTTAGAATGATGGATGTAGGCTCTTAGCACTCCAAAAAGATACGTCCTCTAATAAACCCTAGTCTTGATATACCTAATTTTGTATGAGGATAGAATTGGTACGGGGAACCCTTAGAGCACTGGAGGAGACTCACCAATTCTTACTTGCCTACTTCAGGGTGAATCACCACATCCAAGGCAAGTTTTGTGAAAAGGTGGAAGGTGATGGGGGAATGAATGTGTATGGTTTCCTTATAACTCCTTGAATATTTACATGGACGATGCCCAGGCTTCATTGTTACAGCTATTTAGGCGCAACTCGCATGCTCCGCATGAAAACATTACCTGTAAGTGAAGAGCAGGGGCGAGGTGGATATCGAACGTTGTGATGAGATGATGTCTCAAAGTGAAACGAAAATTAAAATGTTGTTGGTGTGTTGTAGTCAATTCCACGTCACCGATGTAGCATCGATGGTGATGAAATCCACCTATACTACGTGCAAAAATAAGAATGATGATGTGATTATATATAAGGTTATTTCTAACTTGAAATAAATTACTGGCAGAAAATGACAGCGTACCTGAGCGTGCTAAAAAAATAGTATTTCAGCAGTTTTATTTAAATGGTGGTACTTTTGTGAGAAGGTTACAATTTTTTTATTTTTGTTTATGTTTTTGACAATATTTTAGTAACACGGTCCTATAGAAAACAAATTAGTACTTATCCTGCAAATGAAATGTTAGAAAAGTGATTGTGGTTGTTTTTTAGTTTCCAAATCGTTCGAAGGTGCAAGAAAAGAGCATACATAACCAACAAAAGAAAAAACATCAATAGTGAAATGAAATAAAATTGATTGAGACAATAGTTAGAATCATAAAAAATAAGTGGATCTTGCAATGTTAGAACAAGAAACTAAACAATCGCGATCGGTTTTTATTTTCCAAATCACTTCAAGGCACAAGAAAAGAGCACACACGGATACAATTAGAATATATTTTGTTAAAAAAATAATAAGTATTGTAATTAATCGTGATTACAAAATTTCTATAATGATTATCTTCACAAAAAATAAAAATGACGAAAGAAGAGTTTTAAAACGTTACCAGAAGTGTCATCGTGGAAAGTTGGAATGTAAGGCAAAAAAAATTTGTTTTGCGGAGCCCGGGTGGCCTTCTAGTGTGCAAAAGATGATGGGGAATGCGAGCCCGATAATTTTGGTGAGATAGGTGCGAGAAGGTCTTGTATTGTTGAAAAGGTCCTGCAAGAAAATGATTAGTAGTTTACCTCTAAAAAACATGTACAAAAATGAGTTAGAAAAGGCAACCTCTATAATAATGATGTGATGAAAATCCGTAAAGTCAAGCTAACAACATGAGTTTCGGAGATTGTGAATCGACACTCAAAAATCACAAAACATGATAAGAACGACTTGAGAAAGAATCTCGAAAATTGATAAATATCATAGTACAAGTTGTAAAATGGATCAAAAAGGTAATTTTTTTTTACGATCATGAATGGTAGCACAAGAAATCACAAAATCAAAAATTAATTGCTAAAATTTGCACAAAAATCTACCAAAATCTATGACAGCGTGAGACGACCCAAAAAATGAGTTATAATTAGTTGACTATTAGTAAATGGAAGGAAACAAGAAAGTGGATCTAAGTGCTAAGGATTCGGAAGACCTAAGGAAATAAGTAGGTAAATAAAATCCTAGTGAAAATAATAAACAAACCTAAATAGAGAAAAAGAAAGAGTGATGATCGAATTGATGCGAATGGGACCGTAGTGTTTTGAACAAGTGGAGAAGACAAGCGGAAAGGTGATCGAGAGGTGTTAATTTTTTTGATGAAAATGTAAACTTATATGTCGAAGATGGGGACTTAGATGACGAAAATGTAGACGTTTAAAAAAGACAAATTTGATTTGATTTAAAAAAAAATAGAAATGTGAGGGGGATTAAAAGGCATGGACTTAATGGAAAATCTGAGTGGAATAGGGTAGGTGTAATTAGCGATAGTTAAGAGAACATGACCAAAATGTGAGAGTAAAAAAAAAATCAATGTGAGTGGGGAGATGATGAATGAATAGGCCTGTAAGTAAACCGAAATGTGACGTGATTGAGGAATGGTAGGTGAAGAAATTGGGGTTTGGAGCACTACTTGAAAGGAAAAGTGGAGTGTATAATTTTTTAGAAATGTATACATGTTGGAGAAGTGCAAAGAAAAAATTATAATTAGACCAAGGGGCTGCGTCCGATTAGCAGGTTGGAGAGGATAATCTTGATCTACAGTATAATGAAGGTCTTAAGGCGGTGTGGATAGGGACGGGTACATGGGGGTTCAGGGTGGACATGGAATGGGGAGGAGGGAATAGGGAGGGATTGGTTCAGGATACACGTATTTGAGGAGAGAACAGGTCCATGTGGAGGGGAATAGGGAGGGGTTGGATGGGGATATAAGTTTTTAGGAGGGCTACATGGAGAATTGGAGAGTGGTATGTGGAAGGCCGAGGTGGGTGGGAATGAAGGAATAACGCGTGAGTGAGGGTGGATATGGGTGATAGGATTAGATTCGAGTCAGGGGTAAGAAATGGGGTGTGGCCAAGTGGACGAAGAAGATGGGTCTCTGGGAGTCTAGTGGAAGGGAGAAAGGTGAGGTGTAAGAGGTGTTTCGAGTGGGGGAATCGATCAGAGCCGAGCTGAGGAAAGGAGATGTGTGGCAGGTTGGGAGTTAATAGAAAAGGGGATGTAGGATAGAGGTAGGCGGGGAGGTGTGGGTAGGTAGGTTAGGATATTTAAAGTTTGTTTTTATTTATTTAATAAATAAATATACATGTTGATAGCATTTAAAATGAAAAATTATAGAGATTTAAGAATTGAGATCTAAATAAATATACTTGCTAAGCGAGATAGTATATAGATATTGTTTTGAACAAAGATTTAAATGTATGCAAAAACTAAGTGATTAAAAATGTTGTTGTAAGTAAGATCTATTGTTGTTTTTGTTGTTTTTTTTTTTTTTGGAAAGATGTCTATTGTTGAGAAAGGAGATCAATAAAACATTAGATAAACTAGGATCTAGATATTTAGGGAAAACTAAAATTGATTAGTAAATAAGATCGATTTCCTACAAAATAATTATTGTAGCGAAAATAAATAAATAAATTCATTTTCCAGATTGGTTTCCCATGACAGTAGGGCGATAAGATAATGACTAGTTCATTTATTTTTACATATTATTATTGAATAATAAAAAGCAGTGTAAAAAAATAGAAGAGACGTGTATTGACAAATACTACTAACCCAATCAAAATGACAATATAGTATCCCACACAGAAATGGAGAGAAAACTAAAATGGAGAAAAAATTTGCCTTCCAAAATCGGAACCAAGAATTATTTGAAATGTAACCTCTGTGATGACCTTAGGATTGAATAGTTCCGCCGTGATCCATAAGTATCCAGATTAAGTGATAGATGTCCTTCTGCTAAACACCAAGCGCCAAGGAGATCAAATACAGGACAAGCATCATAGTTTCATTGTTGCTATAAATTGCAGATGTACCACAAGATACCACACAAAAGAATAATTTCCCATAGTGTGAAGGTTAACCAAAGAAGGCCATAAGGCACAGAAAATGAAATAATAGCAAACAATAATAAACAAAGAATGGATAAAACCACTAATTGGGAAATCAATGGTAACAGATCAAAAGTAATCGGGCATTCTAGAATGTAAGCTAGGAAAAATGCATTGATAAACAAGAAAGGAAAACACTAACAATAATACCTCCTCCTTTGTGATTCCGTAGCAAACCTCAGAATGGGCAAGGAAACATGGATGAGCCCTGATTGCATGATATGTAGGTTCTTTTCTCAAAACGTAGCAAGGCCTCCCTGCAACAAGATCTACTTACTTTGCACCAAATGGATAAAAGGATTATAGATTTTGGGTGTTTCAAGATGAGGCTATTTGAGCATTAGGATGAGGTGGAGGGATATTCTTTGCTCAAAGGATGCAAAAATTTAGACAGGGCATTCAATATTACTCTCTGTTTCTTAGAGGGGAGGGGTAAGGTTGTATTTATAGTTTGGGGAAGTGATTAACTTAGAGTAATTTAAGTAATCATGGTTTGAAAATGTGTGCAAGATTAGGTGAGTGGGGACCACGAAGAATGGGTGAGGATTTGAATTAGAAATTTTAATTCATAAGTGGAGGATTTTAGGTGAGTAGGGACCATGTAGAGTGGGTGAGGGATTTGATTTTGAATTTTTACTTCAATAGTAGAAAAACATGGAGAATAATGACATGTGGTAAGGATTAGGTTATTTTTAGATTTAAAAGGGATAATTAATCAAATGATATTTGATTAATTTTGAAGTGCATTTTTGTGGGAAATTAGGTAGGGGAATTAATTGATTTAAGACAGATGTGAAATTAGGGTGTCTACACCATCCATGTACATCATTTAAGAAATTTTGTTTCACACTACATGTTTCCTGTCCTAAACTGTAATTTTTTGTCACACTGTGTTATACTGCCCTAGATGACTTGTACAATCCTCATTCTTATTATCTTTAGACTCTAATTTTGAATTGAATATATTTATTGCATCGTTTTTTCTTCCTAGGGTTGTCATTATCATAATATTGCACCTATAGAAGGGTATATAAGTAAGTCAATATCACTTTATTACTATCTTAACACTCTTATATGCTATTATTTTAAATATCAATCCAAAATATTTCAAGTCTCTCCTATATATTCTTGAATTGGTTGCACATTATTATGATTATGCATTTCTAATTTTTAATTAATTAGATTATAATAATGTCTTATAAAAATCCCTACATCGTATATTGTTGTGTAATTTCCATAGCATAATTCAATTAAGGTGTAAACAAATATAAGAAGAAAAATAAAAGTATACTTGTGGAACAGGTCGCCAATATTTCCATGTGATAACATGAATCCATATGAAACATGTTCACGTAATAAATAGTTTGTAATTAATCTCCATGTGTTGAGAAATAGAGCACACACAATGATCCCCAAGTATAAAAGAACCAATATGGAAAACAAGTCCACATCTTACATTCTTTTCGGGTACTTGTTTAAACCCTAATTAGATTTTAGGTATTTAGAATGTTATTGTACAATAAACTAATAAGGGTGTAAGGATTAGAAATAGGTTGAATATTTTGATATAATTAACTTCCAACATCAATTATACACGACCATAATAATGCATTCAATCGTTAAATAATAAAGACAATTGATAAACAATAAACAAGTAGTTTAAAACTCTAGGGGAGAGATACATTTACCTATTAAATACTATTTTGAAGTGATTTGGGTAGTATTACATTGGAACATTAAGATCAAGATCTATAGATTCTATACTAAATATTATGGAACTAGCAAAAGAGAATGTTTAAGACTATATAGATTTTGTATAACCTAGGTAAGGGTTATACGGTCTAAGATATGAGTTGTACGTTTTTATACCAGGAGATAGTTAAGTTTGGTAAATTTATATGTGTTTATCTTTTCTATTAATGGTACTTGTTATGTGTCTCTCTTTCTCACACAACCTTGATATGAATTATGATGACCTGCGACAAAGTGGAAACCCTAGAAACTTGTAGAACCATTCATCAAATCATTAGCAAAAAAGGGTTAAAAACATGTGTGTGCATTTGAGGTTGGACTACTCTAGGTTTTCAAAATCCTAATTGTTGAACCAATCCCAATGTTACACTACATATCATTGCTATAAAAATCAAGCCTCATGTACCTCTCCTAATTGCTTATGTAAGTTTTTATAGATAACTGACCCATTAGGGGTGCCCTTTTTGTCTTTTGAGACCAAGATAACTTCCTAACTACATGGTATATATTGTACCCAATATGGTAGTCATCAAATATGGTGTGCCTCAACTATGTGAACTAATCCTTTTGTTAATTGATACCCTTATACATTTATTGGAATGGATTTACTCTTGTTATGACATGGCTCTATTAGTTTTACATACTTGTAGATGGAAGAAGCTAGACTCCTTCACCCAGTTGAGTGCTTAATACTTGTAGTAGGGACTGCTCTAGATGATATGTAACCAATTAAAAAATATTTAGGAAACCTATTCGTGCTCTTTGAATGATGTTTGCAATAGGATATTGTTAGAATGTTAGGAGAGTTATAATATAATAATAACTTGTTTATATAGTCTCTTGTAGGTGAGATAGTCTAATAAGACCAACCCTATGAGGATGAAATAACCAAAGAATGATTTGAAATTGAAAGAAGAGTCAATGTTTATGAAGGGTAAATATTGTATAGATTACCAAGAACCAGAACCCACGTCCTGACCCTTATGAATGGTCTTGGATAGGAGTCAAAAATGGCTAAATTGAGATTTATGTCATGAATATCAAATGTTGTATGTTTATTTTATGAGATTATATTCAGAAAATTGATGGCATAGAATCATATAAAGATAAGTAAGCGTTATAATGGCTAGAAATATGAGGTGATTGGATTTTGGATGAGAGCATTTGTATTAGCAAGGAACAAGGTCAAACTAGGCATTTAAAAAGGACAAGTTACCAAATTTTAGCATCTATATTTCTCCACCCTTGAAGTTTGTAATTGAAAAATTACATACTTAAAGGAATAACATACCTAAATTACAAACTTTTTTCCTTCACTCAAAGAGGCTTCATTATGTCTTGGTGTTGGAATGATCCATTATGAAACCTAACACATAGATTGTAGTAAATTTCTATGATAGAAACTATAATTTAACTCAAAATATAGATAATGCATTATAACTTTGAACAATGCAAAAATTATGCTAAGGATATATAAAACATGGAAGGAATACACTTGTTCATTTTGTAGAGGGAGGATCTCCTTGTTAGAATTTGAGGATTCCAATAAATACGGATTTAATCAACTTACATATTATATATTGTTACAATAAATATTTAAATAAACATTACATCATAATATAGGTAAATAAATAAATACTTACATGAAATAAATAACACAGGTGACACATTATTTATAATTTAAAACCCCAATAGGGTAAAAACCAATTTGAAAATAACATTTTACTGCAGAGAACTTATTTTACATCCAGTAAAATCACTTCCTCCTTTGAAACCCTATTTACCAAAGGTAAAACCAAATCACTTGATTTGCACACCTTTGATATATTTTCCGAATATATCAAATGAGGACCTAAATTTCTTTTTTATATAAGGTGATTGGGTATGTCTCCCAACCCACATTTTCAACCTAAAATGGTTGACACACACCTAGGTTTATAATATATAATATTAAAAATATAATCATTTCATGATATTAAATATTTAACCTAAATTATATACCTAGGTTAGCATATTTAATAATAAAAATATAAATATTTCATATTATTAAATATTAACATATATATTAGTGATGGGCCCATATACATTAAGGGTTGGTCAGACCACTTAATCATTATGTTCCAACACTCCCCCTTAATGTTAAGTGGGATAACATAACATATGCCAATAGATTACCTGCTCGTGGTACACTACAGGATTTACAATCCTTAAACCATAAAGGTTTTAGGCTAGCATATCGGTTGAAGGAATTATAACACCTTCATCATACTCAACTTACCTTTTGGTACAAAAGGATTTGGAATCCCAAATATCATCCCATGATCAGTGGATAAGTATGATTTGTGAGTTTTACATGTTCTCACAGGTTCTCATAAAAGGTTATTAAACCCAAGCATATATGAGCCTTTTATAACCAAGGACCTCCTTAACAATATGCTTGTACTGGATGTTTACTAGTAAACTCAATAGCACTAAAGAGTTTACTGAAGACTGCCTTTAAGATCTTTCTACACTTCTTTCTAAAAAAGAAGACGAGGAGGTATGCGTGCCCGAAGGCTTTTTTTTACACTTTCCTGTAGGTATTTTACAAATGCCCGAAGGTATTTTTACAAAAACTAAGTTCATTAGGAGGTGACATTTTCATGCACACTCCCCCTCAATTGCAACTCTGACAATTCAAGATTTTCACGAAAGTGACAAAACTTTACAGCACTTAGGGACTTTGTGAAGATTTCAGCAACCTGCTCTTCAGTCAACATGAACTTGAGATTTATCTCATCACTTTACACCTTCTCACGGGTGAAGCATATATGTATCTCAATGTTCTTCATCCTCTGATGTTGAACTTGATTCTTAATCAATATTAATACAACTCTGACTACCACATAGAAGAGAAATACTTCCTTTAGCTTCCATGTGTATCTCTACCAATAACCGTTGCAGTCACATGGCTTCTTTACTTCTTCCATTATACTTATCTTTCTCGGTAGAAAAAATGGAGACTGTTGATTGTATTTATTGTTCCAAGTAATGGTTCCTACACCAAATAACTTGAACACATATCTAATATATTTTCTAACACAACATCAGTATGGTTAGAATCATAAAATCCATATAAGATAACATTTTCATTCTTATTATAATGCAACCCATAATTGATTGTTCCTTTCAAATATCTAAAAATTATTTTTTACAAGATTCTAATGATCTCTAAAAAAGGTTCCTGCATAAACCTTAAATTAATTCCTACTATATAGGAAATATCTGATCTAGTTATAGTTAGATAAATCAAACTATCAAATAATAACGTATATAAAATATGATCAACCTTTTTCATATTCAGATTTAAGATCAATATTTATTCCAACTTCCATTGAAGTAGAAAATGGTTTCTAATCAATCATAAAAAAAAATTTCAATACAATGGTTGCATATTGTGTTTTGAAAAATAACAATAAAATGTTTATCTTGAAATATAACCATGCCAAGAAAATGACATAAGAGACCTAAATAAGTCATTTCAAAGTATTGTTTCAATTTTTCTTTAATTCCACAAATTAAAGTAGAATTATCACCAGTCATAAGCAAATCATCAACATATATACAAACAATGATAATATGTGATCCTTCTTACTTAATGAATAGATCATTATCAGAAGAACAATTAACAAATCCTAACTGTTTAAAGAAAGAATTAATTTTCACATACCAAGCTCTAGGAGCTTTCTTTAAACCATACAAGGATTTTTTCAATTTATAAACATAGTTTTCTTTACTAGTTTCTTTAAATCCTTTAGGTTGAGACATGTAAAGTTCTTCTTTTAAATCACCATTCAAAAAGGCATTTTTCACATCCATTTGGTAATTTCCCACCCAAATTAAGTGGTAATTGCAAATAAGGCCCTAACAACACTCATTTTAGCTACAAGAAATGTCTCAACATAATCAATACTAGGTTTCTGAGTGAAACCTCTAGCAATAAGTCTAGCTTTATGTTTGTTAATACTACCTTCATCATTATATTTTACTTTGTATATCCACCTAAACCCTATAATACTTCACAGCTTAGGTTCATACAAGGTAATTAATGCATGGTACATATGATGGCTTCTGGTCATTTTGCTAATGTTAATAGGATTTGAACTTTCTAACATAGATTGAACCTAATTTAATTTCTTATCTAGGGAGATAAGAGTTTCAGAAACATTTATAGCATCAAAACATCATCATGACCATTTACTAAATCAGAATCAAAACCATCATTTATAAGCATTTAATGAAGTAACTTCAAAAGAAGAAGACAACACATGTAAACCTTTCACTAGATTATATCTATACATTTCGTATAAGCTTCAATAATTAACATGTTCTAACCTTTCATGTCTAGTTTTGAATTATTCGAACTCTAAGATATAAAATAAGATGCAGAAGAGAAATCATAAAAAATAAACAGACCATTTCTTTGAATTCCTTTAGCTATTGTACTTTCATTACTATCCTTGATATACCAAGTATCCTTCATGTATGGATTCTAGTTGTGTCCATACCTCTTTTGGATGTTAGATATTACTAATGTGTAGAAGGTACTCATCGTTAACATTGCGTAAAATCATAGAAAGAGCCTCTTACATTCATTGCAAGAATGCATTCATGTTATCTACAGTTGCTTGACGACCGGTGGGAGCAACCTCAGATCCAGAAATAATCGTCCAGAGTTTCCCCGCCATAAATTCTGTTTTGACCCAAATGTTATAGTTGGTTTCATTCAAGATCTGGGTTTTGTCAAGATAGAAATAGTTGGACGTCATTGTTTTCCTAAACATGTAAAACACACCCCATTATAATATAAAATGTACCACAGAGTTAGATACATATTTATCGATACAATGCATACTAATTAACCTATCATGATCAAAATAATAACCTGCAATATAAAGGGCTCTGCATTATACCCTATATTTATATAAAAAATATTTTTGACCATATAGAAATGAAGAAGAGACCCCTAAGAATGCATAACAACATCAAATTTTTGAAAAAAATAAATATAGGCAAAAATCTGGCCAACTTAAATTTGATGTTTAAATGACCGTCAAAATAGCTTATTTTTTAGTCTATCGTGACGGTCATCTGAGTGTCAAGTTTAATGAAGTCAAAAATTGTTGTGTATTTCCAGAATGTGAAATTCCATAATTTTTTCTTCTTTATAATATTAGGGAGGTTATATTTTAACACATTATAATAACCTATTATAATTTATAATGTAAAAATATATACATTTTTTTTTAAAAAAAAGAGGTATATAGTTTATAGAATGTAAATAAAAAACAATATATAGTTCATAAAAATTATAAACTATAGTATTTTTTTTATATAAAAAATACATAACCCTTATTAAAGGGGTTTAAAGGATATAAACCAGGTTAAAAGAATTTTACAAGGTGCAAGTAGATTTATGAGAGTATAGATTAACTTGCATATTTTACAAAGGGGACAAGTAATTTCACCCGACTAATGAAATAAATTCAAATCCCTATTTTCATGAACCTTGTCTCCTCCCTTCATTTACTCTTAATTTTACCATGCACACATTTAAAACTATGGAAATATTACAAAATATTTTATAGAATTCTTACAAGCTAAAAACTTTAAAACTTTTATGTGGCTATAACTACAAATATTTTAATAAATATTTACCATAGGGACACATGTTAGGTTTTATTTAATAATTATTAAGATTTAAAAAGTAATCCCTTCATGGCAAAGCAATAAACACAGGCCCTCTTACTAAAAAAAGTAAGCACTTAGGTTTTTTTTTTAAAAACATATATAAACCAAATCTAATTAAATTTATTTTTTAAGCGGTTTAAACTAACCATATATATACTATGATTCAAACTTAGATTTGTTTTTTTTTTAAAACTATATATGCCTAAATTTATAAGTTAAGTTTAAATATGATTTAAACTTAGGCTTATCTATTGACTCTTCCCTCAATCCCATGTAATCTTAATATGGTTTAAGGCTTTTAATATATATATATATTTTAAACTATATAAATTTTAATATGTTGTTTATATAAATTATTATATAAACCTTATTCTATATTACATATATTTTTATTTAAAAATAAAAATATAGTTTTCAAATTATATAGGATATAGTTATAGATTAACTATAAACTATAGTTTTTCAAATCGAATCCTTTTAGATCATGCAAATAAATATTCGAAGCCCCTTTCACCTATGCATACATCAATCTTCAAACAAACATTAATTCCATATAATTTACAAAATGTAAATGAAAGTAAGAATCATATCATATTACATATCCCCCCTAAAAAATTAGAGATTTAAAATTGAAAAACCCTAAAAAATTTATCGAGAGTTTAATCTTAATTTATTTAATTTACCTATCTCTGTTACCATGTTAGAATTTGAGGATTCTAACAAATACGGATTTAATCAACTTACATATTATATAATGTTACAATAAATATTTAAATAAATATTACATCATAATATAAGTAAATAAAGAAATACTTACGTGAAATAAATAACACAGGAAACACATTATTTATAGTGGAAAACCCCAATAGTTTAAAAACCACTTTAAAAATAACCTTTTACTTCAGAGAACTTATTTTATATCAAGTAAGATCAGCGCCTCCTTTGAAACCCTATTTATCAAGGGTAAAACTAAATCACTTGATTTGCACACCTTTGATATATTTCTCGAATATATCAAATGAGGACCTAAAGTCCTTTTTATATAAGGTGATTGGGTATGTCTCTCGACCCACCTTTTCATCCTAAAATGGTTGACACATACACCTAGGTTTATAATAGTTAATATTAGAAATATAATAATTTCATGATATTAAATATTTAACCTAAAGTATATACCTAGGTTAGCATATTTAATAATAGAAATATAAATATTTCATATTATTAAATATTAACCTATATATTAATGATGGACCCATATACATTAAAGGTTGACTAGACCACTTAATCATTATGTTCCAACACTCCTTTTGTTACCATGCCTTGGAGAATTATAATTTTCCTTTGAGATCTTGGAGGATTGGGTGTGAACAGCCCCACATATGATATAGTAGAGAGGAGGAAGGATTAGAATATGAAGAGCCAATGTGCTTCAATGCATTCCCCATTTGGTAAATTTAAGAGAGAGGAGGAGATCTCATTCTATGAAGTTTATAGTTTTTCTTTGACACTTTCCTTTTTAGGTAAGCTAGTCAAATTAGAGGATATGGCATTCTATGATTATTTATTTGATGCTTTCTGCAAAACCTATGAACCACATTGTCGTAGAAAAATCTAGGATCAATTCACTCTATTTTGAAAAAAATCTAATAAGGAATGGACATTGTCATACACCCATATAGTGCTACTGTTCTTGAATTGATTATGTATAATTTTTTTAAAAATAAAGGTAAAAGGAGGCCCATGCCCCTAAACCCATTTTGTAATTACACTATAAATAACCTCATGAATAATAAATGAATTACCCACGCCCCATGTAATCTGATATGAAATGTTCCATATGTGTTTGTAACTGTGTAAAAATGCTATAAAACGTTGATAGAATATGTAGAAACTTCCGTCTGTCTAAGAATGTATGCAAAGGTCAAAACCATATGACGGTCCTGACTGTATTGTATTATTTTTACTTTGTTTGAATTTTGCAACATTATAGTATATGTGACCTTTTCTAAGGATATGATCCCTATGAAAAAAAATCATATATCAAGTAATTTGTATGTAGCATATAGAAATACCTTGTTCAATACCACCTCTTTAAGGCTCATGTGATACAAAAATTTGAGCATGTAGTTCAAAAGAATTGATGTGTACCCATGTGCCATATGTTTCATAAGCTACATAGAATCACATAGAATTCTGAAGTTATGGCCACACATAAGAATATATACCTGCAAAATGAGTTGTGCATGGTGGAAACCATTGCACATGGTGGAAATCATAGAATGGAGAATAATAAAGAAGTAATCATACATGTGTAAACAAAATATTAATACCATATAATAATAGCAATCATGTCATACCCAATAGTAAAATAAGTGTAAAATCAACATAGTAGTCATATCAAAAGCCATAGCTAAAATATCTTTGTAACAATCAAATTAATCTAGCAATAGAAAATTAATAAAAACAATAATATGCAGTCAAGTGAGTAGAAAAATGTATAAACACAAGTGTATCATAGATCTACAAATATGGGACACCCACAATGTCACAATACAATTGCAATAGAAGGAATATAGTGCAACAATAAGGGAAGTAAGTACATACACATAAAGTAGGCATGAATCTACAAAACACGGGACACCCACGGGTGTCACAAGAAAATAAGGCCCTTAGGTTGTATAAAGAAAACAATCACATCAATGTAAGATAAGAAAGAAATCAATTGAATCCATGTTGTAAGAAATCAATGAATTAATTTGTATAAACAAGTAGTGATAACTGTATATAAAGTAAGTATAGAAAATAGTAATACTAATAATGGATATAGCAAGATATGTTAGCACTACACAAAACATGTGTGTTATTCTTTTTGATCCAATAGAAATAAATAAAAACTATGTATGCAATTAATCATGATGAAGAAGATGTAAATTATCATATACAGAAGACAAAATCCCCTGAATAGTGTAGAGGTATACCCCTAATAGAGTAGTGTAAAAAATCAAGCTAGCTTCGATCATCGTGTATCAATCTATGAGTTTCCTGCATCAATCTCATGATACCTTATGAACACGTGTGTGTAAATAATATATATATTATTTATCACATCAATATAACCATCATCATGTAGAAAGTAACACGATAGATTAACAAACTAGAATAGGTCCTAATTTTGTATATTTGTTCATACATGATTTTTTTGTACTATGTGATTATTTGAATGTGTTTGTAGTATTTTGAAAGTAAAAATGTCATCCAGTAAGGTAATTATTTTAATTTTTAATTTTTTCGACAATGTCCTGGATGGACAGACTAAAAATGATAATTTGACTAGATATTTTGACTTTGACTGCAAATCCCTCATATTGGAAAAATAGATGTAAAACATGTCGTGTAACGATCTATGGAGAAGTCATACAAATATGCCAAAAAATGACACTGAGAAGACTCAACTATGAGAGGTTTAACTAACCATGTAGAATAATGAAATAAAATCACCAGGTTGACATTCGATAACTGTTACGTACTCGACTCTTGGTGTATACAACTCTCATAATGACTGAGGAGGAGGCATATATATGGGTGTATGACATAAGTATACTACTTTGATAAAAACATAGATAACATACTTGTAGACCTAGAACTTAAACAATATAAATAGTCTACATAATCTGTAGGTCCAATATATGATCGTTTGACCATCTATGAATGGGATTCCCCTAATTGTGACCACTTGATATTTAGAAATCTAACTTAACACAATGGTGTAGTATATATAGGTACGTTTGTAAATGTGCGAATCCAATGAACAACCTAGACCTATGTGGATAGATGGACATACTAATTAAACTAATCGAACACATACTAAAAAAAATTATTTCTTTTATAGCCCTATGGGATTTCTTTAGAGGACTAGTGGAATAGTAAATCATTATTGAGATCTTGAGCCTCCAAGCCTAAAAAACAATAGGACTCAGGTTACATCAAAAATGTTTTTCATATCTATCAGACACATTAATATTTCTACGTTAACCATGTGTAACAATATCCCTCCAACACTACAATCTTAGTCCAATTGAACTTGACACAGTGCCATAGTGTATCAGAGACAGACCCATGCGATGCATGCAAAACCATCAAAGGATCATGAGTTGTATGAGTAGTATATGATGATGAATAACTCAAGGGCTAATCAGTTGGATCTACCAAATATGTTATCATGCATGTGGTGGACATAAGAAAACATGATAAGCATTGTGTAAGTCCAGGCTTGTGATTTTAGGAAATTTGACCATGTATGTAATAGTTGAATTCTAGAACTGTCATTAGCCCTATACATCTTCATAGATACAAAGATTAGGTTGAGATGTAGTCTCATGCATGGAGGGTGATAAACTAGGGTGTCTTTTGTGGTTGGGTGCAACTTCTAGTCCTTTTGCTGAGTCCTTATGCCTCCCTAAATGGAATGTGTTGTATGTCTCAAATTCTCACAGAAAAAACTTTCTAATGAATTCACTCGGATGACATGCAGACAAAGTGGATACCATAGCAAAACTGTAGAGCTCCTATAAATCAGAGAAGTTATCCAAAAACTACCCACCTAACTCATTCTATTTGCGTGTGTGTGTACGTGGTTAAGGCTATACTACTATGGATGTTCACACACTAAAATCTATTAAATTAATCTCATTGTTGCACATTAATATCATCATTTCCTAATAAACAATAGTATTAATATTGATCTCCTTAAATCCTAATACACCTGTGTTAGCTTAACCAACCCATTATGTTATGGTAGTGACCTTAGTGGCTTTTAAGCTCATAATATATTAATGGCCTAATTTGTTATATGGCTAATAGAAGTCTAAGCTCCAATGTATTATGTCGTGGCAGATACCTAGTGGCTTCTAAGCTCAAAATATGTTAATTTAACCCTTGTGTTAAATCCATACAATACCCCTTGTACTAAGGTATACAATTATTTTCTTATTGTCATAAAATGGCTCTATCATCTTGGATGCTTGTAGATGGATGAAACTTGAGGCTCTTTGACCTAGTTGACCGCTAAACACTAAACATCAAAATTTTATTTGGGAGTACCTTATATGATGTGAATACATACATATCTAGCATATATGTAGGAACCCTGTGTATGTGCTTTATGTGTGTGATGTGTGTGTGTAATGTAATCCTGTGTAATAATGCTAGTGTGTGCTGTAATGTGTGTATCCCTCTCAAGGGTATGTAGTCTGCTATAGGCACTATGGCTCCGCTAAGGATAGTCCAATAGGAATCCGATAAAATTACCCAAAGAATGATTTAAAAATGAACTAAAGAAATATGGGTAATTGTAAGTTATTTAGGATCGTGCAAGTCAATGAGATTTAGACCCGGATAGTTTTTACCCTTCTGTATGACAATTTAGGAAACTTAGAGATAATGGCCAAGACAGCTATAATAATGATTTTTTAGTAATGATGAGATCATACTGTCTTGTATGCTTTAACAGATGTTAGATAATATTTCTTAGAGGTGATTGATGATCATGTTTATAATGTTGTGGTATTATAAATATAAATTATATAATCCTTGCCTAGAAAACAAGAGAAAAATCAAACCATGAGCATTTTTCTTAGGCCCAAGGATAAAAGTTTGTTTCAAACTGTAGGCATTAAATTAAGTGATAAGTTAGCCAAATGTGACTGTCTAAGCTAAAGTGCTCAAGTTTTCAGCCATGGGAGATAGACTTTTGTATCCCAACAACCACTAGACTGGACAACTATCTATCATGATTCGATGTATTCTGATGAGAGAAGTGGATCAATCTAATTCTCCAAAAGATTCAAATACAAAAACAATGAATAAATATGGATTCTTTGACCAATCTTAGATGACATACATCTATGGTGAAAATATAATATTTGGTATTAATATATTTAATTAAAACTCCATCTTTCACAAATAGCATAGTGTATGCCAAGGTGGTGTACAAATATTATTAGAGATGCTTATATAAAATCTATTATTCTTTAGTTTCACATTTAATTCAAAACCAATAACTCACAATAAAGCAAGAGAAGAAATCAACATGTCCCTAAAGAATATAGTTATTTAAATAGATTAATTGAAAAAGTTTTGATAATCGCTAGGTTCAAAATCTTGGAAAGTAGCCACGGAGGATGAATTTCAGTCCTTGATCAAAAACCAAAACATGAAAGCTTGTATATCTTCCACCTAGAAAGAATCTAATTGGTTGCAAATGGATTTTCAAAACCAAATACAAGGTATATTTTAGTAATGAAAAAATTAAAAATTAAATAGCTCGACAAAGGGGTGTGCAAAAATAAAAGACATTGATAATGAGGAGACATTTTATCCTACGACTAAGATCACAAAAATTGGGATGATGTTTTCTCTAGAGATGCACAATTCATACAGAAAGTCCACCAAATGGATGTAAATATTTTCTTTCTCAATAGTGATCTTCAATAAGAAGTCTACATGACACAAAAACAAAGGTTTTTTCACCCCAAAAATGGTACATCAAGATTGATGAGCACCTCATTCAAAATGGATTTAATATAATCATTATGATTATAATATCTACCTAAAAAGAAATCAGGGATGTGGTGATTGTAATAGTCTATGTCAACAATCTAGTAATCACTGGAAATCCAATGGCTACGATTGATGAAACAAAGGAAAAAAAATTAAAATATCATTTGACATGACATATCTCTAGGTTATCAATTATTGTCTCGGATTGAAATCATGGAAGAAAGAGAATTACATCTTTTTATTCAAATGAATTATGTTGGAAGGAAATGCTCAAAAAAATTATAATGGAAAAGTTAAAACCTATCTATTCACCTATGGAGGCAAGGCCTTAGTTGTCTCAATTGGATCCATTACCATAAGTGAATGCAAATATCTATTAACAATTTATTGGGAGTCACATTTACTTGCCTTTACTAGGCCATATATTAGTTATGTAACAATCTACCTTTCTTGATTCATGTAATATCCTAAAGAAAGTCACTGGAAAGAAGGGAAACTAATATTGAGATACATCAAAGGAACAATTGGCTTTGGCTTGGAATACAAACAGATTGACCAATTTTTTTTTATGGGATATAAAAATTTAGGCCATCCTAGAAACATTGATGATAGGAAGTCCACTTGTAGATATGTATTTTCATACAGTTCTAGTATTATATCATGGGGGAGAAAGAATAAATATGTTGTTTCTCATTATTCTACTAAAGTAAAATATCATAATATAGGAGTTATCTGCAAAGTGATATGGCTACGTTGCATTCTTGAAAGTTTTGGTGTTCCAAAAAAGTAGCCTACTGGATTGCACTAAGATAATGAATGTTTGATAAAAATTGTTCATAATATAATATTTCATGAATGTACCAAGTAAATTTAAGTACAAATTCATTACATACACAAATGTTGAAGAACACAACATATAGGTCCAATTTTTCCCAACAGAGGAACAACATGCATGATCTTCACCAAATCTTCTCTATGTGAAAAATTTGAGCCTATCAAAGAACCCTTCACTTGTTCACTTGAGATCATGTTGAATTAAGGGGAATATGATAGAAATATAATTAAGTTTTATTTTGTATAGTTTAATTCACCATAATTTGCATGTGTTTAATGTGTTGATTAGGTGTCTTTAGTAGTATTGTTTCACTTGTACAAGGATGTTGTGACATCATGTTTAGTTTGATTAATTCATTGTATTTGAAACATTACTCATTCTATTTTGGGTATGTTTTGACACTTATTGTTAATCAATAATAATGGTGTATTCATCTTGTAACTCTACTCTATAATATCTACAAATATTGCATCATGTTTTTGCTTAATATAATGTTCATATTTGTTGTGCAACTCTCATTAAGTTCCTATCCACTTTCATGTTTTCATCAAGTGCTTCAAAGATAAATTTTGCCATGAAATCAAAAGGGGTCATGTAAACAGAAATATTTAACTTAATCAATGTATGTGAGGATGGTGTTGGAATGGTTCAATATCCAAGACAACAAACCAGTGAGTACATCTTTTCTTATTGGTCATAAACTCTCAACTAAACAATGTTGAAAGACACAAGACGAGTTGGAAGACATGGTACGAGTTCCATATTAGAGTGTGGTGGGAAGCCTGATGTATGTAATGGTATGAACAAGACCTAACATTATACATGCAATGGGAGTAAGCGAATGTATAGAAAATTTGGGTTAGGAGCAATGGATTGTAGTAAAGAAAATGTTTGGGTATTTGCAAAGAACTAGTGATCATGTTTTTTTCTATCAAAGGAATTCCATTGGTGCAAGAAAATATGTGAGTCTACATGGTTTTCTGTATTATAACTAGGGTGGAGATCTTGATCTATGAAGATCCACCAGTAGAGATATATTCAACTTGTTAGTTTGAGCGATAAGTTGGATGAGAAAGTTTCAAGTCAAAGTTGCAATATCCACCATAGAGGCTAAATACATGGAAAATACACATGCATGCAAGGAAGAAATTTGGCTTTAAATGTTGTGTGCATCGATTAATTTTTATCAAAGTGCGGTAAGGATAGATTGTGTCTCACACAGTGTAATTTTTCTAACAAAAAATCTAGAGTATCACTCTCAAACAAAGCACATTGATGTGCAATATCATTTTCTAAGTGAAATGGTGGATGATATCTCAGGTGTTGTTAAAAAAAAAGTGGAGACAAAGGTGAATGTGGTGGATTCATTAACCAAAGAAAACTGAGAAGTATACTTTTTATTTTATTACAAATATACTTTTTTTTGTGATTTAGTTTATGGCATACACATTGCCCTAAATATCAACACTATGATAAAACACGATATCAAAACAATATCAAAGAAAAATGCTCAAAAAAATTATTATAATTTTATTGTTTAACATTGGGCATTGTTGAAGCTTGAAGCCTCTAATGTTAATATATTTAGATAAGATTTGTGAATATCTTGGTTAACATGTGCTAGCATATATGATGATGACAAGACATGTAACCCTTTTAGGTCAAATTGGCATATTCAAACAGGAGATTTATTTTATCCATAAGCTATATGATAAATTATCCAAACTTTTTGATCCACCTATCAGATGTTCTCAAATCAAGTTAAATATTGTACCATCATTTCTTATACCTTCAATTGTTTTCTTGATCCAAAATTCTAATGGTAATCTGTTTACTTTGACTTAAACTTGGAATGAGTGTGATTGTTGGATTGAAATTTGAAAAATGTAATATCAACTCCTCTCGAACATACATTTGGGTTGAAAGTTGAGTTTCCATTTCCAAAGAGCCAAAAATTTGTAGCCCAACCATAAGGCATATTACACCTTATAGAGTCAATAGAGGGTTGGATGTTAACTTTGACAAGGGGATACAATATCTCAGAAAATTATGTTTATAATACCACTTTTATGTCTTAAATCCCATAAGATAATGATGAACACAAAAACTTAAAGACGAAGACAATATTGAGAATTCAATACTTTTTAAAATGGGTGTTTCTATGTATATGAACATACTTAATTCCTTAATGGGATTTATTTTTTAAGAAGGGAAAGATACTATTGTTATTACACATGGTTTAGCAGTCAACACATGTTTTAGATATATAATTGTATATTTTTCCCATTTTGTTATTGGAGGGAGTTGGAATATAATTAAATTTGTCTTTTAATAAAATCATTTCACACTACAAAATATTGTTTGAATGTGTTGACATGTGATGACTATTGTTACATCCTAGGCCATACCTTGTTTTCTTGTGTAACCATTTACCTGAATTTTTATCAAATGGAAAAGTTTCTCATGTCTTAGAATTATTGACACAAATAGGGAGGTAGATAGAAGCAACATTGAACAATTTTTTGTATGGTAAGGAACTTACAATGTTAGATAAACAAGTTAAAACATTCAGCATAAATTTTTTGAAAGTCTTGTATGTCAAGTATAAAAGCATTATTTTACGAATGAAAATCGACAGGGTGATCTTCAAGTCGCACTCGGCTTCCGCAGGTCGTGTCGGGATAGCCGATGTATGAAGTTTTACGAATGGCTACAAGTAGTAAAATATAGTGAATGTTTGATACATAGATCAAAATATATGGAGATGGGAGGAACAATATATCAAGGAATGACAATGATGTCCTCGTAACATGCAATATCGAGATATTCTCATCAAGGGCAAAGAAGGCCCTTCTAACCTGAATGGGTCTAATGGATGGGTATGAAAGAACAGCCACACAAAGACTCCAATCGATATCGATGCTCTGTAGATATCATATCCACTTAGTTGTGTGATATGTGGAAATCCAATTGAGTGCCTTATATTGATGTCCATACAAGGTCATGGAATAAATGAGAGGGGCATGGTTTTTCTAGATCTAAATTGGATTGGTTAACTAGTTTGGTTCAAAACTCGTAAAAGATCTATAAGTCGTCTTCAACATTCAAGAATGTTTAGCTATCTGAGGTAATATCATGTGGTAGATGCGGGGATGTGTCTAAAGACTAGTGAGTGTAATCCTAGTTTCTAATGTCTATTTGAGTAATTTTGAACCATTTGCTTATGGGTGACCCGTAGGATCGCAACCATAAAATCTTTTTGGATGTTGTGGTCCGGTAATGGTCATGTGTGCATTTGAAGTGGTCCACTCTATGAAATCAAACAACAATCTAATCTAAATGAAACAAATACTACACTATGTATTTTTATTTTTTTTATATAAAAGAAATAAAATAAAGAAAAGTAACTAATCTAATAAAGTAAACATCTTTCTGTATTTTATAAAATAACAATATGCCTACAGAAGAAATGATGGAATTTCTTCGACTCTAACTTAATAAATCCTACAAACTAATAAATAACCACATGTAGTTGTCTTATCTGTGCAGAATAAATATAATCTATTATAAACAATTAAAGCTTCTCTAAACTATGGATATAAACTAAATCCTCTACTCCACCTCAGAGGCATGGGAATAAATCAAATCTTCTCATAAGATTTTCTTCACCCTACAATTTCCTCGACAAAACTAAATAAGATTTTTATGAAGGATCTTCTAAATAAAATGATACTTCAATTTATTTATAAATTAATAGAGAAGCTTTCTTCTAGAATCACCTCTTTGTAAATCTATAGAGATAGGTAAATGAAGCTATCTACCCCAAGAAAGCTTATTTTGAAGGAAATGATCTACTATAACTATTCAATGATTACAATAACGAAAATGCCTTTTTTACTGTAGTAAATAAGTATGCATACAAATTTCACAAACAAAGAATTAAATAAATGATGAAACCCAAATACAACCCCAAGCTGGTAATTGTAGTGCCATGTAGCAATCCAATTGTGGTGTGACTCTTATGTCCCCTCAGTATTATTTTCTGTCCTTTGGTCTCCATGTCGATTCCAAGAAGCTGGGTATGTAGAGGAAGCTAGAAGAAGGCATTGAAGAAAGTAATGGCTTACTGAGAAATCTGGTGGAAAAGAAAGAAGAGGAAGAACAATGCAAGTGAACATATCATTGATTGTGTAATCTCTAATCAAGATTGTAGAAACATAACATAGCAATATACGAGAAAATTATCTTTCTTTTTTCTTTAGAAGAAGTGATGGTTTTATAAAAGGTTAGCTAGGGAAATGTGCACTATCACAATTGGTAGCTATGGGAGTTCCACATCAACAGCATGAAGGGGGAGTTAAATAATCAATCAAAAATCACAAGTGGAAGAGGAGGTTGAAACAAACCAGTCAATCTTGAAATTATCAATAAATTGATTCAAAAACATGTGCTAAAAAGTGAATTGGAATGAAGTAACATGCATCTAATTCACATATGAAGAGTTTTGGAAAATTCACATGAAACTGCCACCCTGTGTAGGGTAGGAGATTACGCAACCTCCACCCTGTTAGGGTGGAGGTTATGAAGCAACCACTTAGACAGGGTAGAAGTTGCGTAACCACCACCAAAGTAGGGTGGCATTTTCTCAACTAGAGGTCAAAAAATAAGGAAAAACATGGTAGAAAGCCAAGGAAAAGCATGTAATGGCTAACTGAGGTAAACTAGGATACAAATATAAGTTATGAAGAGGCTAACGCGATCTCGAACACCTTTGATAAAATACATGAATCATCATTGGGGAATTTTAAACCATTTTCCAACAATGTAGCATGTGTAAATTTAGGTGCGTACATATTGCCCCCTCACAGAAGCATTTTATCCATGAAGAGACATAAAACATAGAGTCCAGAGTATGGTGTTCCAAAAATGGGGAGTTAGAAGTCTAAACCTGACATGCTTGTGTGCCTAAATGCCAGCCAGCAAAGCTTCCGCTACTTACCTGTAAGACGAAAATATAAACTCAAGTGCAGATGGATATGATATCAAAAAATAAACACTAAGACAAAATGACAAGAGGAATTATTGTCTGCGTGGGGATAGAAGTATACCTCCACTAGCACTCTAGCCCTACAAGGCATATACACTCAAAATAAATTTAAAGATAAAGCATATATATCCAGCTAAAACCATTCAATATCAAATTCATTTCCACATATCCTCATTGTGATTTTGGAGCTCTGGATTAACGATCACTATTTTGAGAGTGAGTATAGTCAAAATGATTTGCATGATGACGACCGATCATGGTCCCTGTGAGTGAGTGAACCAGTAGTGCAAAGATAAAGCTTAGTATTTTATCATTTGTTTATTTGAAACCTTAAAAATGTAAAATTTTGAAAAATCTACACCTACGGGGGTAATTTTTCAAAATTTCTTGAGTTAAAATGCTCTCTAGGGGGTCGCCTAAGTGGGTCTAGGTTTTTTTTTTAATCTAAAATGGTCAATTTTTGTCATTTTTGGGTCAAATGGGATGACGGTTTGTCCATTTCTGGACGTGCAACCGCTTCCCTACATAAGTGGGTGGTTGTGTAACCACTGCGATATTATGCAACTTTCACCTTGTACAGGGTGGCAGTTTCTTAATTGTCAAGGATCAAAACCTTATTCGATTAACTTAGATGAACTTTTTTTGCTTTTCAGTTGTTTTATATTGTTTTTGACAAGCTTATGCCTTGAGACATGTTACTAACTTGATCTTTTTCTTGTTTTGGTAAAAGTAGAAGGATTTATACATTTGTTGGAGCTTGGTGAGACTGTAGTTATTGGCTTCCACTAGGAAGTATTGCTTAGTCTGACGCAAGCTGGGAAGGGATTTATTACATCTAGGATGGGTTGTGCAGGATCTCTCAGGTGCCACACATAACACTGAGTCAACCATATTTTAGGTGACATGTTGTCTTATTGGGATGTTGACTCGGAAAACCTTCTAGTTTCCTAGATGTTAAGGGAGAGTGGACCATTACTCTCAAGGATGTTCTATAATATTCTCAGTGCATATCTATGACTGGTAGATAGTTGGCATTAGAGAAAGCTTATCTAGTTTCGTATAGATATTGGTCATCTTATATGGGAGATGATAGGGTGTTCCCAATGTGGGTGCCAAACAAGGTATGCATTGGCTATTATCAATTTCTTCCACACCTATTCTCACTCTCTGCAAGGCCATCATTGGTATCTTCACCTCATGCATTTTGTGGGATACAAGGGTAGGGTTAAGATCTTGTACTATTGGGATCTTGTTATTATGGCTATTGAGAACCACAGAAGTTTTTTTTGCTTGGGGTGTGGACAGTCTTGGGACCACATACCATGATCTATACCACATTTTGAGGGTACAAGGGAAATCATTGAACCACCCTACCTTGGTGATATGTTGGGTGTATGAGTAGGATTTTCCCCTACTGGAGGGGAATTGGTATATCAGGATCTAGGGGCCATCAACAGGTGTGAGACTGGATAGGTATGTTTTCTCTCAGAGGAGCAACATCAACTCATAGTTACTTATTTGACTACATAGATGATTTAATTGTCTATACATCTATGAGGACTTAATTCAAAGATGGAGTGATGACAGGACCATACTACTTGCTTGTAGTGATGTGAGGTAGTTAGTGGACAGGATGGCTAGGGTGGAGATCCACCCAATTGAATAGAGTCCCTCAATAGTTTTAGAAACCATATAATGATGCACATTCTAATGGTCTTTCCTATTGTTTACCATGGTATCAAAGAGGCTCAAGTAGGACATAAGGGCATGCATGAATGGCTGGACTGATTGCTACACCTAGGGGTACCTATTAGCATTGTAGAAAGGATCCTAGTTCCTAGAGTGTCAGTAAGCACTCATGTAGATCAAGGTCGCACCCACTCATAGCGGTGAGGAGGAGGAGGAGGAGGAGACCCATACAAAGACAAATATTGAGGGTTAGACTAACAAGGAGGGAGGATAGGAAGAGAATGAAAAGGATGAGGATAGTGATAAAGAGTGGTGGGGAATATAGGAGATATCCATGACTGAGGAATCGAAGCCAGAGATGGAGAAGGTGACTCTTATTTCTGAGGATCCACTTTCTCATAAGGGAGACGGTGATGAGAAGTCCATTGTGGGACATCATGTCACCTCGAGAGAGGGGGAGGCACACAAGGTTATCACAGTGGGTTCACCACAACCAGATGTATCAGATGATCCTACGTGGATTCCTAGAGATCTGAGTATGTAGATACTCTTTTCTAGACCTTGTTATCTATAATTGTTAGTAAATTATGCATTGTGTTTCTTTTTGGTTTTTGAATGTTTTCTAACTCGTCATTGTTTTCTTTGTTTTACAACCATAGCTAAAAGTTGGTGAGATCTTATTCAAAGGATTTGTGTTGATACATTGTTGATCCCCATGGATAAGAATCATGCGGAGCTACTGGAGGACTTCGGACAACCATTGTAAGTTAGACGACATACCGATGTGTTTGTGTCCCTTTGGAAGGCCGCAAAGATCTTGACTTCACATAGAAAACATATTTCCACATATGACATGGTGGAGAGGATGGTGAGGTAGAGCCACTCACGCTATGAGGTCACGACTAGTGGTCAATCTCACAGACACTCTCATTGCTTGGCTCATTCACCACATCAGAGCTGTAGCAAGAGTCCCAACCAAAGTCATGCACCTTCCCAATGTTCTCGTAGAGAGGGATAAGCCATGGGCCTTTATTGTTTCGATGCCATTTTGTGAGGCATATATATGACAGTTCTAGATTTTTGTTCTCAATGTTTTGACCACACCTAGCATGTGATGGCATTAGATACATACTTGATTCACTATGATAAGTACAAATATCTCTTTTTGATTCACCTATCATTTTCACCAAAGTTGACTTCGAGTATGGTCTACCTCACATGTGTACTCTTAGATGTTTTAGAATCTCTGATTTTATATGCTTTTCATAATGCATGGAGTGAATGATGATATGCTAACAGAATGATCTTCTTTTTGTTGTTTTTTTATATGATGCTAATGCAAACACAATGTAATGTTGAAACTTTGGTTTTTTAAGAAATATTTTATACTTCTTGATTTGTTGGCAAAATGTGATGAATGATTTGATAATAAAATGAACTCACTCCACTTCTTACCCCACACAACTAGTAATATGTGAGATCTCATCACCGCAAACTAGGAGGGACATGAGTTTTATGATTTTGATAGATGGAAATAGTGAGAGAAAAATAATATTTTGATAGAAATCCAATTAGAGACTACAACTTAACTCTACACATAGTTTACTACACAATCTATAATGTGATTTTCTTGCAAGTTTATCTAGACTTAGACCTGTGGATGACCTCCTGATTGAAAAAATTTGGTTTTAAGGTTTTAACTCTTTTGGAACATACACATCTAACTCACTTTCTTGGGATTTAAGATTTTAAAGCAGTTTTTATTAAACTTACTTATTTGAAGACGCCCCCTATACCTTACCTCATGCTACCAGTAAGAAGAATGGGCTCATCACCGAATACAAGGCATAGGCAAGTAAGGGAATTTCCCTCCTTTCCTGGCCTCACGCTACCAGTAAGAAGCATGGGGTCATCACCGAAAGCTAGTGGGACAAGGAAGTGTAGTTTTATTTTTAAATGAAATATTTTTGTATTTATTTGATTTGACTTATAGAATTTTTCGTTATTTTAAACTTTGAGTTGTGCTTTTAGGAGGGAGAGATTTCCCCTAGGCTCAACCCCACACAACAAGCAAGATGTGAGGGCTCATCACCGAAGGTTGCGATAGGCGAGCAAGCAATCCGGGTAAAAAAATTAGAATGCTTTTGTTACCAAAGAGGTTTTCTGGGAAAGATGTGACACCAAGAAGCTTCTCGGACAAACTATGGGTAAATACACATATGCTGGAAGAAAACTATGAGTAGAAATAAGTATGCAGGCCTTGGTAGGATTAGTGTCAAAATTATATCTTATCTTGTTGAATTGATGAAATGATTAGAAATATTGATGATAATATTGCGGATACTTGAAGAAATATGGTTGAATGTTTTACTAATATTTTCGGAAGTTTTTGAAAGTTTCTTGAAATATATCCTTGATTACCAATTTACAAAGTGATCTAGCATATGAAATGCAATGTGGATGTAATAGTGTACATATGAAAAATGCAGATGGATCATGCATAGTAACATTTTAAGTTAAGTGAATTGACAGATTCACTGAATTATTCAGCCTCTAGAGTACACAGGTGATACACCCCATTCTTGTAGTCCTCCATGACTCGATATGGGCCAAGCCACTTGGGCCTGAATTTCCTTCCTTCACCTTTTTTCTTATCTATTTGGTTGTCAAGTCTCCATACCAAATCTCCAATGAATATATCACGTTCATATACTTTCTTATTGTACTACCAACACATCCACTCATTGTAATCTCTATGGTGCACCTCAGCTCTAATTCGAGCTTAATCAAGGGTTTCTATCTCAACAAGTCATTCCTCATGGTATCCTTCTTCTCTTAAGATTCCTTGCAATGATATCTGGAGACTGGGTATCTCAACTTTAAGCAGTAAAACCTCTTCCGAAATGAATACTGAGGAATATGGGGTTGCCCCTATTGGCATTCTTACTAACATTAAATAAATTTAAATGCCAATCACATTTGTTCTCCTTAACACTTTTAAGGAGGATGAATTTTAATGTTTTATTAGTTGCTTCATCATGTCCATTGGTCTAAGGGTAGTATAGAGAGGTTGTGTGATGATTTATCTTGAATTTTTTGCACAACTCATCCACCTCTTCATTTTTAAATGACGTGACATTATCGTAGATAATGACCTATGGGACCCCATATCTACAGATGATCTGGTTCAAGATGAAATTTGTAATTACAGACCCAAAAAATTTTGGTAAGAGGCATGGCCTCAACCCACTTCGTGAAATGTTTTGTGGCCGTAATTATTAAATTATGGTCATTCGTAGATGAGGGAGAGAATTTCCCTATTAAATATAAGCCCCACTTGGAAAAGGCCAAGGCGTTGCAATCGTTTGTAGAGCTTGGGTAGGTATATGAATCTCATGAGAGAATTCTTGACACTTATGGTAGTTAAGTAAATACTCTACTACATCGTATTCTAGGGTGGTCCAGAAATATCCCATTTGGTGTATATTTCTAGTGGTTGCATGTCCTCTAAAATGACCTCCACAGACACTGCTATGGGCTCCATAGAGGATATTTTTAGACTCTTCCTCATTGAAAAACCTTAGCAGCATTCCATCAAAATCTCTGCGATAGATCACTTGTTCTATAATTACGTACTTGGCGGCTATGACGTGTAGCCATATTCTTTGCTAAGATGTTGCTCCCTCAGGGTATATTTGGTCCATAATAAAATTGAAAATGTCTTAATACCATGGACACGCCACAATGGGAGGTCTAATTTCTACATAGTATATGCACTCGTCAAGGAAACTCAAGTCTACTACTCTCCACCATCTAGTAGGTTTTCTTCCAACCAATCGACAATGATTTGTCCCTTGACAGAATTTTGTTTGACATAAGTTAACTCTAATTCTCTCATTAAGGTTATTAAGAGTCCAGCTTTCTTAGAAAAAGAACCATGTGTTATGAATGTCTGAAGACAATTTGTTTTGACAATAACACATAACTCTTGGTTAAGCATGTATTACCTTAACCATTTTGTTGCAAACACTATAGCAAGGCATTCCTTTTTTCCTGTGTGTAGCGTGTCTCATAGTTTAGTAACGTACGACTGATGAAGTAAATTGCATGTTCACACTTGTCATCATCTTCTTATGATAACATGCAGGATAACGACATATTTTTTTCCCAAGAATATAAAATGAGGGAGCGATTTGTCTTGGCAGGCATGAGTGTGAGAGGTGATAGAAGGAATCGTTTAACTGATTCAAATTCCTCATGACACTCATCCATCCAAAATTTGCAGTAATCCTTCTTTTAAAAATTATTTATCAGATGAATAGAGTAAGTTAAATTAGGTATGAACCTATGGATTGCACCAAGCTTTTCAAGAAATGACCTAATGCCTGACTCATCTGATGATGGAGTCATTTCTAGCACTGCTCAAATTTTTACGGGATCAACATCAATCCCTCTTGAAGAGATGATGTAACCCAGCAACTTCCCTCCTGTCACACCAAATACACATTTTTCTAGATTCGATGTGACACCATATTTGATGAGGAGAGAGAGGATAATGTGAAGCACCTCAAGGTGATCTCATCACTTCTTGGCATTATCCAGAAGATCTTCAACATACGATTCCAAAATCTTGTGAATAAGATCATGTAATATATAGGTCATTGCTCGTTGATAAGTATTACCAACATTCTTAAGACTAAATAGCATAACCGCATAGCTATAGGTACCTCAAGGAGTAGTGGAAGTGGTCTTTGATTGATCCTCCTCTGAGATCATAATTTGATTATAACCCGAGAAATCATCTATGAGTGATACCAACTCATATCTGGTTTTTGTGTCCACAATGACATCAATGGAGGGTAACGGGAAATCACCTTTGGGACACGCTTTTTTTATGTCCCAAAAATCAATGCATATTCGAAACTTCCCATTATTTTTTAGAATGGGAACTATGTTTGATACCCATATTGAATAGTCTATATGTTTAATGAATCCCACCTATAAGAGCTTCATGATATCTTCTTTGACCATGAGAGCCACCTTTGGCTTCATAGGTCTCAATTTTTTCTTGATGGGCTTAGTATCAGGTTTGGTTATGAGATTATGGACTACAACTAGGGGAGAAATTCCCATCATCTCTTTATAGCTGAATGTGAAGGCTTTTGAATGTTCCTTGATAACCTTCGTATGAATTTCCACTTCTTTCAAAGTTAAAGAAGAACCTTGTTTCAATATCTTATGGTCTTCCTCCATCCTTATTTTTATATCAATAGTCCCTTCGATTAAAGAGGCATTACCTTCTTCAAATTTGGGTGGGGCCGGAGGTAGTTCTAGTTCTCCTTCCTCCTCTACTTTGTAGATATCAAGGCCTTATGATGAGTAAAGATCCATAGTTGGATCTCCAAAATAGGAGGAAGAGTGAGGTATGAGAGTGAAACCCATATTACGATATGTGGGATGAAGGTCAGTGTACGCATTGAGGTAACCTATTATAGTTTTATCATTATCTGTGTGATCTAAGGTGGTAGGCTTGTTTTCAGTTTTAACGTACACCAAGATTGGACTGGTAGGCATTTTTCAAACTAGGATTTTGGCTTAGATTGAAACAGTGAATTTGGTGTCTTCAAAATCTATTCTTGAACAAAAGTGAGAAGCAGAAGTAGCCATGGAATCAGTTAAAAGGTTTTGTTCATGTGGGATAGATTTAATAGATATGAAATCAAAACCCTTGTTTAGGTTAAGCACTACAGTCTTGTAGAGTTGAAGGTGCTCCGCTCTAGTCCCATAAACTTCTAAAACTTGGTTGACGAATAATTTGGAATCACCCAAAACTCTAATATTGCAAGCACCCATCCTCTTGGCTACAATGAGACCAAGAAGAAGAGCATCATACTTGCCACTATTGTTAGTGCATTTGAAATTGAGTTTGAAGGTAAAATGCATAACCTTCCCTTCTGGAAAAGTGAGGATTAAACCTACTCCAGCAAAAAATGACACTTTGCTCCAGCATAGTTGAGCATCTAGCATTTTTAGGGAAGATTGACATTTGGTCATTTCTAGTATCTTCTTCTTCCACTTTTGATACCTCAACCATGCAAATATATTTGGTTGGGAGAGAGGTGAGTCCTAGAGCATGTCCTATGCCCAAGGAGTCAAAAGGGAGGAGAATAGAAAAATATTTCTCTAACAGTTTCATGATCTTAGTCTTGGTTTCTATATATATTGTCTCAATGACAGTGGTTTCATCCTTGACTGCAAGAACCACTTCGATTACACCGGTAGTTTATAATTTCATTGTGGGAATCAGTTTTAAATATGATGTTGTATCTTTAGGTTTGTTCAGTTAATTTACGGGGAGCTCAAACTCAGTATGTACCCCGAGTTTCTTCTTTAAGTTGGCTAGGTGAATATCGAAAGGTTTTTGGTCACCCTGAGTGACAAATACTTTCCCCAAATATAGGAATCTAACTTCCTGGAATAGTGTGGAATGGATTTCCTTCATGCGATGGATCCAAGGTCAAGTAAGAATCATGTTATAATTGGTTTCCCTATCTACAATATAAAACTCAATTAGAACCATCTTGGGCCTAAGAGTAACCTATAACATTATGGTCCCTATGGATGTTGCCTTGATATTGTTGTAGCCTCTTAGTGTATTTCTAGTTGAGGAACTATTAGTTTCCCCATAGCCTAACTTTTGGAGGAATGAAAAGGGGACAATATGCATAGCTTCCCCATCGTCAAACATTGTGCATTTAACTTAATTATTATAGATCTAGATCTATAAATACAACTTTGAATCACCTCTACATGTTAGTTTGGCATCGGTGGGCATCTTACTGATGTCGAAGATGAATCCAACATCTCTTTCAGGTTGCCCATGAGGATAGACATCAAATTCTATGTGGTTGATCTGTGCTTCTTATGGAGGGGTAACATTAATCAAGTGACCAAGACCCAATGCTTCTAGCAAAGTGTCTCAATGAGAAGGGGAGTTCTTCAACAAGTCTAAGAAGGAGATGTGAAAAAAAAATCTTAATTAAGTTTGTAATAAAATTATATGCCCCTACCGGCCTCAAAAGTACAGAAGTGTCATCTAAGATAGATGGGTAGATGGGAATAGGTTGTGTCGAGTAATCATAGGCTCTTGTAGTTTCATTAATTTCAGGTTTAGTATCTAATTCGATGATACCAATGATCTTAGTTTGTTGCCAACCGTCCAATGGAGGTGCTACCAATGGGTTTGAAGAAGTAGAAGCTTCGTGGTCATTGTTTCCCATTAGGCTACCCTTGTTTATTCCTTGGGGGTTTACCTTTCCATTGTTAGGACGTATTGGAAGAGGATCGCTAAAGATCCTAAGAGGGGTTTTTTGAGGGGAAACAGGTCCCATGCAAGTATTTTGTTTTGGCGCCATAGGATTTGCCAAAAAACATCTCAACAATGAGTTTTCTTTGGTCCTCTGGTAGGCATTGTAGGAACTTGTTACAGTCACGAAATGTTTAGGAATCATGCCCTCAAACCCTATGGAAGTTGTAATAAAGGTCGAGATCATAATCCCAAGGTATTTGATTTGTGTTTTGTTGCGGTCCAAAGTTCTAGCTATTGTTTAACTATTGGTTTTTGTAATTAAAGTTCAGAGGTATTTTCCTTTGATTCTGATATTTATTTTGATACCCATTTGGGTATTGATTGGGGCCTTGGGCCTAAACTTATTGTGGAGGTCGAGGGAATTTGAAATCCACCGTGTTAATAGAAGGAGAGAAATTTTTACTCATTTGATTATTTCTGTTTGCATTATTATTGACAGTGTTTGCACTCAGAGTGTTAACAACATTCGGATTTTTGGTACGATCGGTTACGACGTTCATTGTAATAGCACGGTTCTTGTTAAGGACCCTAGGTCCTTGATTGTTGTTGTAGTTACTGTAGTAGTTTGAATTATTTTTCAAGGGAGTGATCAGTCTCCCATTTTAATTATAGGTATTTCGACCACTATCTATTTTTGCTTGATCAATACGTAAAACACTCTCTAGTACCTCTTCATAACTTCTAAGTGGGAAATTCTGGACTTCTTCCTTTGTTTCCCGGTTAAGGGAATAAAGGAATAGATTGTAAATATTTGTCTAATACATTTTGGGAGCACTCCTCAAAGAGTAGATGACCTACTGCTATCTCTAAATGAAGTGGGAAGCAGATTCATTGTGTTCTTGCTTTATATGAAGGAAATCCCTGATTCCTTTTCTTAGCAAATTGTGCATGTCAAATGCCTTAATGAACTTAAATACGAGTTACTTAAAGGATTTTATAGATGACTCGTGTATCTTGTAATACCAATTGAGAGTGATTCCTTCAAGAGTCTTAGGGAATATTTTTGCTACAACTGCATCCCATGGGAGCAGCTCCCGAACAAAAGCTACATATGCCTTGATATGTGCATTTGCATATGTTATGTCGTAGATCTTGTATTTATGTGTGGAAGTTTTGAAGATTGTACACTAAAAGTATTGTATACTTTCCAAAGTTGTCTTTTCGGGGTTTAGGGTCTAGCTAGGCCCTGAAAAAGGGTTTGGGGGAGCAGTCCCCAAGAATTTTTTTGGCCTCAAAAAATGTGCCCAATATATCAGGAAACGTGCTCTTCTCATATGGGTGGGATTTTTTACCCATAGGTTTATGGGATAGTTTTGGCTCTTGGTTTTGGTACCCACGATATTGTAAAACTACTTAATCAGTTGCCTATTTATGTGGTATTGTGCATCTGTTAGGGTTGATGTAACATTGCAGATGTGTGTGAGTTCAAGTGTGAATTTTGTAGAGTTTGTTGAGCATAGCTCCAAACAGATATGGGTATTGTATTGAGAGAGAGAGGTGCCTTGTAATAGAATATTGAGCAAGTGATTCTTAGTGGATGTAGCTCAAATTGGGTGAACCACGTTAAATAATGTCTCTGTGTTGTGTTTTTTATTCTGCACTTTTATTTCATATCTATAATATTTTCTGCATATTAGTTTCTACTATTGCGATTCTATGAGGGATTGTTCCACGTATTTTTACCCCTTATTTCCTAACAGGATATCCCTCCCCTTTAAATTTAGGAAGATGAGGCATAGGTCACAGAAGCATTACACTTCATATGGTAAAGTCCAAGGTCTCCTTTAGATATTTGGTATGCGTTCCCAGTGCATAGGACTCTACTATGAATGACCCTTGATGGGGAGGTGGAGTACGTATGGGGGTGGTTTATATGGCATAACATAAACATTTGTAGAGGCATAAGGCATCCCCTATGGTTGAGTATATAAACTAGGAAAAGAATACATGTCCCCCTACGGTGACTTGGAACACATGTGTACATACAAGGGAACATTACTCTGATCTAGAGTGAGGGGCATGAAACCAAGGAACATCGCAGTGTCATTTCGGATGGCATTCATGAACACACTTCCTGTTGGTGCCTATTGGGGGTATCCATATAGGGTGTGAGGAGGCATGTCCAATGTGCCTAATCCAGTGAGGAGATATCTGCGACTAAGAACGTCCATGTAAACCGGAGGATGATTTTGCACAGTAGGTGTTTGGCCAAAGTTTTGTGGATGATGGAGAGTATTTCCTTTCCCAGTAGAAGGTGAGGCATAAGTAGCCTGGGCAAGTTCCAATTCTCTAACCCTATCCACCAATTTCAATATGACCTCACCCGATGAGGGTATGGTGTTCTATTTTAGCACGCATTGTTGAACGTTGTTAGTTTGCAACGGAGTGTGATATCCTACTATAAACTGTTCATTCTTTTGCCACCCCTCATTAGAAATGTTTTTTGTTGTGGGAGGGGTAGAAGTGTTATTATGAAGTAAGACATCAACATATCCTTGCATCCTATCTAGAGATTGGTCCATGTTATTAAAATTATCTTGGCTTCAAGAGAAGTGTGTCATGATCTTATCATGAGAGGATAGGTAGTAAGTTAAGGTATGAGCCTGTGTGTTGATCTAAGGTCTAGATAAGACCCGTGGATTGAAACCTTGTTCTCCAGTGAAATTCATATTGTTTGAATTAGAGAATTCAAGTTGAACGATCTCCTCAATCCTAACAGATGATCCATTGTTGGCACCTTGAGGAAGAGGAGTGTAAGGTGAAGGTAGATTGGAAGAATAGTTGTCAGCCCACCCTGATAATGAGGGTGACTGTGGTATGTCGATTTAGCAGTAATAAGATTCAACACCCATAATGGGACTTTCGTAGTCTTATCCCCACATATTCGGGGGGTATGTAAATACCTGAAAAATAATGGGAGAGGGAGAAGATGGATGAAATAAATGGAAAAAAAGATAATATCTCTTCACGTCAGTTTCACTAACTTATACGAATGAAAATCGACACACGATCTTCAAGGTGCAATCGACCTCACGAGGTCATGACGGGACAATTGATGTTGAAATAATGAATGGCTATAGGTAGTGGAATATAGTGAATATGTGATACATGGATGAAAGTATGTGAAGATGGGATGAACAAGCTATTAATGTAAAACAATGTCCTCAAAACACAATATCAGGATTTGCTCTTCAAGGGCAAGGAAGGCCCTTCTAACCTGAATGAGTTTAATGGATGGATCTAAAAGATAGGCACATGAAGACTCTAATCAATGTCAAGCTCTACATAAATCCTTTCTAATGGTTGTGGGATACGTGGAAAAATAATTGGCTCCTTGAAATGATGTCCAGAAAAGGTCATGGAATGAGCGAGAGAGGCATGGTTTCGTGAGATATAAATTCAATTGGTCGGGGTAGTCTAGAACTCGTAATATTTTGTTGGCTTCAACATTCAAAATGTTTAATTGTAAGATAATATTAGGTGGTAATGGAGATGTGCATAAAACCAGCATACGCAAGCCCATGTGAATGTCTGTGAGTAGTTTGGGTCCGTTCCGTTGGGGGACGCTAGGATTGCTAGGTTCTTGGTTGTTATGGTCTGGAAATGGTCATGTGTGCATTTGTGTGATTTAATCTATGAAAAAAAAGGATAATCTAATCTAAATGAAAGAAAGCTACACTCTGCTTTTGTATTTTCCAATATAAAAGAAATAAAGCAAAGAAAAGCAATTAATCTAATAAAATAAATATTTTTGTGTTTTTGGAATAACAGTGCCTAAAGAAGAAATGAGGAAATATCTTCTAATTTAATTAATCAATCCTAAAACAAATAAACAGCCAAATGTAGTTGTTTATCTATGCAGAAGAAATCTAATCTATTCTAAACAATTAAAGCTTCTCTAAACTATAGATGTGAACTAAATCCTCTATTCAGCCTCAGAGGCACGGGAAGAAATTGGGGCTTTCCAGAAGCTTTTCTTTCCCTAAAAATTCCCCGACAAAATAAAGAAGGTTTTTATGGAGGATCTTCTAAATAAAATGATACGTCAATTGATTTCTAAATTAACAGAGAATATTTCTTCCATAATAACTTCTTTTCAAATCTACAAAGATAGGAAAAGGAAGCTATCTATCATAATAAAGCTTTGTTGAAGGAAATGATATATTGTAACTATTCAATGATTGAAATAATGAAAGTGCCTTTTCTACTGTAGCAACTTGCATACAGATTTCACAAACAAATAATTAAATAAATGATGAAATTGAATTACAACCCAACCTGGTAATTGCAGTGTTGTGGAAATTTAGTTGTGGCTTGTTTCTTGTGTCCCCGTAGTATTATTTTCTGACCTTCGGTGTCCACATGCGTCCAGGGAGCTGGGAATGTAGAGGAAGCTAGAAGAAGGTGCTGGAGTAGGTAATGGCTTACTAGGAAATCTAGTGGTAATGCAAGTAGAGGAAGATCAATGCAAGTGAATAGAGCTTGATTGTGTAATCTCTAGCAAGGTTGTGGAAGCATACCATAGCAATATACGACAAAATTCTTTGGCTTTTTTCTTCAGAATAAGTGATGTTTTTATGAAAAGTTGGCTAGGAAATGGGCTAGCCATTTGGTAGCAATGGAGTACCACATCACAACATGAAGTGGGATTTAAACATTCAATCAACAATCACAAGTGGAAGAGGAGGTTGATACAAATCATTCAATCCTGAAATTAGCTAAATTGTTTCACAAAATTAAACTAGAGTGAAGTAACACGCGTCTAATTCACGTACGAAGAGTTCTGGAAAATTTGCACGAAACTGCCACCTTGTACAGGATGACGGTTATGTAACTAGAGGCCAAAAAAAAGGGAAAACATGACGGAAAGCTAAGGAAAAGCATGCAATGGCTAAGTAAGGTAAACTAGGATACAAATATAAGCTTCGAAGAGGTTAAGGAGCTCGAACACCTTTAGAAAAGACATGAATCATCATTGGGGACTTTAAACCATTTTTTGACTATGTAACACGTGCAAATTTGGGTGCATACAATTATCTATATCAAATGTTTATAAAATACAAATTAAAAATATAAAATATATTCATTTAATTCAAGTAATCTAAACCATAAAATCTCATAAGCCTCGGTTATATTTAAAATGAGATATTAATCTTTGCGACCGAGTATGTGTGTGTGTGTGTATATATATATATATATATATATATATATATATATATATATATATATATATATATATATATATATATATATATATATATATATATATATAAGTTTTTCCTTTGTTAATCATCTTCAATGGAAAAGGTACATTATTGTCATTTGCATTCACTTAATAACATAAATTAGACATTAGTAAAATGTAGCATGGACCTTCAATAAAAGAAAAATTTCAAATACTTTTTGGAGGATGTTTTTCTCCATAAATAAGTGTCAATAAGACACTTGGAAAATACATCTACTTCTTTTAACTATCACTCATTAACTATGAATAATGTAACAAAGTACTGCAACCCTTCATATACAACCTCGTATGTGCTATTTACATAGTCTTGCATATTCAAGATAAATAAAAATTACAAAACATAGCACTTACTTTCTTATAGTATCACACAAATGGTTAGCAACTACTACATATCACAACATTTCAATGATTGTGGTTCTTTACCTTCCATCCTTTAGATGAATTTTGTATTAAAAATAACTTATTAAAAATTTCATGTAAAGAAAATTATTAAATTGTATATCACTATATTTTAATGATTGCAATCCTCCACTTTACATTTTGTAATGGTATTTTATATAAATAAATATTATATATCACAATATTTAGTTTATTTTATGTATAACAAGAAAGACTTTTGCTCATTTCTTTATAATTGTATATAAACAACAATATTATTTGATCGTTCTAAATTATTTTATGTACAAATTTTGTATGTCACATAATTCATGAACACGTAAAAAAAAGAGAAAAAACAAATACAATTTAGATTTGCAGACTTGTGTTGTAATCACTATTTTATTTAATGATTATGATATTTTAACTATCATAATATACCTTTAATCCAATCTATATAATTCAAATTTAATTTTGGTAGTATCAGGTGACTATTTTTTAAAAAAATTCAAGACTCCAATTACTTCAGTTTAACATGCAATGGAACTTGCTAGAAAATACAGTAACCATCATCAATTAGGGGGTAACTAGCATCGGTCACCCAGGACTGGCATCGGTTAGGTATGACCAGCATCAGTCAAGGGAGGAACCAGCAGAGGTTAGGTCTAACCGGCATTGGTTACCTGTGCGAGGATGTTTTAATTAACTCTCAAGAATTAGATCTATTATTAGCATTAAAGTATTTCTATTGATTGTAATTGCATGGATAAGTGCCCTAAGTCTATAAATGAATATATAAGCATAGAAGGTAGGGTTTAGAAGTAAGAGAATTAACAAGAATTAGAAAGAACTTGAAAAGGGTTGGTGAGATAGAATTCTTGGTGATGAAGCAAAATATTGATAGAAAGAAAGTACTAAACATCTGAGAGGTGTGGAAGATTGTAAATTTTCATTGTATATCTTGTTAGAGCTTTGGATAATAGATTGGCTTGTTTCTTGGTGGACATAGCCTACACTAGGTGAACCCCGTTAAATCTAGTGTTGATTTATGTCTTTTGTTTTGTATATTTCTTCTGGTAGAATATCCACTTTTATTTGCATGCATGCTTAGATATGATATATTATCTGTACAACCGGTGTGCTAACCCCAACAACTAGTATCAGAGATTTGTTTGAGGGTTTTGTGTGTTGACATATTTACTCACAAAGGGTTTTCTAATTGAGTGGGAGCTACAACAATGGCTGAAGAAAATAAATACAAGGTAGATAAATTTGACAACTGAAATGATGAATTATGGAAGATGTAGATTGAGGATTATCTATATCAAAGATATTTTTATTTACCGTTGGATGAGAAGTCTAGACCTACAAAGATGACTAATGAAGAATGGAAGATTCTTGACAGAAAAGATTTGGGATCTATAATATTGAGCTCAGCAGCAACTGTGGCTTCCAATATTACAGAAGTTGCTTCTACGGTAGACTTAATGAAATCTCTTGATAATTTATATGAAAAACATAGTGCTTCAAATAAAGTTTATTTGATGAAGAAACTATTTAGTTCTAAGATGCATGAAGGTGGATCTGCATCTAGTCATTTGAATGATTTCTGATCTATTGTAAATAAGTTAAAATTGGTTGCTATACCATTTGATGATGAAGTAAAAGAACTTTTATTCTTATGTTCTTTTCCTGATAGTTGGGACAACTTGGTAATGGTTGTTAGTAATATAAAATCTTCTAATAATATTTTGAAGTTTGATGATGTGGTTAGCATAATATTGAATGAAGAAATTCATAGGAAGAGTACAGAGGAAACATCATTTGGAAATGATTTGAATGTGGAAAGCAAGGGCAGGCAGAAGGGGAGATCCAAGAGTAAGAGTAATGGGAAATCAAAGTCAAGGGACAACAGATCTAAATCCATAAGTAAGGGGATTACTTGTTGGAAATGTGGAAAGAAAGGACATGCAAAGAAAGATTTTCGATCAAAGGACAAAGAGAACTAACAAACAGACAAAGGTAAAGAAGTAAATTTTGCTACATTAGAGGTAATGCAAGATTCTCTTATTCTTTCTTTAGATAGTAGAATTGAATCATGGATTTTAGATTTAGGAGCTTCTTTCCATGTAACCCCTAATAAGGGTTATTTCAAAAATTATGTCTAGAGAAAATTTGGGCATGTTTATTTGGGTGATGATGAACCTTGCATTATTACTGGTAAAGGGGAATTTCATCTAAAATTGTAGAATGGAAATACAAGGGTATTGAAAGATGTGAGGCATGTGCTAAGCCTTGGAAGGAATCTTATTTTTGCAAGGAAACTAGGTGAATCTGGTTGCATGGTTACTTTTACATGAGACTCTTAGAAATTCACCAAGGGTGCTTTTTTTGTGGAAAGAGGCAAGAATGTAGGAATGTTATATTTATCTACCTGTATTATTGATTCCTTTTCTATATTATCTACTTCAAATTCAGATGCATGTATGTGGCATAATCAGTTGGGTCATATGAGTCAAAAAGGAATGTAGATATTAAGGGCTAAGGGTAAGATATTAGATTTAAAAGATTTAGATCTTGATTTCTGTGAGCATTATATATTTGGAAAGAAAAAGAGAGTGAGATTTCTCAAAGTTGGGACAACTAAGAAGGAGCAAAAATTGGAGCTTGTACACTCAGATGTTGTGGAGACCATCTCAGGTAGCTTCTCATGGAGGATCCCAGTATTATTTTATTTTCATTGATGATGCTACAATAAAGGTATGGGTTTATTGTATTAAATGTAAATCTAATGTTTTTAGACTTTTAAAAGATGGAAATCCCTTGTTGAGAATGAATCAAATTCTAAGTTAAATTGCCTTAGATCTGACAATGGTGGTGAATATTGTAGCAAGGCTTTCAATGATTATTGTTCAGTGAATGGGATACGTAGAGAAAGAATGGTTCCAAGAACACCACAGGAGAATGGTGTTATAGAAAGAATGAACAAGAAAATCATGGAACGTGCTATAAGTATGAGGATACATTCTAGATTACCCTTGCAGTTTTGGGTAGAAGTAGTTGATACATTGGTTTATTTGATTAACCATGGGCCTTAAAGTTCACTAGATGGAGGAATACTAGAGGAAGCTTGGACCGGAAAAGAGGTAGATCTTTCTTTTCTTAAATTTTTTGGTTTTGAAGCTTTTGTGCATGTTGATAAGGAAAATAAAAAAAATTGGATGCAAAATCCAAGAGGTGCACTTTCATTGGTTATGGATCTAGTGATTTTAGTTTCTGTTTTTGGGATTTGGAGAATTCTAAAATTATTAGGATTCATGATGTTGAATGGAATGAAAAGAGAATGTACAAGGATAAAATTTTGGTACCCAAGGATGAACCGATTGAAAATTTTATACTCTTGGATTTAAAAGAATTACCGAAAGGGTTACACATTAACCGGTGTCAGTGTACCCCTGACTGGCACCGTTCAAATGAACTGGTATCAGTTACAGAGGATCCAAACTGGCATCGGTTATAAAAACCAATGTTGGTCAGAGGTGACTAGTGTCGTTCACTATCAGATTTGGATAGGAATGTTCAGCAAGCCCAGATTGATTCTCTGGTACCCCAAACTCCTGTGAGAAGGTCACAAAGGGTAAGTAAACTTCCAGAAATATTTACACCTCTCTATTTTATTTATTGTTGAATGATAATGGTGAACCAGAGAGCTTTGAAGAAGTAATGCAGGATAAGACTCACGTCTAGTGGGAGCATGGAATGGATGAGAAGATGGACTCTTTGGAATAGAACCAGACTTGGGATTTGGTTAAGTTCCTAGTAGGTAAGAGAACATTGTAGAAAAAGTGGGTTTACAGGATCAAGGAAAAAAAGGGTGGACAGAAAAGGTACAAGGAAAGGCTTATAGTAAAGGGATTTACACATAAAGAAGGTATTGACTTTGGTGAAATATTTTCTCCTATTGTTAAGATGACTTCTATTCGTACTGTATTAAGTGTAGTTGTAGTAGAAGATTTACACTTAGAGAAACTATATGTGAAAATGGATTTCCTTCATGGTGATTTGGATGAAGAGATTTGTATGTAGAAGATGCTTGGGTATGAAGTCAAGGGTAAGAAGAAATTAATGTGCAGGTTGAAAAAGAGCCTATATGGGCTCAAGAAAGCTCCAAGGAAATGGTACATGAGGTTTGATAGTTTTATGCAAGAGCATGGTTACTTGATATGTGAATCTGACCATTGTGTTTATTTCAAGAAGCTTGAAAATGGGAGCTATATTATTTTGTTACTGTATGTGGATGATATGCTTATTACAGGATCTAGTATGCAAGACATTGGTGAGCTTAAGGGAAAGCTAGCTCACACATTTTCTACGAAGGATTTAGGAGCTGAAAAAAGAATCCTTGGCATGCAAATACATAGAGACAGGAAAAACAATAAATTTTATTTGTCTCAGGAGGATTATATCTATAAGGTGTTAGAAAGGTTCAACATGCAGAATGCAAAACATGTTAGCACACCTATGGCTGGACACTTCAAAGTGAGCAAAGATCAGTGTCCTTCATCACATGAGGAGGTCAAATACATGACACGAGTACCATATGCTTCAGCATTTGGAAGTCTCATGTATGCTATGGTTTGTACAAGACCAGACATTGCACAGGTAGTGGGAGTTGTGAGTATATATATGGCTAATCTAGGAAAAGAGCATTGGAAAGTAGTCTAATGGAAACTCAAGTATTTGAAAGGGACATCTAGCATGTAGTTATGCTATGGAGGTTTAGATATTTCATTACATGGCTATATTTATTCAGATATGGCTAGAGATTTGGATGGTAGGAGGAGCACTACTAGATATATTTTCACAGTATGTGGAACGGTAGTTAGCTAGATTTCAAGATTGCAGAAGGTTGTGGCTTTATCTACTAAAGAGGCAGAGTATGTTGTAGCTACAGAGGCTAGCAAGGAGATGATATGGATGAGTAGGTTCATGGAAGAGTTGGGAAAGGAGTAAAGTGATTGTAAATTGTTCAGTGATAGTCAGAGTACAATTCATTTAGCAAAGAACACAGCATTCCATTCAAGAATGAAACACATTCAGTTGAGGTATCACTTCATACAATAGGTATTGGAGGATGAATAATTGAATCTGGAAAAGATTTATACAAGCAAGAACCCTGCGGATATGCTAACAAAGCCATTAGCAAAGGAGAAGTTGGAGCTACACTCCACTTCTATTGGTCTTTGAGTTTGAGACTTGAAGAGGAAGAAACAAAGCTAAGGAAGGATCCAAGAATGACATTGTACAGGTATGGTGTAGCAATTAATATCCAAGTGGGAGATTGTTGAGTTGTGGAGCTCAATTACTTCAGTTTATCATGCAATGTGACTTGTTGGAAAACACAGTAACTGACATCGGTTAGGGGGGAACCAACATCGGTCACTCAGGACTGGCATCGGTCAGGTATGATTGGCATCAGTCAAGCAAGGGAGGAACTGGTAGTGGTTAGGTCTAACTAGCGTCAGTTACCTGTGTGAGGATTTTTTAATTAACTCTCGGGAATTAGATCTATTTTTAGCATTAAATTATTTCTATTGATTTTAATTACATGGCTAAGTTCCCTAAGTCTATAAACGACTATATAAGCATAAAATCTAGGGTTTAGAAGTAAGATAATTAACAAGAATTAGAAAGAACTTGAAAAAGGTTAGTGAGATATAATTCTTGGTGATGAAGCAAAATCTTGAGAGAAAGAAAGTACTATATATCTGAGAGGTGTGGAATATTGTAAATCTTCATTATATATCTTGTCAAAGCTTTGGATAATAGATTGGCTTATTTCTTGGTGAATGTATCCCACACTGGGTGAACCACGTTCAACTTTGGTGTTGATTTATGTCTCTCTGTTTTATATATTTCTTCTGGTAGAATATCTGACTTTTATTTGCATGTATGCTTAGATATGATATATTGTCTATACATATATATTTAAGAATATCAAGGAAAACATAATCTCAAAGCTTTCTGACAATTTTTTAAAATAAAGGGAAATTGAAGAACCGAGGACTTAAATTTCCCAAAGATAGTTGGGATTACAGATAAATATTCTTTTATTATGACAATCTTGTTATGTTTGCTGGAATAATATCATGAATTTATATAAGCCACAAAAATCTCAAATGATGTCATGAACATTTATAAGTTTGTGTTTCGGGGTCTTTCATAATGTTGTTGTGTCTTCAGATAGTATCTCTAGAACAACATAATATACAACATGCAATTCCCACCAACTTAAAAAGAGGCTACTATATCTAGAAATGCCTCTTTATAAAGACCTTTGTGATCATCATAAGAATCCTCTCTCGATAGAATATCTGGGTAGGTTGGTACATTGAGTGGTCTAAACTCTATCAGAGTGGTTTTGGTCCATATCGATTCTACATATTTTCAAGGCTACAGAATCAACATCCAGTGTTGAAGGATTTGAGGTGCACATCACTGTTGTTACTAGATTTATCTTGCATATTCCACCTATATCGTAAACCATTACAACTCAGATGATTTATCCTTCTATAATAGCACATCCATTCCCTTGTCCAAATGATTGGTGTCATCTATTAAAGCATAAAAGAAATTTCAACATCATGTACAATGGTTTCTTCGACTTACACTATATATATATATATATATATATATATATATATATATATATATATATATATATATATATATATATATATTGTAGTGCTATCATGTGTAAAAGAAAGAATGGAAATACCTAGATATGGGTATTCTCCATGGAAGGAAGAGCTAGTAATGAGCATCATCACATTCATTATTGGGATTACAACCTAACTAAGATTAAAAACCCTCTCCTCCGCCTCCACCAGAAAGCTAGAACAACAGAATTTAATAAATATTTATGGTAATCTACAATTCAGTTATATTAAATTAGTGGGAAAATACCATGAATACCTGGAGAAGAGGAGCCAAGAAAAACAAGGAAATAATCCCTTGAAAGGAAACACAATATATTAGGTGAACTCCAACCTAAGCAAGATTGAAAAAATTTAGGGATGTTACCATTTTTGTCTTTGTTTAATAGGCGCATATTAAGAGGGTTAAAACATAGCTGATGACACTCTTTTTTTTAGACTTCGTAGAAGCACAAAGTGGGCCAACGAATATTTATTGTTTAGATCGTGTAATTACTCTGGCCAGACAAAATCTCATCCTACTTCCTCACTACGTAATTCAATACTGTTTGATGTTAACAGATGTGAATTCGTCAAAACGTTATTCTATCTACTCTTCCAAGCCTACCATGGTTTTTCACCAAAGGTGTTTGTTTCTATGAGAATTATGTATTTCCGTTTATCAAATTAATCTCCACCATTGATTATTTATGTTTTTTTAAACATGCAGACCTCATCCCTTATTACGGTGGCTTCTCTTTCAGCAAGAATTGAATCCCGACAAACTCTTTTAAAACCAAGCATCTTTCACCATTGATTCAAACACCATTTGATATTATTTATGCTTTTGAATAGTAGTTTATTCGGTTTCTGATATGAAAATGGAATTTTTATCAAACTTGCATACTCAAACAATCTTCTTCCAGTGTCTTTGCAGCAACAAGAAAATACACATGAATACTCCTCCTCATCCCATTTAACTGTTGTTATTTTAAGATGACCAATTTTTTAATTTTCACTTTTCAATGCCTACATCAATGGCGGCCACTGCATGCCCTCCATTATGTTGAAATCAACAATATGGATCAATTTCTGTGTCTGAGCAGGGATGGCTTCCAAAATGCTCTGGTTGGTAGTAGAATGAGTTATCTTGATATAATGATAGACTTGGTGAAGTAAACTAAAAACCCCAAGAAAAATTTCTTCAGAGGCCCCATTCAAATTAATGTGGTGATCGGCCTTCATGTCTCCACTGACTGAGAAATGATGATGTTGATGTAGTTCTTGAAAAAGATAGTAAGCCACCCTCATCATAGTAAACCTAATTAGAGAAACTAATTCTCTCAACCTGTCAAGCATAATGTCCAAAAGTTCATGGGCACCATCTGAAGTTGCCTATGTAGATGATGTGAGAAGATGAACCAATAGCAATACCTTGTATTCCACTTAATCAACATTACATGGGATTAACCCTTCCTCTAGACAAGGGCTAAGTGTAATGCCCCGCCTCGGGACATAGAAAATCACACCGAAAGGTAACTAAAAATTTGGGTAATTTTTTTTTTTTAAAGTGAACAATGAATCCTAATGCTTTGTTTAACCGATTCACATTAATAATTATTTTATATTAATTCAATTTACCCAAATTAAGTAATCACTAGTCCAATACCAATTGAATTATTTATTTCTATAATAGTTTTCTAGGGTCACAAGGGAAGTCTACACACCCTTTTATTTTAATTAGTTTCCTTTTTTAATTAAATTTTCCCCCACCCACCCTTCTTTATTCTATTTCCCACTCCCATCAAATTCCCATGACATAAAGTTGTGTAGGGTTTAATGAGAACTTTAGGATCAATATAATCTTGGCCCTAGATTTAAAACTTGCCTTAAAGTTTCCCTATCTCAACTTTTTGTTTTGTTTTCCTTTATTTTCCTCTTCTCATTTGTTTCATTTTGTTTTCTTGCATATGCGAAGGAGCTACGGAATTTTCTTATGAAAAATATCTCATTATTATTATTATTATTATTATTATTATTATTGTATGCTTCCTTAACAGAGATCTTCTTAGATTGGATATATCTTTTATACCCTTTTTTTATGGAGGCAAATCTGCTTGTGTGTGTATATATATATAGTGAAAACCCAAATTTTATTAAGGACCAAAATGTAAAAAAATTGTAGGTTTTAAATGGAGTGGGGGTTTTATGGTGGAAATGGAGAGGCGGCGGCAGATTGGGGATGGGTTACGGTGTGTGGGGAGGGAGATCCATGTGGAGATGTAGAGGGGGCTGCGTGGGGGAAGGGAGTTGGAGTGGGGAGTGGTGTGGTGGATGGGGTTTGGTGGGTGGGGTGCGCAAGTGTGGGGGAGAGCTTGGCCCTCCCCACCTCTTTGTTTTTTTATTTGTTTTAAATTCTAAAACAAAACAGTCCACCAAACTTTTCAATATTACATTATATATATATATATATATATATATATATATATATATATATATATATATATATATATATATATATATATTATAGTGTAATATATATAACTATATTAATATATAAATTAATATGTAACTATGTATGAATGTAACATAGTTTATATTATATAATACAACTATATTAAATATATTTTTAATATATTTATATTTTTTATTATTGGTAAATAGTTTTGAAGGGACTATACCCTGTTACAATAAGGGCTCAACAGCCAAATAGAGCTATAGATGGACAAAAAAAGAGGATCAAAATCTAGATAAAGCATTATGTCTAGCAGTAACCAAAAGATAGTTACTAGTAGAAAGCAAAACATAACAGAAACTGCAACAAGACAGCAAAATAACAGCAGAAAAACAATGAAAAGACCAAAATATAGCAGTGTCTAGAACGAAGCCCTCCAGCCTGAGGGAGATTATTTCTTGGAAGCTCTGTCGATCCTGGAATTTGATTGTTTGTAGATAAGTGAACAACACCAAAGTGGTGATGTGAGTGGGGTCACTTGCATTCAACTTTGATATGGTCTGACTTCTCTCCTTGTCAGTCCCCTAGATAGTTTCAGGGACCCCACTAAGCATGGAAATGTCTGTGAACATGTTGTTCCAAAAAGTCACTAATGGCATTGAAGATAGCCATGTTATGATCATGCTTGTCTTTGGCTCTCCCCAATCTGTTGTCCAAAGAGTTCAATTTCTTGTAGATGTCTGCAATCTGATCATTCCCATTATCAGTTTCATCATCAGCCTTTCTTTTGCCCTTCTGTTTGGCAATGTGTTGCAGGTCCTTCTTTAACTTCATCATCTCATTTTCCAAAGAATATAACCTCTGAGGAATATTATTCCCCTCCTGTTACAAGGTTGTATCCTAGCCAACATTACTAATATGCAGTAAATTATGCACAACTTCCAGCTCTTTAGTGCTTCTAAGAACCCGGCCAGAGTGAGGGATGTCAATTTTGGGAAGTTTTGGGTTCTTAGTCTTGGGTTTGGAAGAGGTGTTCAGGATGGAAGTGGGAGCAGTGATGGTAGGGATGTGTAGATTGTTGGGAGAGGGTGGGAAGTACTGGGGAACTTAGAGACACAAAGCTTATGAAGGAGAAAAATAAGGCCTTGGTGAAGAGGAATGACATGAGAGTGCTTCTGGAATTCTAAAATGGATGCTGAAGGGAATTTAAGCAAGTAATGTGGGAAGTAGACCGCAAATTATCTTCTAAAGTGGTTAAGAAAGACCAGGTGCTTGATAAGGACTGTTTTGTAGTGTCCTTCTAAAGAAATGTACCTAACCATAATTTTTGTAACCTCATCAAAAGGCTTGGGGATAGAGCTTACCTTAACACCCGCAGTTACAAATTCGAGCTCCTCACCATCGTCAGAGAATTTCTTTGCCTCGACAGTCTTATTGATCCTTTTGTTGAAAAAATGATATCCCTCCAACTTGAGGCCTATTGCCTCAGCTATCAATTCTTCATTTATAATTACTCGAGTGACCACCATACTCCACCTTTCTGTCCTTCCAGTCCATTGCAAAATGAACCAAAATATTTTGGTCATGCCCCTGAATTTGCTCTATGAAGTTGGAAATGCCTCCCTTTTGAAGGAGGTTCCAAAGCTCCTCATTGTTCTTCCAAGCCAGATCACTGCAAGGCTCCAGTTGGCATGGGGCAACTCCCATCTCCTTCTCCCTGCTACTCTTGCAATTTTTCTACTCGAAACCCTCGTTTGAATCATTACTTTTCTTATGTCTGTCCCATTTTTTAAGAACCCAGCCACCTGTTCAAGAATCATGGGAGTTATTATGGCTGTAGTTAGGATGATATTTCTCACATGTGTGATATTTCACACCCGCTAAATCCCACACCATCTCATTATAATTCCTACTCCATGCATGATTTCCCATATTTATCCACATTAATGTTATTATGTACCTCCTTAGGGATGTAATTTTCATTATCCCAAATGGTTAGATTATTATTGATGCCAAAATTGGCCAAGGTATCTGCTACCTTATTCCCCTCCCTATAAGTATGCCTAATGTTGATATTCTTGAAATTTTGACAAATATTTATGGATTCCATAATGAAGTCCTTAATAGTCCAGCTAGGAGGAGAAAGCTGATTAAGGTGATTGATAATGTTTAGTGAATCTCCTTCCAGAATGATGTTCTGTATGTTATAATCCTTAGCAACCCTAGCCCCCATAGAGCAGCTAGGGCTTCTGCATAATGATTTGTCTGAATCCCCATTTTTCTAGCATAGGTAGCAACTAAGCAGCCTTTATGATCACGAATTACACCTCCCCCTGCAGCAATCCCAGGATTACCCTTGGAGGCACCATCAAAGTTTAGTTTTTGCCAGTTAATATCAGGAGGGTTCCAATGAATCGAAGACCTATCAATGTTTGAAGTATTCCTATTCTACATATTTACAACTCCGATCTTCTAGTTGGAAATAATATATTCTTCATTCTCAGGATATTTCTTATTCTTGGGAGGTTTGAATCTCTCAATATTTTCTTTAATAGCATGAGAAATCTTAACAAATCTAATCTTGAAATGTTGTTTATTATTTCTGAAAATGATGTCATTTCTATCTTTCCAAATCCTCCAGATAATATGGGGCATGACTAGTTTCCAGAGTCTTCTCACAACATAGTGCTTAAAAGGAGGATTCCATTGGGTCCAAAACTGGATGAAATCCTTTGGCACAGTCCAAAAAACATTGAATTTAGAAAATACATAACTCCAGATCATTGAAGCATACTCACAGTGGACAAAAAGATGCTTAATATCCTCAGAATCTTTTTTGCAAAGGTGACATCTATTTGGCATTATGAATCCTTTCTTCATCAGGTTGTCATTAGTAAGAATTCTACCTCTGAGAACAAACCAAAAGAAAAAATTAATTTTAGGGGTTAGTTCAGTCATCCAAATCTTGCTCCAATTAAACTCACTCTGGATATTTTCAAAGTAAGAGTTATAACCAGATTTGACCATGTAATCTCCATCTCTATAATTGTGCCAGACAATTTCATCCTTTACTTCCAATTGATTCAAGGGAATGAGGTCCAATTGTTCCTGTAAAGAGGAAATCATTAAGTTCAGTTCATTCCTATCCATTGAGAGTTGTTTCCATCTCTTCTTGTTACCATCAATTTCCATGTAATCAATGACCTTAGTACCATACTTATGGTCAAGGCTATCTTTGACTGCACCAAATCTGTCATTGAGGCTGAAATTAGACCAATTATCCCCCCAAAAAATTGATGTCTCTGCCATTTCCCACTTTCCATCTACATCCTTGCTTGATGAAATTCCTGACTTGAATCAAGTTATTCCAGATAATGGAACCTTAGGGAAGTTGTTCATCATGAAGGAAAGAGATAGATGTTTGTTGATCAAGATACTTGACCTTAATTAGATCAATCCAGGGTTGTTCCTCCGAGAGAATTCTCCAACCCATTTTTGTAATTAAGGCCACATTCATTTTTCTGATATATTTTATGCCTAGTTCCCCAATTCTTTTAGGAGTGCATACTTGATCCCAAGCTACCAGGTGATTTTTTAATTTTTCCTCCAGCCCCTGCCATAAAAATTACTTCTGAATCCTTTCAATTTTTTCTCTAAAGGCAAAAGGAATATTATAAAGAGACATAATGTAGATAGGTAGATTTTGAAGAGTGCTTTTGATAAGCAGACATTTACCAGCACTGGAAAGAATGGCCCCTTTCCAACTAGCCATTTTCTTTTAGAATCTTTTCCAGCAGATCATTCCAGACTTTGGTTAAGACTTTTTTACTACCAAGGGGGAGTCCCAGATAAGTAGTGGGAAGTGAATTGATTTTACACCCCATTATTTTAGCAATTCTAAGTTGTCTTTCAATACGAGTGTTGAAAAAGAAAATTGAGCTTTTATCAAAGTTGATCTCTTGCCCAGAAACAGACTCATAAAATTTTAGAATGGAATTGATTGCCTTAGCTTCGAGGATAGAGGCCATTAAAAGTAGGATTGCATCATCCACAAATTGCTGATGAGAAGTTGTTTGATTTGTATAAGTAGGCTTAGTGCCTTTAATAAGACCATCTTTAACTGTTGTGTCAATTTTTCTACTGAGGCTATCTGTCATAATAATGAAGAGTAAAGGGGATATAAGATCCCCCTGTCTTAAACCCCTACTACTGGTAAAGAATCCCATCGGCTCACCATTGACCACCACAGAGAATAGTTGTAGAGATGCAAGCCTTGATAATTCTTCTAAATTTGTTGAGAAAACCAAATTTTTCTAGAACCTTATCAAGAAAAGACCAGGAGACTTTATCAAAGGCTTTATTCATATCAAGTTTAAGGACCATGCTTGCTTTTTTATTATTATCCATATAATGTATAATCTCATGCACCATGATCACACCATCTTGAATTATCCTTCCTCTGATGAAAACTATTTCAAGTTGTAAATAAATATATTATGTTTTGGCATTGTTGCGAAGTATGAAACTCAATAATCTTTTTCAATATATCTAAATTAAGATGATTTACTTATTTATGCGATAAAAAGGATTGTAGCTAAGTATTTCCAATATAAGAGAGGGTTATGGAATATGCTTAAAAATTAGTAAGGAAGAAAACTAATTCACATTTGATTTCCTAATAAGATAAATTCTTAAGTTTCACATGGAAAGGAAGCAAAACTAATTGCATTCCATTCAATAATGTTACCAAAAATTTACAAGAAGGAGATATATTGCAAGAAAGATAGTATTTCCATTCAATGATAATCCTAAAGCTCCATGTTATGACTAGATTTTCCTTTCCAATTCTCCAGCAAAATAAATATTTCATATTTCAAACAAGAAGGATATCCAACAAACAAATATCACATTTTCTTTTTAAACATTTGTCATGCTATCAAGAATATAAGAATAGCATTGTTATATATATATATATATATATATTTATATTTATATTTATTTATTTATAAATTTCATATAACAATCAATTCTTTTATTTTCAAAGGAAAACTCCAACCTTAAAACAAGATCTTAACAAGAGTACTCTCAACCAATTTCTTATATTTCATTACAAGGTTTAATTCTTTTACAAAATTTATCATACAAGGAAAGTTTACATTCCCATGGAGCTTAAGCTCACAAATTCACCCTATTTCCAACATACTTAAGATATACAAAGGAAAACATTATGAGGCTACATTCCAAGATTGAAGGGAGTTTACATAAACAAATGTGACACTAGTTTACAAGCAATACCAACTCACAAAATGGAAACTCTACAAGACAAAGAAACTTCCCAAATAACCATATCCATGAGATTACAATGAGAGTAGTGTTCAAAAAAATTGGAGCAAATAATGAGAAACCATGATGACAAGAAACTGCAACCATCTTCCAAACTTGAGCTCCAACTTTGAGTGCTTTTCCAAGAACCAACACATAGAGAAAGGCTTGTTTTACCACCCAACCTATAGGCATCATTACATTCCTTTCCAAAGGTTGCAAGACATGCTAGCCTCCCCCAAGCCCATGGGAGAGAGAGCTATCTTCCACAATCATGTACAAGATTTAGGGAGACATAACAAAAAACAAAAACACATACAAGACATAACCACACATTAAAGAAGCACACAACATTTATCAAACAAAGAAAAGAGGAGAAAAACCATATTCATCCCCAATATTGGGGAAGAGTAGATGAAACATCCAAATTCCAAAGAGTGTGGTCCAACCATAGGATGTACACTAACAAGATTCTTCACAAAACCTCCTTATCCCTCCAAAACAACAATATCTCCTTATTTCTCCACCCTTTCACCTAAAATCCTCCTTGGGAGGATTTTCAAACCCATTGGGTTTCCTCTCCAAGAATGGGGAAGAGGGTTCAAACCATATGAACCACCTTCCCCACCTCAAACCATATGATGGGAAATAAAAAAGAACCTACATGACTTGCCCATCAAACCATGAGATTTAAGAGGGAAAATCTCTCCCTCTTCCCCCATAAAACTCCAAAATCCATCAAGCTATATAATAGATGGAGAAGATAATACAAAAACATACACAAGCAATATGCAACACAAGAAACAAAACACAATATACAACCATAAGAAAATATAAGATCTATCGTGTAAAATAACATATAGATATACCAAAGATCCTACCTCCAAAATCTCTCCAACACTCTTTTCCCACTTCCTTATCCAAGAAAACTCTAGCTCCAAAAATCTCTAAGAACCAAGAAAAAGCCTAAAAAAAAAATCTCCTTCTCCCTCGTGAGGGAGTATTTGAATAAAATCCAACAAATTTCCTTATGAATGAGGTGGTGACACATGTCACCCCTCTCTTCCCTCTAAGTCAAAGATTCCTAAAACAAAAAGAAGAAAAGTTAAACTCACATTTAAACACCCTTCTCCCAAATTGCCCAAAAAGAAAATGAGACAAATTTTTGTAACTTTTTACAACGCACACATTCCAATCCATCTTACATGGATGGTGAAAAAAGAGAGGCTAAATGGGACGGAAACTCCTTCTATGCCTTGAAACTAAGCCCCTACCTAATAGGTAGGGTCCAAGGGCTTATTCTCATGCTAAGTGAACTCCAAACACTAAAAGGGGTCACTTAAAATGACATAAATAGCCCAATTTCGGGTTTGGGACATTTGGGCACAAGTGTAGAGGATGTGGGGCTCACTCAAGGGTACACATGTGACCCCAATCCTCTCAAATTAACACACATTTACCCAAATACAAATCTTAATGCAAGTGGGGACCATTAAGTCCCCAAACCTAGTTTACTTAACAAAATAAAACAACATAAACACAATTAATTTTACATGACATACAACATTACAATTAAGGGTCATTCATGGTGCCCAAATAATACAAGTAAACAATAAGGCCTCATACAGCTAACATGGTTAGGACTTATCCCCATGGGCTACTTGTGTACAATTTGCGTAGCCACCCTGAAACCCAATTTCTCCTATGTCTTGTCACCTGCACACTCAATGCACACATTAAATGCATCTGTCAAATACAAGTGTAACTCAAATTACTAAATAAACGATCAATTCCAAACATGAATTTTATGCCATTACAACATCAACATGGAATCACAAATGAGAAACATGCACAATTTCACACAATTCACCATGAGTTAGCCATAAAGTTAAATATAAATGACATACATCCATGTTATCATATGTTCTCATAAATAATCGAATAATCCATATCATCAAGACGTGTGACTAAATTATGTATCCATCATATCTCAATTAGGCTCAAATAACATAGCAATATGTTAGTATCCACAACATCTAATAAAATATGCCAACATACTAATCAAATCTAAACTAGTGCCACGCTCCCAAATCACCATACATGTCCATGAAGATCAATAACATAACAAAATGTCCAAAATATATCAAATCCCTGTCAAATCATATCTATGAGTAAAGAATTCAATAGATAACTAAGGCTATAAAAATGTGGGCACTACACTAAGCGTCGATGTATTATTACTATTCACAGTCTCATTCGATACATTTCTCAAATCTTCTTCACTGGCGGCTCTTCAAAATTTTAAATGAATCTTCTAGTTTCGAATGGAGCTCTATTTTGGGATAAGGATCCAACAATCCATTATATGCAGTGATTGAATCGTTCCACAAAGGTGACTATTGCAAATTAAAAAGCTCATCGTTGTAGGTCAAAAATTCCATACGATCATTTTGGCTTTGTTGCATAACCTCTAGTTGAAGGAAGGAAGAAAAATCTGATCCATCTCCTTGAGAAACACAATCATTCCAAATAGACCACTTGCATGGATTCAAACCGATATATAAGAGCGACTCGTAACTAAAATCTAGCTTTCTCACAAATTCCATGTCATCCCAATGTGTGGAATTCCCATATTCTTACATTTTGCTAACCTCCAACTTTAAATTTTCTCCTGTTTTAAGTATATAATTTAAGAGTGGATGACTTTAAGTAATCACACCCGAACTGGATGTGCATCCATGGATGTATGACCAATGCTTTATGTCAGAAAAATCATATTATTGCCAAGGAATCCTAGAGTTGAGCGTAAACAACACGCACAACCGGTTCAACTCTTGTCCATCGACTGTTTATTGAACAGAAAAATTTAACCATCATCGCCGCTGGGACTCAACCCTCGCACCTATGGGTTTCGACTGCGGCGTCTTGACCAGCCCGCTTACACATGATGTATACACATAAACTGACTCGTGTTCTATTTAAAATACATATTTCTGATTGCTGCCCAAAAAAATTTATCATTTTTGCTTGGGAAGCGTAGGCAGCGGTTTGTGCATGCTACTTAAGCCTCTCTAAATTCTAGACCTGATCAAAATATTCCACTTCTCATGGTTGCGCAACACTCACTCTTTCCTCTTACCCAACAATGGCACGACTAATTGGTGCGTTCATGAATTCAACTAGTAGCTCATCGTGCGGGGGGTTGACTCCAGACTCATAACATCTTGCAAAATAGGGGTCCATAACTTCATCACCGACTCTCGCACATGCAAAAATATTACCGATTTTTGGAGATTTCAAAAATCAGTTGACGTCTTGGATTGGAAAAAAATTGTAACTCGTCGAGTCTGGGGGGACGTTTCTAGTGTAGGGATTATGTAATCACCATGAGCGACACATTTAATTCCTTGTATGTGATTTCTGACAGAGGTAAATTGAACTGTTAGGTGTTTGTGTTAATGTACGTGGGAGATGACATCAACTACTACGACACCCTCGGCCCCGATGTCACTTAATGCATTCTCATTGTCTCTAATTTGTTCATGGTGGCATCCTTGCACTACTACAAGAATCACCTTTTCCCCTCCGCCAGCTTAGAAATCATCATAGTATGTGTATCATTCACGGCATCCAAGTAGTATAGTGTTTCCTCCAATAACTTGTCAGCCACAAAAATCATTGCCTAGATCGAAGTAATAGACCTCTGAAAAGTCAATTTTTCTTTCCAAGTTTCACTCAGCTTTGTAGCATTTGACATGACACTAACAAATTGTGATGAAAATGTTGAAGAAGTGACATAAAAACCATTTGAAAAACTAACACAATTGTTATGAAAATGTTAATGTTTTTTCTTGTAGATTTGGTTGGACTCCTTTCATAAATTATTTTTACTTTTAAACATCTTGTATTTTCCCCATTTTTTGGTTTGTTCTCTATAAATGTAATTCACACTTATGCATTTAAGATATAGATGATATAGTGAACCACAATTCCCTTCCCCTCCCTTAAACCCCTTTTTAATCACCCCTCATCCTCTCCCTCTTTTTTGCTTCCTCAATTTTCAAATCTTCACCTTGTCCCCTTCAGCATTTCCATTATACACTCCACGTACGATTGCTAGTTTTAATCTTTTGTGGATGAGTGAAAGATATTAAGAAAAATTACAAGACTAAATAGTCTATAGAACTAAAAGTAGCAATATTATTGACATGCACCAATCCAACCTTCTCCTAAAGAATCATGGAAAAACTCAAATCCCTTTTCGAGGTTAAATCTCCTAGTGTGGATCTTCATCAAAAAAAAATTCTTTTATCTAGCTTCATTTCCTTAAACAAGTTGGTTATCTTATCCATGCTGAGGTTGTAACTAATACAAATGTTTCTTTAGGTTACACACTCCGTGACATGGTGTTATTTTGTCTCCATTGTCCCTTTGTTACACAAAAGGAAATTTCTCGCTTCCCACTCTTTAGGCATTGTCCACCTACCAATTTCACATCTAAGATTATCTGAGTTGGTCATTAATTTGACTAGCAACATTTTTTCCTCCCACTTAATATATGCTCCTATATAAGCATTTTTGTCATGTTCCGACGTGGGATTAAACTCTTTGATATGGTAAGCCTTCTTCCACCCGATGCATGTTCCATATGGCTGTCTTGAATTTCTCTCTCACATTTTTTTTAATTTCACCATTAGTGGTTAGGTACTTGTGCATGTTGATTGAACCCCATTTACTCATCCACTTATTATTTTTTTTCATCTAGGTGTTTTTCCTTCTACTTATCTCCTTCTCTAGCACCATTATGGGCCATAGATGGGTCTATATGTTTTGATATTTTTCAAAATAACTTAGTGTCTAAGGATTTTTGAGGAAGTAGGGGTCATTAAAGGGGTTAAAATTACCCCTTCCTACTTTTCGATTTATTTGGGGACTTTTACTTGGTATATTATTCCAACTTTACGAGTTTGTATATCTTAATTATTGTTAGTTTATGTCCACCCTAAGTTAAGGGGTCCACAAAATCAATTGTATACCATGCGGGATCATGATTTTTCCACCAATATGTAGTTCGAGTTTTCTTAGTTTATATTTTTTCTTTGGAATGTTTAATTGGAGGGAAAGACATATTTTGAATTGATTTAAAATAATAAATTTGATTTACACTACAACCATGGTGGAAACCAGAGAAAAGATTTGACGCATGTCCTGAACGTTTTTGCATATTTTTACCATATTTTACACTTTATAAAATAGTTTAACCATCCCTATTTTACATGAAGGAATTTGGCAAAACCGTAATTATCACTATGAACACAATCAATATAACTATAAGTTCAGCCTTACATAAATATTTAAATAACATTTTTTTCTGAAAATGTATTTATATCAAACATATGATACCTAGAACTTAACTGACACTCATAAATTAAACTTTAAAAATAAAATATATTTTTTTAATTAGTTAATAAGAAAGGTATTTGACAAATATGGACAAGTTGTTTAACACCTTTTGACGTCGTAGAATTTTGGTTTGACAGGTGGGATTAGGTGTCAAATCTCATCCTTGGTGGAAACCAATACTTGTACATGGGTGACAAGTCTTACATGGCATGATGTGATTGGCTACTCTACATAATTATTATGTCAAAAATAAATAACCACTAGATAATACTATGACAACTATCATGTGGTAATATGATAACTATTAGGTATTGTGTGATCAAGATTAATGTCAAGTATTGGACCATGTTCAAGTATTGGCCCCTCCCCTAGTGTTGTTTTCACCACATGGTACTTTACTTTGTATGGGGGCATGTGTAAATAAATAGCGAGATTATAATGTTTTGACTGTGAGGTGAGTAGTTTCTCTATTGTCATAACTACTCTTTTATCACAAAAAATAAGCTATATGACTTCGCACATTGCATTATTTTATATAAAAATTACTTTAATTGTTTTTGTGAATTGCTGACATTTGTTTATCTGTGTAGAGTGCATATGGTCTTTTGCATGGAAAATCCTATGAACTTGTATGTGGCATAGGGGTAGAAAGTTGTGTGATGTTGTTGTAGATGGTAATGATTTCTATTTTTCTAGTTCTGTAAATGATTTTAAGTATGTGGTGCTTTCAATTTATTCTTTTACTTTTCAATCAAAAAAATATGTTTTTAGACTAGAAAACTATTCTTGTTTTATAAACCTTTAAGCTAAAATTGGCAAAATTTTCATGGACATTATGGGATGGGATTGTAACCATGGAAAATTGTCCTTTACATTAGTTTTTCTAGGATCCTAATGGCAATACATTAGCTAGAGTGCATCCAACTTTTTTGAGCTATTGAACATTTGGTTAGGAATTCAAATGTTTTGGAGAAATTAAAAAGTTCCAATGGAAAAGGACGTTACCATAGAAAATCTGTTGTGTACATAAAATTTATCATCCTTTTCCTCCAATATTTTATGTGCCCGAGTCAAAATGTTTTATATGCCCAATTCAAAATGTTTGCAAACATTTTTCCTACCAAGTGATCATTGTGAACATAATAAACTTGCAAACCTAAATAAAACATACTAACACCTAGTAGTCTAAAAGCTAAGCCAAATCTACTATAGAACCATCAGGATAAGAGCTTAAGGGAAAACAACTTCTATAATGCATAAACATGATAAATCCATTAAATTTCAAGCCATTCCTACTCTTTGAGATTGTTACCTAGAGAATGAACCTAATTAGATCACATAGAAATCAAATTGGTGTTGTTTCCTTGAGAATTAAAGATGAGATCTCACCAAGAAATGGCTACAAGGCCATTTTTGGATCTTCAAATGCTCTTCAATTTGAGAGAATGGATGCAAGATGGAGAAACTATTTCCAACAATGGAGAATGGCTCAAGATCAAAATGCCTATAGTTTTCACAAATGCAAATGAGATGTAAGAAGAAAGGGAAGGAGGAGGGTTCTTTATATACCTTATCAGTTTGGGAAAGGCTAGTAATTTGATGGATGTGGGATAAATCCCAAAGAAAAAATACAAAGGATATGCATGGTTATTAAAGGATGTGTGCTTTATTAGAATTAAGAGGGGTCTAGTTAATCAAATGTGATTAATTAATAGGTAGGGATAAGCTTGTAGAAACTATTTATGTGGTATTTAGAGGAAAATTAGCCTAATACGGTAATGTAAGAGAGAAATTTAATCCAATAAGTGATGATTTATTGATTTAGAGGAGTGAGTGTAATTAATTAAAAATAATTAATTAACATAAGTAGAAGCGAACACTAATTAACGAAAGGTCGTTAATCGGCATCCTTAGTGATAGGAAGGCTAATTAATTAGCAAAATGTAATTAATTAATGGGAATAGAGGTCAAATGGTGGTTCATTGATGAATTGTCACTAATTGACCAAAAGAGAGTCAAGATTGTGGTTAGTTAGCGAAGCGTTGTTAATTGACCCATTGAGAGGAGAAGAGGTATTTATTTCATGAAGTGTCATCAATTTACGGGAAAGAGGATAATTAGTGCAATTTAAATATTAAAACTGTGTTAGCGCATTTCAGGTGTCTACATTTTCCCCTATTTGGGGCTATGTAAGCGATGTCACTTCAAAGATAGTAGACAAGTACATACAAGTAAATTTTGAAGGAGTGGAAGAAAAATTAGTAGAATGAAGGATGCCCCCCTCGAGTGTCGATGAGGTGATGGAAGAGGTCGATTGACGATCAAAAAATTGAAGGAAATGGATATAAGAAATGTGAGGGGGGAGGAGGGGATAACATGTGATCCCTATTGCCCCAAGTGATTTGGAAGAATAGTATTGATAGAAGAAAATGATAGGGAAGAAAAAATGAAGATGAAGAGAATGGAAATAGCTTTCATCCAGCTGATGTAAAAACAAATTTATTTCATCATTTTTCTCGCATGATCTACATCAGCTGCCCTTATTAAAATATAATCATACAATAAAAGTGCAAAATAACATGAAAATATATAATACTAACATTTGTTCATTACTAAACACTGACTCAATGTAACATACATAATGTAATGCAATACAAGAAAGTACACAAGCTAACCTAATAGGGAAAAAAGTACAAACACACATACTCAAATAAACAACGTTCAAAATGGTTGCACAAATGCTTTTGTCATCAAACTTCATTTTCGACTTATGTGAATTAAAGACAAGGGTTAAGATTGGCACCCCCAAGTAAGGATACATGCGAGGTGAATAAACAAAGGATGTATAAGTCCCATGAAAAAGTAATCATGGAGTATGAAACTACTCCAAGCAAAGTGTTTGTGCAAGGGAAGATAGATATAGCAAGCAAACCAACTTTTGTTGATAGAGGGTAGATCCAAATGATCTGCGAGTCGCGCACAAGAATAGACAAGAATCAGAGAAAGATGTTTTGTATGGAAATTTATGATGTTTGAGTACGATACATTTGACACAGGATTCAGCTGCGACCATGCTTGTTACTAATTTTTGAAAAAAAAAATAGAATTTTAAAAAAAATTGGATTTTTTTAATCTTTTACCAATGTTTTGGATTTTTTATTTGTACCAATTTTTTTGGATTTTCTAGGATTTTTTTATTTTTTAGGGTTTTTTGAAAGTTTTCCAAATCTATGTATAGGAAAATGAAGATGCAAGGATGCCCCCAACGAGAGGTGAGAATTTATAAGGGAAAATCATGCATGTATAGATAATAAGAAGATAAGTCGGATCAAGGCCAAGATGGATAGGTTCAACATGATGACGAACTCAAACCAATGAAGTGTGAGTAAGGAGTGATCATGCCCTCAGTGTGATATGGCCAAGAAACATATGATAGAAAATAAGTAGAAGATTGTTTTATTAAAAGGGGACAAAGGTTCTTGTAAACATGGTAAAAAGGTAATCTTATACACATGGATGTTTTGAACAAAGGAAAAGAACAATGTGAATGCTATGAAAGGATATGGAAAATGTAACTAGAATCCTTGCAATGAAAATTTGACTAGCAAAAGGCACAAATCACGATTCAAAATAAGGACTAAATTAAGAGTTTGATCAAGGTCCAAACAACACCTGGTAGCATACTAATCTTGTTTACTCATCGAGATTCAGTGTGTGTATGTAGAAATTAATTACCTCTTGAAGGGAAGATTTGATATACAACAAGTGAAGACACACTAACTAATGTGTAGGAATGATTTATTTTAATATGTGATTTGTGAATGGAGGGTGGAAGGAGAGCCATACATTGCTCCACTTCCAGTCAGGCATCCATATCCATGTTGAATATGTATTTGATTCTGGTTGCAACATTTCTCTACTGCCAACCAGGAATCCATAGCCCTAATAGAGATACTGGAAATACCGCAAGAGAGAGTTATATTATTTGGTTTTTGTTTTGTGATTTTTTTATTGATTTTTACTTTTTTCTTTCTGATAATATTTCAGCTCTCTTGATTATTTTGATGAGGGGTTAAGAACCACTGATGGCTTGATGGAAGGATGTCAAAGTGATTGTGGTGACGACATTGGCTAGTGTCAACAAATATATCCAAAATTTCTTTGCAACAAGTTTATTAAATGTAGATAGTGATAGGATCTCTAAAAGCTCGGTCATTCTTTAATTTACCAAGGTGATGAAAGACCAAGATCAAACAGATACCATAGAAATAAATTTCATACAATGAGCATGAATAAATCAACCAAAATATCATCGAAAGGATGAAATTGGTGGATAACTTGCAGAGGATTGGAAAGAAAGGGAAGAAAGAACATCCATGTGTATGCAATGCCTAATTCTAATGTTTGATCTTTGTACCTTTTTTGTAATTTTTTTATTTTATTTTTGATTTTTTTAATTTTTGGGAAGTTGGGACTAACAATGTCACTCCGTGTGATAGGATCCAATAGTAATGTTTTTGATTTATTTAATGAGGGAGACTAGGAGTTTTTTCTTATTAAGAGTGATATTATCTCCAATCTCGAGTATTGTAGTGAGATCATATTCGATAAGTGACTATGACTTATCTTTCAACATGGATTTTGTATGTGGGATATTGAGTTCCCTATCCATGGGTTTGTACACTTTTTTCCATAACTGGCATTTGCATTGGTGTGCATTCATGAATCATGATTGAATTTTATATTTGTGAATGTTGGATTTTCTCGGATCTTTAGAGATCTTCATATTTTTATCTTAGCGTGATGAATAAATGGTTGGTGTTTCCTACAAGATAATGTGTGATATTTTGATCCCGAGAAGTGGGGGAAGAAATTGGATGTTTTGGATTGATGATAGGAATGTTATGAATGATGGTGGGCTTACCACTATTGTTGATAGAAGGATGATAATATGGGTGAAGAAGATATGGTCCAAAAATTGAAGAGGATGGGCTACCGGGAGGTGAGCCACAGATAGAAGATGAAGGGATACTAGGATGCAGCCCCAGGATGGAAGAAAATGAGCTACCAGGAGGTGAGACATAGATATAATATGAAGGGATAGTAGGACATGGCCCAAGTATAGAATACAATGGTCTACTATGAGGTTTCCCATAGATAGAAGATGAGGGGTGTTATTTTGTGGAGCCTGTTTTCATGTGAGAAAGTGTTGAAGACTGTACACTAAGAGTACTGTACAATTTCCACAATTGTCTCACCGGGTTTTGGGGCCAGGCCGGGCCTTGAGCAGGGGTCCAGGGGTGGCGTCCCCATGTAGCAGAGGTTCGGGGGTGCAGCCCCTAAGAAAAAACAAATTTGGCCTTAAAACGTGCCTGATATACTGGGAAACATTTTCTTATTATATGGGTGGGATTTTTGACCCATAGTTTTATGGGATGGTTTTGGCCCATGGTTTTGATACCCATGGTTTTGTAAAACTGCTTAAGCAGTTGTCTATTTATACAGTTTTATGAATATGGTAGAGATTATGTAATATTGCAGATGTGTTTTGAATTCTGGTGTGAATTCTGTAGAGTTTGTTGAGCATAGTTACAAACAGATTTGGATATTGTATTGAGAGAGTGGTGGCTTGTAATAAAATATGAGCAAGTGATTCTTGGTGGATGTAGCCCAAATTGGGTGAACCACGTTAAATACTGTCTCTTTGTGTTGTGTTATTTTATTTTGCAATTTTATTTGAGATCTGTAATATTTTCTGCATATTAGTTTCTACTGTTGCGATTCTGTGAGGGATTATTCTGGATATTTTATCCCTTATTTCCTAACAAGGGGCTACTAGGAGGTGGCCCAAGTATAGAAGATAATGGGCTACCAGAAGTTATCTCATAGATGGAAGATGAAGGACTACTAGGGCATGGCCCAAGTATAGAAGATAATGGGTGACGAGGGCGTGGCCCAAGTATAGAAGATGAGGGGCTACTAGGATGTGGCCCAAGAATAGAGGATAATGGGCTACCCGGAGGTAACCCAGAAATAGAAGATGGAGGGCTACTTGGAGGTGGCCCACATATAGAAGAAGATGATGGGATACCAGGTGGTGACCCAAGGCAAGATTCTAATTGAGGAATTTTGATATGTAAATAATGATGCGGTGATGAGAATATAGGCCAAGAATCAATGACAGACCTAGATATTTATCCATGTAATGGGGAATGTGAAAATGGAAAAACAGGAAGAGGATCATGTTTGATGACCTTCGTATCTTCCTTTGTTTTACGACAAAAGGAATCAACCTCCTCCCCACAATATGTGAACGCATTGAGGTCTAAAGAGAATCCTTGCTCATGATCTTCTAGAGGAATGTCATCATGAAGCCCCATGAATTATCCGATTTCTTCTTCATTCTGAAAGAAATCAATTGACATAGCTTATTTTGGTTCAATGATAGAAGGTTGATTGGAAGAAAGGGGTCTAACAAGTATTGAATATTTGATAGAATAAGATGACTCAAGAGACAAAGTAGATTTGGATTTAGATGTCTTGAGAGTGGAAGAAGATGGGGATTTGGAATGGATTAGTATTGGTTTTCTTAGAAGATGGCATAGTGCAGGTAGAAAAAGAGGATTGCATAGAAAATATTTAGATTGCAATGTAAAGGTTGACTTAGATGACTAATTAGAGGAATTTTTAGTCGCACGGATCTTTGACAGTGGAGGAGGTCATTGAGGTGAATGATAAAGTGGGACCTATGAAGAAAGGGAAGACAATGACTTAGGAGTCGAATTAGAGGAATGATTGGAGGAACTTGGAGTCATATGGATCTTCAAAGGAGGAAGACGTCGTTGAGGTGACTTAAAAAGGGGGTCCTGCGAAGAAAGGGAGGATCGTAACTTAGGAGTCGAATTAGAGGAATGTTGGGGATAATTGTTGGTGACAAAAATCCTTAGAGGAGGAAAAAGTCATTTAGGGGACTGATTATTCCCTGGAGTAAATTGGATCAGATGAGGTTCAAGGGATTGAGGGGAATCTAAATAATAGTATGGATCAGAATCATTAGGAGATTGAGAGGAATTAGAAGAATAGTTTGGCTTAGAATAATCAAGATATTGAGAAGAATCGGAAGAATATTTTGGATTAGAATCATCATTAGATTGTGAGGAATCAAAATAATAGTTTGGATTAGAATCATCAAAATCATACCACCGACTATGAGATTAAGGTGAGGAAAGAGGTAGCCGAATGGTTTCTCTAGCGTGAAGAACCAAGTGAGGTTCATTCATGATAGGTGTATTTTGATGTGAATACCAAAACCTAGGTTCCCTATTGTCGTAAGTGTGAGGAACCACACGATGGTTAGTCATTGTTGGCATCCTTGGGTCCAAGTACCTAGACCTAGATAGTATGATTGATATCCTTCAAATGTAAGGAAGTTTGATGTCGATTCAGGCAGCGTAAAGAATTCCATTTAGACATTTCACAAATAAAAAGGGGATGCTTGTGTGATTTTCCAAAAGGTATCTAAGGAAAACAAACATATTGATGACACAATTTCGACAATCCAACAAGGTTTGGACAACAAGTTGCAAGTGTAAATGTCAAAATGGTTTATCAAAGTTTAGCTACATAATGGTTGCAAATGAAAATTTTCCAATTTTCAGACTGTCTCAAAAGTTACTTGATATGAAATTTTTTTGCTAATGTTTTGAAAATGTGTTCAATTACTACAATGAACCTAGGAAAAATCAAACAGCGTGATAGTCTGGGAAGGTTTCTATGAATGTCAAACAATCAAGGAAAAGAATCCAAAGAATAAGGCACCAAAGAATCAAAGACTCAAAGGATTGTCCAAGGAAACAAATCTACAAGATTAAAGGTCACAAGGAACAATCACGCAAGTTCGGTACATAAATCCAATCTACAAGAAACTACTCCCTATGTAAAAATGTGTCTGAAAGTTTACGTTTAAAATGACAACACAATTCCAATACTTAAATCAAGTTTTTAGGAAAACAAGATTTAAGTATTAGAAAAGGGTAGAGGTGCCTTCCAACTCAAGTTGTACTAACACAAGTTTAGATACAAACAAGGCCTGAATCCAAAAAAGTGGAAGTTACAAATGTGAACAACGCAACAATACCACTTGGGCACGTTAATTAAGCTTTGCAGAAAAATAAGATATTAGTATCAAAATAATATTGTTATGATGCGAACAATGTAACAACAACACTTTTCAAACTCAAGGCAATGTTTGGAATAAAAAAAGGTCAAAGTATAACAAGGAGTTGCTAATGTGTGAGCAGTGTAAGAATACAATCTAAAAATTTATATCAAGTTTATGAGAAACAAGATGTAAGTATCAAAATTGTATCGATATGATGCAAGCAACGTAACACCTCAAGGGAAGATTGATGATAAAGCAAGCATAACTACGATAAAATTTCTTGACGTGGGTATCAAGACAAGACTACTCAAGATTTGAAGACGTATCAACACACTTTCAACGCTTACTATTGCAGCCGCAATAAGGAAGGATGTAAGTGGGTGCAAAAGTGGTGGACACAATCTTAAGTAACACTACATATATATGCTTTATTTTGTCCCAAACGGGAAATAAGAAAAGAAAGGAGTAGACCAAGTGGGGGTTAAAAATACTTGGCATAACTTCGAAAGAGTTTCACCTTGTCTTAAGAAAAATGAAAAACTAATACAAGGTAACACTTCACTAATTTTGTGATGAATAACACGAGGCTCAAACTTCAATGGACTCTCCCCTTGTTTAACTAACAAGGTTTTAACTCTAAAAAACATATTGCTTCATGAGAGCTATTTAAAACACGGTTGGTTTTGGTAAAGTTGGCTCCTGTGCAAAATGGCTTCCTAGGCTTTTTTCACATTACTCACCAATTCTTACCTAAAGGAGGTATGCACATATATAATTGCTTCTAGAGAGTTGTACCATATCCCCAAAATCAAATTGATGAATGAGGCCCCATGCGGGTAACATGAGTCATATCTCATAAGGGTTTCAACTAGTCAAGTTGGTAAGCAAAGCGCTTCCTATTTCGTCCACTGGTTCCCTCAAGGTGTGGACTACTTTGGGATTCATGGGGTAATCCTCATAATGATTTGTATGGCTTATGCCAAGGCACTTCCCCCAGTTTAAAGTGAACGAGATGTAGCTCTTAACCGAACCTGCAAATACAATGTTTTGAATAGTGATGTGTTTTTCATCTTTTATCTTAGTTTGGTTTTACACACCGTTGGCAACCTGCAACAAATTGTATTAGTATTTTTTAGATCTTGATTCTTTGACAAGTGAGTATTGGTCCATCAAGAAAAGGTTAATAGTTTTCCATAAAATCAAAACATCATGAAAGAGGATTAAATGTTGTTTTTGATTATCAAGATCATCCTAAGATGCAAGAGAAGAGCATACACAACAAGTAACCCAACTATATTAAAAATGGAAAGGCTTGTAGATAATATGAATAGGCAAAAAAAATTAACCATTTGTTGTTCATTCCCTTAAACATGAATTTAATGTAATAAATGTAAGAAGGCCTAGATTTGTTTCTGATTCCCAAGATCACCTAAAAGGTGTGAAGGAATAGCATATGCAACTCTATCCTAAGAAATGAAAGCACACCATTCATTAAAAATCATCAAACACATTAGAAAAAGATGACCCAAAACACCCTACAAAAATAAATGAGCATCAAAAACATGCAAGACATTAGAAATAAACGAGATCAAATCCTATAAACCTCAAAAACATATCTAAGTTGAAAAAAACACACCAACGTGGCCCTCTCAACAATAGTGTGCCCTTAGCAATAGTAGCATGGCCCTAATAACAAATAAGTGGCCCTCAACACAGCAGTGTGGGTATGATATAGAAAATAGACTGACAGTAGACAAAACGACACCAATGCATCCAGAGAGACGTATATGTTCCCCCTGTGATATATACGCGGGTCTGAGACAAAAGGCATACTGGAAACATGTAATGACAGGAGCGTGGCCAGAGAAGAAACAACACAGGGGGTAGAGGATAAAATAACATGTAAAAGCTTCACAGTAACATGACCAGTATAATAGTAGTGTGGCCCTAGTGACACCAGCGCAACCCTTATAATATTAGCGCATGGATTATGACATCAACATCGAGCGGCATAACACTAGCATTGGTTTTTGTAATGATGTCAGAAACACATGAATTTGACATAAACAAACTCAAAAAGGTCAATTTTTTGTCATCTTAGCCCAAAATTAACAACAACGAATGTCCTTTAAACCAACAAAATATACTCAACACATGTAAAGTTAGCAAAATACATCAAGGAATTTAAGTTATTTAACATGTGCATAATAAGGGTTAGCCAAAATTGAGACAAAACTAACAAATCTTGAAATCAAATGCTATGGGGAAGGTCCCACCAGGTTTTCCAAATGTGAACATATTAAACTTCCAAAGCTAATTGAAATAGACTAACACCTAGTAGTCTAAAAGCTAAGCCAAATCTACTATAGAACCATAAAGATAAGAGCTTAAGGGAAAACAACTTCTACAATGCATAAATATGGTAAATCCATTAAATTCCAAGCCATTCCTACTCTTTGAGATTTCTACCTACATAATGAACCTAATTAAAACACCTAGTAATCAAATTGGTGTTGTTTCTTCAATAATTGAAGATGAGATCTCACCAAGAAATGACTACAAGGCCATTTTTAGATCTTCTCATGCTCTTCAATTTAAGATAATGGATACAAGATGGAGAAGATATTTCCAACAATGGAGAATGGATCAAGATCAAAATGCCTATAGTTTTCACTAATGGAAATGAGATGTAAGAAGAAAGGGAAGGAG
>CM034146.1:666988810-667016310 GCA_019776745.2 Taxus chinensis
GCAGACATAATGCATACGCATTATAACACATATGCGTTATGGCTTGGTAAATTCCAAACCTAGAAAATCATAACGTGATCATGTTATAATAGAACGCATACACGTTTTACCTTTTTTTAGGTTTTTGTCCACCTTTTTCCCCCCCAACTTGGTGCACTTACCCTTAGACAGAATAATAAATCCCTCACCCTATGAATTTCATGATGATATTTGTACATAAAACCAACCAACGAAGGATACTCCTCACGCACTCTGCATGCAGGCTCATACAAATAAATCCACCTTGTCTCAACATCCTTCAAAAGTTTTTTTTCCATCTGTAATTCCAATAGCAAATTTTTGGAACTGAAGAAATCACTTTGGGTTGCTGTCCATATACTCATGAAGTTCTCTTATAAGGTCTTCTACTTTAGCAACATTTTCATTGTTGATAAACATTTTATATGTTAAATTCATTATGTGTGTCATACAATGAATTGTTAGCATATAAGGGGCCACTGTTGTTTGCAATCTAACACACGGTCTAGTTCAGTGACCTAGCATGAATGATACACCATCTGCTCCAACACATAACAACTTCGTAGTAATTTCATAATCAATCATGCCAGCAATATCTTTCAAATGAGAAAAAAACTATTTTATGTAGGTTTTCGGCATTACAATTTTCAACCATTTTCATAACACCCAACAGGTATGGTATCCTTAGATGATTTTCTAATGTATAAACATGGATACATACCCATGCGGTGTTGTCTACTGTCGTCGGTTCATCAATTGATAGAGAGATAAACTTTGTATTTTTTGCACTCTCCTTCAAATCTTCCCTCTCTATCATTGAAAGGCATTTGGCCATTTCCCATGCACTATTGTCTGACCAATGAGACTGAGGAACATTGTGCATTCCATTATATTGATACAAAATTTTGTAATCAAGGAAATATGAAATCAGTCTTCCTTTCTTAAGTATGTGAAAAAAGTAAAGAGTTGTATGATTTTAGCATGCAAATTTAATTTATTCATCTTACCAATTGGAAATGTGATCATTCCTCCCTTTTCCACGAGATGTTTGCGTCTTTTTTGATCTGCTTCATACTCTATTGCATATTTGACATACATGCATTCTTTTTCAGTTTTCCACCTATGTGTTTTGATTTTTTGGCCATCCTCCCCTGTTACAGTTAAAAAAAAATTCCATAGTGTTTTTCAATTGTGTCCAGCTTCAGTTGCATTTTTTGTTGCTTTCTCAATTTCCACGTACATATTATACAAGTAAATTCAGATGGAATATCTTCTTAATTAGTTAGTTGTACAAGTTCGATAAAAGAAAATTTGGCAGCCCAATCAAACTTGTATGTCCTCCCAATTGTCCACATATTCTTGTTTGTTTTCAATGTTTTACTTTTTTAGTAGAATTTTGAGCATTATCACAATCACCTGGTTTCCTCTTTCATGAACCAGAATTTGAATTTGATTTTTGTGTTCCATTTCACTGAGTATTTGTATGTGTGATATCTTGATGCACTCCTAGTTGCACGCCAACAGGAAGAATATCTTCAGGATCTGGCATCTCAACAGGAATATCTTCAAGCTCTGACATGGTATCATCATAGGTTTCATTCAGTTGATATTGTGTAAAATGCATGTCCACTTCAATAATAACTTCAACACAGTCAGTAATCTGATTGATTTTAGTGGCAGTTGTATGGGTGCTGGTGGTTGCAGTATCTTTAGCATCATAGTTTCCAAAATACTTGAACAGGGACTTCTGATATTTTTTTGTTACTTTTTGGGTCATCTTAGCACTAGCAACTTTCATTATTCTGAACACCTAATTTGAACTTGAACCTTTGTCGTGCGTCACTAAACATTATGTTGCACATTAGCAAGACTGTTTCGTACGTCAACAAACAATCATTTTCACCTGTCAACTTTATTTCCTTTATCAGATGTCAACTGAATCTCATTAATCACACGTAAATAAAAATCCTTTATCGTGCATCAGCAAATAGTATCATTCACTCACCAACAAATGATAATTTTCACACATCAATTGTATCTCCCTTGTTGTGCATCAACTGAATCTCCTTAGTTGCGCGTTAACAGTAATCCTTTGTCATGTGTCAGCAAATAGTATCAATAGAGTAACCTTTTTCGTGCATCAATAGAGTGACCCTTGTCGTGCATCAGTTGTATCTTTCTTGTTGCGTGTCAACACAAGTCCTTTGTCGTGCGTCAATAAATAGTAATGGTCGCACGTCAACAAATAACAATTGTCTCCCAACTACAAACTTCAAAATAGATCTGCAATGTACTGGTGTTTAGACTTTGCAAGTTCGTTGTACTTGATATGTTGATACCTCAACTAGTAATTTGTTAGTAGTATCCTACTCGGTAAATCACCTAGGTTTTTAAAGGTTATGTTTTCAAATGTAGGTGAAGCCAACCCCTAAAAAAATACTAGAAATTTTAGGTGAACAGGGCACTGAACTACTCTGAAAAAATCGTCTTTTCAAATTTTCCTAAAATGGAATATTCGCCACTAAAAAAAATCCCTTTATCATTTATGTACACGTAAATTTAGAGATAACGGTTACCTTTATTTTGTATGTTTTCCAATAAAGTTGATAGTATCTTCTAAATGGTGATATGAAGAGACACGTCAGATGGTTCTAGCACAAGAAAAGATCACATTGGATGACCCTTATGATTTCTCTACCAAAATTTTTAAGTTGAACTGTCAGCCTATTAGTGTCGATTTATTCTTTCAAGTTATGAATACTTTTTCAAGCATGAAACATGATTCCAATCTAATTTCACCACCTTAAAATAACACGAGTCTAGGTGAAATTCACTGTCTGGTACAATCTTTACATCTACAATGTAAGAAGATATACAATGTATATATGTTATCATGTACAAAAATAAAATCAAAACTTGCAATGATATATAATTAAAGATAGATTGGATAAGATTGGATGTGATAGATATGGCTTCGCTTGTTGCATCATGTGCTCCTCCTGTTGCGGCCAAATCGTGGGCAGCTAGGCTATTTGGAGAATCGGCTAGAGAACCTCTGAAAATCATTATGGAATGGACTAATAATGATCTTCATCTCCATATCCCTGGGGTGATCATGAATAGAGCTAAGAGTACATTCAAAAGTGCAGTCGTTGGAAGATTTGGAGGGTTGCATCCAAACATCAATTTTGTAAGGGACCAGTGTAAGAGGAAATGGGCATGCAAATTAGAAGTGTGAGCATTGGGAGGAAAAAAATTTCTCTTTTGTTTCCTTGATGAAGTTGACTTACATAGGGTATTACTGGGAGGCCCATGGTTTTATGGGAAATTTCCTTATGCCTGAGTTGATGGTCCACATGGTTGAAATCTCACAGCATGTTTCTGGCTCTTCTGCTATGGATTCGACTACCTGATCTCCCGTTGGAATACTAGGAACCTGAATTTCTCTTGGGTCTAGAAAGATCAATGGGTATTTTAATAGTGATAGATCTAGCTACAAAGGCACGATGAAGACTGGTCTTTTCCAGGATATGCATTAATGTGCGTGAGGGAGGCAAAATACCAAAAATATGTTTTTTGAATACCCCAAATGATAATGGTTGAAACATAGGGAAGAGGATCCATGTATCCCAGTAGCCCAGTTCAAAGACATTTGGACAGAAGAGGAGACTAGTGAGGATGAAGATATCAAAGAGGAGGATGGTGAATGTTTGCAGGAAGAGATAGAAGCTAAATATAATGGTCAAAGCAAATGGAAGGGAGATGTTTCAAACGTGATGGGAGGTAGTGGAGGTGTGGTGGACAACCTTCTTGGAGTCCAGCGGGGCACCACTCCCACATGGATGGATCAACGGCTAGTGGCGGATAGAAAAGCCCCACAAAAAAATCAAAATTCAAATTCAAAATCTGTGACTCCTATTGGGAGTTGTTTAAATCAAAGCAATGAATGTGCTGACTGTAAATGGACAACTAGGAAATAAGCATGATCCACAGATAGATACGGGGAAGGTTGAATTAATTATTGATTTAGGAAATTTAAATAAATGTTTCAACAGTGAGCGAGAGAATCAAAATTTAAATGCAAATCTAATGAACCACATGGATGGGAATATACACGGGGGTGATGGTTGGACTAAAGTACGTTGCAAAAAGCATTTTCTTAAGATTGGTTGTATTTTGCGAAACCGTCCTTCGATGGATAATCTTGGTTAGTCTTTTTTTTTCGCGAGGGTCCAGATGGGATTGATGACTGGTAGTTTACCCGTCATTGGAAGTCACGGCTATCTGTTGCTTTCAGCCATTGGTGTTGATGTTGTTTTACTGCTTGAGGTCCTTTTGTTGTGGACATGTTGTTTTGATGTTGTTTTTGTGTTATTTAGCTATTATTTTTAGGTTATTTTCTTGGCAGATTACTCTCTGCCGCTGGGCTTCATTGTTATATCTTTTTGATATTTTTAGTCTGGTGAATCGTAAAATCTGGCTTTTTGAGACTCTTTGTACAAGGGCATAGTCCCTTTCAAAAAACTATTTACCATTAATAAAAAAATTAGAATCTCGTAGAAAAATATTGCAGTTGTCTCAAAAAACTAAGTGCCCAAAAATGGTTATACCAGAGCACCAACACAATGCCCTTGAGGGAAATGCCAAAAATAAATAATCTCACGATTCTTTCAATTTAGTGTTTTTGGTTTTTATTTTTTTAGGAGATTGAAGCTAAATTATTAGGTAGTGAGTAAATGAAAAATCGTGTGGTATTGCGTTGTATACTTTGAAACTTCACACCACCTTCCTTTGCAATAAAATTGTTATAATGCTGAGGTAGGTGGGGTTTATCTAGATAAATTTCATGTGACGTGAAGCATGAAAGAAAATTAATTCAATGCAACAACGTGCTACACTCCCCCATAGCTTTCTGAATTTAATTTGGTGAGGTAAATATTCCAAACACATTCACAACCACCCACTATTAAAAATTACTTTCAAATCCTTCCATATTATTCATCCCACTAGTACCCTATTAGATTTCATATATCTTTCCATACTTATAAATACATCTTTTGCACGTAATTATGGATTTTACGAAATTTAAATCTTTTCTACTAGGAAACTTTATTATGAATGTCCAATGTATATATAATATATTTAACTACATGATTACAATCAATAAATAATTATAACATGCCACTTAATCACCATATTAAAATTAATATCAAAGTTTTACATGGTGAAGCTAATGTGGTGTCAGGGTAGCACAACCTGGCACCACATTAAAACACAACTATGACACAAAGTTGACACTATTTAGTGTTGTATCTATGTTGTTTCAACCCCTCAATTAAAAAACATAAAGTGTCAAGGAAAAAGACCCTCTTTTGTTTCATTTCATTTTAATGACGACGAGAGGAAAGGAGGAAGGAAAAATAAAAAAAGGGAGAGGAGAGGAGATATAGAATAGAAGGGGAAAAAGAACAACAAAAAGAGAGAGGAAAAAGAAAAAAGGGCAATATAAAGGAAAAGGATAAAGGAAAATGACAAAACAAAGAAAATAAAAGGGCATACCGATATCTAGTCGTGGAGGAAAAATTCAAAAATTAAAGGCAATAAAATACTTGGCTCAAAAAATAAGAGTACGTGACAAATTCTAAATTACACGTATGTAAATTTTTATCTAAATTTGATTAATAATTTAGATTTGCCAGCATGAAAAGGTTTGAATTACGCTAGAGGAGAAGAGGCAGAGAAACAATGGATTCCTATTTTCCACGCTGGTTCTGAGAAGGGTCAAGGGAAAAGAAACTGAGCTGGAGAAGGCATGGCGCAAAAATGTAGAATTGGAAGAGTGCTTGAAACAGTTGAGCATGGAGTCCCATATTTGGAAAAATGTGGCCAAGAACAATGAAAGCATTGCAAATACACTCAAGCAAAATCTAGAACAAGTTTTAGCACAAACGAGGGAACATATCAGGGAAGGTCGCAACGACAACAAGGAAGAAGACACTCTATCTTGCTAATTGTATATGTAAAATTCATTTTAGTCTATATAAAGACTAGACTGGAGTTCTAATTTTGATGAATGTTTGGTGTAGGGATTGCTAATTCTCTTATTGAGAGAAATTCTTCTTGTTTAATTTGTGATTCTTGATCCGTTTTGTGTTTTGGGGCGTTTTTCCAATGTTAGGCGTCACATAAAACATGATCCCATCTTCCAGGATCCAGATTCAATGAAAGGAAAGTCGTTCCTGTCAATGGCTTATGATTTCTGATACTTTTTATCATTTAATTATCATTTACAGTTATACTTAGAAGATTCGTGTATAAGTTCAAATGGTGTTTATCAGTTTGATGATTGAGCGTGCAATCATGCCTGCAAGTTTGTAAGGTTCTCCTTCAAAATTAACTAGAGTGCCCTCCCCAATTAATCAGGTAGAAGTGAAACAATTACCCAGGATTCAAATTCATTTTTCCTTACTTGAGGTAGTTTTGAAAAAAAAAAAAAAAAAGTTTGTTAGAAACATCGAACACAATTAATAGCAGTCATATTCTTCTTTGGCCAATTATTGTTGTTATTAGGATCATGGTGGTGGTTATTATTATTACAGTTTTGATGATGTTTATGTTTGAGATCTAGATGATATTTATATTAATAAAAAAATTATTATTATTGTGTTTAGGTTTATTTGTATTATATATGCTATTTAAAATTGATAGGATTTTAAGAAATATTTTTTTTGAAAACATTTATTATAATAATTTCAATCGTCATGCATATTCATGTATTCTTAAAATCCCTATTCCAAGTTGAGAGATGGTCAACATGGTGAACAGAATGATGGCACCTCTACTATGCGAGACCACTAAAATAAACGATTAAATATCCCATCATGTCAAATATTATTTATATAAAGTTCCAAGGGGTTCACTATACCTAGCTTATAAATTTGAAACCAAAAAAATGGTAACAGGAATGCATGTTAGCTCGTCATTTTCTTTTTAACTATCCACACAAGTTTATAATCTTGCAAAGATTGTTTGAAACAAGAAATATTGTCAAAATGCTTAAAGCAATATAACAATGTTATATATGTATTAAGTTGAATTATTCAAAATTATGTACTTGTTATATATGTATTAAGTCTCTTTATTGGTTGGTGCTTTCAGTGTAATCTTTCAACCTTGAACCTATACATTCCTTAAAGCGCATACCAGTCGCCGACCGCTACTGGTCTACCTCACCGTGACACGCTGAAACTAAGTTACCAATAGTTGCAGGCACACGGGTTAAATTCGTGTAATTTTCTAATTTAGTGTATAGAGGATAGCCATTATGTCGCCCACTCCCAATCTCTCGAGGTTTAAATTTGATGGACACCCACATAAAGGAATCTAACTCCCACGAAAAAATACATCTTTGTTAGTAGTTGTATGTGCAGTATTATAATTGTGGGTGTTGCAGTGGTATTCTCATAATGATTCATTACAGTTTGGGTTTTGACTTGTATAGAGAAAAAGTCAAGTATGGCAGTTGGTCTGGTTGATATTGTGGTTGGAAGAGAAGAAAGGAGGTGTCTACCTTCTGTTGTTTTGTTTGTTGTAGGCAGAGAAGAAGAATACTAAGGATTGGGAGGTGTTGTTGTATGGTGCAGCAGCTATCTGTGTTGATTTTCTTCCCTGCTCCTAATGGTTGTGCTACGTGCCCTGTAACATTGTTGCACCATCCTTGAGGTAGACGGTGGCAGCCACCTCGCCTTCCTGCTCCTTGTCTTTTATTGTGAGTAGTTGTTGAATTGATGAAGACATTGGTAATGCCTTTCCTTTTATCCCACGTATCTCACTACAAGAATAGACTTTTTCCCTCTTTATCTATGTTAAATCCTATGCTTTATCGTTCTGAGTATCGTCTGAGCCAGATGTCCCTCATGGAGTGCCATGGTTGCATGATTTATACAAACGATTGGGTAAACAGCCGTGGGACAAGGTAAAGACAACCATCAAAGCACACTGGAAAAGTGATTTTTTTGCTAGTTCTCCCAACCTGTGCTAGAATGGGGGATTCGGATCAAACACATGATTTGTATGGAAAAAAATCTCAAATGAGACGTGGCAGGGTGGAAGCATACACATGACATGTGAACTGTTTGACAGAATGCCTCAAAGAACAGCATGGGGCAAGTTGGTGTTGTGCCTCCTTAGGTCATTGAGTGGTTCTAATGTCACAATAAACAGATAAGCAACTCAGAGATGAACTCCAGAAAATGTCTTACCCTACCTTGATAGTTATTTGGAACATGTTTTCTTCTTGGAGAGATAAGGACACTAAGTTATACTGGAGAAGACACATTTGGTGGCTATGTTTGGTCACTAGTTGATTTTTTTTTGAGACATTATCTTGGCTTGGTGATAAGGAATGAATCAATGTTGCAAAAAATTGGATTGGTAATATGTGTAGTTAATAATCAATATGGAATTTATTTAATGTAAAAAAATAGAAAAGGGAAGTTTTCAGCAAGCATGTTACCAATTTGATAAAATACCAGAGGGTTTGGTGACCTTAGTGGAGGTTGGGAATCGAGGAAAAGACATTAAAACCGTTCAATAAAATGCATCGTAGAGACGTGCTCTCATGAATTTTGTTGTTGGCAAAATGCGTACAAAGTGAAGTTTTGAAGACAAATGAGAAATCCTGCAATTTTTAAAAGGTATGGTTTTCCCCTTTTCGCTTGCACTAAATTCCGCTTTCATCATTTCTTGCATTTGGAAATTAAATGTTAATTATTAGGAAATGTAACTCCAACCAATGATAAAAACCTTACTTCATTTGGAACTGTCAAACATAAAAAAAATTATGACCCCGAAAGTTATGTGCATGGAGCGCCACACCAAAATATACTGCAAAACCTGAAACTCCTTGCATGACCCCTGGTAACATGAGACACTATGTGGAAACTTAACCAAGTTGTTTGAACTTAATTAATTCCCTTGCATGTCAAATTTCTAATCCCACTTAGCTTATCAGTCACTTGTAGTGACATGCTCTTTTTAGTAAAATGTGGTCGGTTTCAGCCTACGGTTACCACTTAGTTCGAGCAAAAAATGAAAACCATTTCCACCTATCCCTAGACCACCAGCAAGAGAATCATAATCCATCTGCATTTCAATGAAAATGCCTTTGGAGACTAGTTTTGCAAGTGGGTTTTGGGGCCCACTGGTCGCTAAGTGACAAGAGTTGTTGTCGCAATTACGATAACTAGCCCTGGAGTTTCCCTTGTAACTTGAGCTCTGCTCTTCATAATAAACTTATGTCAAACATGATGAATTCTATGTATATGGGAGAGTACGCAAGAATCATAAACCTTTGTGTTCAAACTTAAAACGAGTGTTTTCAAGGCCCAATTTGTGAGCACTTTAGATGTTTCAGCCCGCTTGCACCAAAATTGCAACTTTAGCTAAACACACCTTCTAAGGGTTCTGTTGACTCCTAACTAACCATGGAACCTTGTACATATCATTTCCACACTTTATAGAGTATGAATTGATCAAATTATTGTATGAATGTTTTTTGGGAAATTATGATGTTTCTCTCTCTTCCCTTTTCTCTTTCTAGAAGTAACTCTGATATTTTGACTGGTTCTAAAAATGTAAATGAGTTATAAATGTCATGGGTTGGAAATGAAATGAAAATTTGATAATGTATGTGATTATGATATGATGAATAGAAAGGAAAATGAAATCCATACTTTCTCTCTCTTCCCCTTTCTCTCTCTAGAGATAATTATGAAAATATTGATTGGGTTTTGAAAATGTAAATGGGTCAAAATGTATATGATTTGAAATGAAATGAAAATTGGATACAGGATGTTACGGTGATTTGAAAAGAAAATGAATCCTAGATTTTATTCCTCCTTCCCTTACTCTTTTGTCTCTCTCTCTCCTATCTCTATCTCTCTCTATTGTCTGTTCTGATTGTTTGAAATGATGGATGCATGGAATTTATGCTTGAGTGTAGGGGATTTCCATACTCAGTCCTAGGACTGATGCAACATTGGTTGTAGGTACTCCGAACAAGAGGAATTTTCTGGATGTGATATGTTGTAATTAATGAGTTTTCATTGTAAAGTTATATTCATCTTGCAATACATGTATTACCATAGAATAATGATATGTATTGTTGTTCGAAGAATTTTTCTTTGTATATTTTGAAAAGGGAATACCAATGTGGCTATATTTTATAGTGTCGAATTGGATGTGAAGTTGTACTCAATGTTGTACCTATGTTATAAAGATATTAAACTAATCTTTTTCTATGTTAATTATTGGTATATTTCCTTAACACCCACAATTCTAGGTAGAATCTCCTCTCATCAAAACTAACGAAAATAAAAGAATGAGTTATAATGCCTATTGTACTTCCTCCCCCATTTGAGTCTTTTTCCAGGGTATAAAACATTGATCATGTTAATAAAATACTCTAATCTCATTAATCATCTTCATGCTTCGCACCTAAGACATCTTATTAAGGACTTTTTCCTTGAATATTTTATGAGGTGGTGCATTTTATGTTGTGAAACCTATCATATTGGGATGAGTGAGGTGATCATGTCTTAGGTGTTATAGGTATGACCATATCATGAATAAGTTTAACCCCCTTGTGCGTAATTTCCCTTCGTACCCTAGTGGGTGGCCAAATCCTTGCAAGATAGTTGGTGGTTGTACCTATGATTGATCTCCTTGTGAGATCTAAATTATGTGAGTGGAGACTACGTTTTGAATTACTTGCGTATTTACCCAACAATTGAAATAGGTCCTTAGGAGGCTTTTGTAATGCTTAAGATTATTTGGGATATCTCTCTTGCAATATACACTTAATACTTGTGTGTCTAAGAGCAATGAAATGATTTGTCTTGTGTGAGGTCGTACTCCTTGTAGTCTTAAATCCCTAAGTGTTACGTAAGTGTTATAGGAATTACATTTGTTCCAAAATGATGTTAATACAGGACCAAAGTAACCATGTAAATGTAGTTAGTAAAAGGGTAAATAAGATTAAACTAAGGAATGAATGCTACGAAAAATGGTACACCATTGAGTGATGTCAAAACCAACTAAAATGTCAAATGTGATCATAAAATGAATGTAATAAAGTAGAGTTCCATGACTAATACAACAACCTAATAAATCGGAAAACCAAATATGATGCATGATCACATGCTTTGTTTGCATAAATGTGTATTAAACAACGATGCTAATGAAATAATAAAATGTAGCCTTGAGAATGGGATACCTTCAGTTGTAGCCAAGGTCTTGTGAGTTAAGGAAATTGCACTCTAGTTGGACTTGTAAAAGTTAGTAGAACCCTTGGTGTAGATAGGAATATATTAAATCTAGGATCACTCAGGAAGTAGAATTTATGGTCGAAACATGTAATTAACCCATTGCTATTGAGAGTAAATCCTTAAGATGATGAAACAGAAGTAGTTTGAAATGTGAAATTTGTCACTTAAATTCAAAGAAAAATCTCTATAAGGGGAACATAGGTGTAATGTACCCTTCCATGCACAATATGATTGTGAAAATATGAATTCCTAATTGGAGCAACGGATTGTGAATCAAGAATGATACAACTTAATTAGTTAACCTACATAGTTGGTTGTAATAACTTGAAGATTAAAAGAGTGTATTGTTAGTATTAAACAATGCTATGAAATGAACTCGGGATAGGTTTTCTATTGATCTAGTAACCTTCCTTTTTCTTCCTGTGAATTTTCCTCCTTGTAACGAGCAGTATTTTTCCAAACCAAGTAAACATGAACTCTCTCAAACAAATCCTTAAGTCAAATATTAGAAGGCGCATGTGTGTATCTACGTTCCTAATCACAATCAAGCTATATAAAGTTATTTCCATAAGAGAAACGAGAAAATTCTAAAGGAACCACTATAGGTGAAATGTTAAACAAAAACATGCAGCCTAGTTGTAAAGGAACGAAGGGTCCCATGTTATGTGTTCTTCAGACAATTATAGTCAACTAAACAATTTTTTGAGAAACAAACCTTTAACATAAGAATTGAATATTAGGAGACTCATAGTTGTTTAAAATGAATTTATTTAACAAATGAGCTATGGATAACTAATGGAATTGGAGAAAGGAACCAACCACACATTCTCTGTTAAAGACTAATGCTCTGCAAAATAAAGTAATTGAAGTTTGAAAAATAGGAAATTTTAAACCTTATGTGTTTAATTATGTTGAAAACTATAAGGTCATACAATGGAAACCTAAATGTAATGAATATGTAAACCATGAAAAGGCCATGTTGTGGAGTATGCCTATCTTGTGTTTCTTACTGTAATTGGGTCATTGTCTTGGTTTACGTCGTTTGAGTAAGACATTGATGTGTACCCTATGTTATCCTATTGTATGAGTGGGTTCATGTTTATGTAAGTGTCCTACGTGATGTCGAGTTTCTTTATTTGGATCCCATGTGGTGTTGTGTAGTATGTAATTAAAGTAAAAAAAATTATTCCAATAATTTTACTATTGTATTTTGGTGTTGAAAATGTGGGCGTTACATATGGTATCAGAGTGGAGGTTCATGCTCTCAAACCTCTGGGATAGATTGGAGTTGTGATGATATTGCATGGTGGTGGTGGAGATGGGAAGAGTAATATGATATATGTTGTGATGTGAATAATTTTGTAATTGTGATATTATGAACACACATGTTGTGCATGTCACTTAGTGTGTATTTTTATCATGTTGATGTGTTGTGATGAGAGTATTCACTCTCCTTTTTGTGGTCTCAATGAGGAGTTCACGTGTGATGTGTCACCTTGTTGTGTGTGAAAATAATCTTATTGCGGATTACGGAGTGTTGGAGTGTTTTGTTATTATGTGATATGAAGGTGTGTTGATGTGTTGCATGACAAAATTGGTGTATAGTGAATTGGATTTTATCGTGATGTCGCCACCATGTTGTGATGAATCGTGTGTGTCATCATGTTGTATTGCAATTGACTGTATGTTGTAATGTTAGTCATTGTTTTCATCATACATATAATTCATGTAATATGTGATGGTTCATGTCATGAATTAGGGGCATATGGTGATCGTATGACCCCTATTGTACAGTGCTTGCACTTTAGGTGCATTATGTGGAAAAGTGATGTATCATAACATGTGAAAGTAATGATTTTGTTATACCCTGTATATATACCATGCGTAAGACACTATGGTTAATATGTTTGAATCACCATTGTGTTAGTGATGTAGTTATGTGTTATGTTTTGAAACTTACACTAGAAGACACTAAGGGAAGAAACTGTCAAGAGTGTATGTGTGGAGAGAGGAGGCGTGGACCAAGTTTTCATAATCTTGAGCTGAGTATGAGTGAGGAAGTGGAGTCTTATATAGACTGAAAACCCCACTTCTATCTATTTAGTATACTTCGAGCTTGCTCAGTATATTGTGGATGTGCACCACCTTAGGCTCAACTTATGCAAACTAGTGTCCCCTGCTCTTTCCTATTGGGTTGTCCATCAAACAATTCTATGTGATTTTGACTATGTTGAACCTTGTGGGAGTATGGAGGGATGATTCAGGAAGAGATGATGACAGTTACATTATTTGATATACTCATTTCTGGTTACATGTATATTTTTACGAGCTGAGGCTCAATATCCGAAGTGTCAGCAACTCGATGAGTACCCCTTTGGTGGTCGTATGAGGCCACATAGTGATTGTAATGTGTTATTTCTCAATACATATTTTATTCATAAATTGGTCATTATCTCTTTTCTTGCAAGAACCAATAGTTTTCTTGATTGATGTGTTCTTATATTTTGGGCATTTTATTTGGTTGTTGCACTAACATGTGGATTTTTGCATTAACTATGGCTAATTAGCCATTTGTTTTTCTTAGTTTTAAAATTTCTTTTCATGTTTAAAATTTTTATAGCCTTGCCCAAGGCTTGGGATTTTTTCCACTTGGCATTTGAGACAAATTGTTATGTTGGTTCTAATGTCGTAATGTGTTGGAATAGGGTCATGGGATTCACCATGGAGTGGTTGGACCTATGAGACACAATTTTTTGTATGGGGTATGCCCCAAGGAGTTACAGATAACTAGCAGGTTGTTGAACCATGAGTTATTATGTCACTTAGGTTAGGGGTGACAGGGCTCTATGTTCCCAGGGCCATAGAGTGACCTGACGTCATTATATGGAGAAAGTAGATGGGACTCTATCGTTGAGTGACCCGATATTCTTGATGACACTCTATGGTTGAGTGACTTGATGTTATCGATGTCACTCTATGGTTGAGTGAATTGATGTTATCGATGTCACTCTATGGTTGAGTGACCTGATATTCTTGATGGGGATCTATGGTTGAGCGACCCGGCTTGGTTGTGGCACTATGATTCTTTCTCTTTGGGAGGTATATAGAGTTACTTGGTGATGCTTTGGGAGGTATATGGAGTTGTTTTGTGATGCTTTGGGAGATATATGGAGATTGTTTCGTGATGTTTTGTGATGTGTGGAGTTGGTTTTATGAGTTATGTGTACCCTTGTGAGTCTTATTACACATTTTTATGATTGAGACTTGACGCTCCCCTTGGTTTGTATGGACTATTGTATATTTTATTGGAAATTTTTTGGTACAGTCATGGCTTTCTTGGGTCATGTGATACCAGTTACCTTTGTATCAACGTTATGATTCATTGTTTGTTAGTCACTTGTGTGTGTTGAATCTATGTCTATGACATAATTGTTGGAAATTCTTTTCTATGTGGACTACTTGGTGTCTTTCCATGGTGGAATTAAAGGTCTTGTGATGTGATACATTCATGAAAGTATGTAGCAAGATGTCTCATGGTACGTTTTTGTTGTGTTGGGTTTTGTGTGACATCTTGAGGCCAATTACTGTTGAGCACCCACGAACATAAAAAATTGAAATTCTAAACATTGAATGTTAAGAGCTTGAGATTTAGAAATACTATAAAGAAAAAAGACTAATTAAGAAATAAAATAAAAGATAACTAACTACAAATATTCACATAACATTAAAATTTAATATATGGCCAATATTAGTTTGTTTTCCTTGTAGTCATGTTGATCATTTTTTTGACCTTTCCTTATTTACATTTAATTTTCTATCTAGCATTGTGTCGCGTCGAGGACAATGCTCTTTATAAGGTGAGGGGGATGTAGTTCCCCCTCTATTTGAGACAATGAGCCGCCTTTGTCAAGTGTGGCAAGTGGAGGGGACTACGACCTGTCATTTTCCTTGCATAATATTCCAAGCACTTTATTTGAGGTCCAGAGACATGAACCACAAGGAACCCCTAGTTAACGTAGGGAGTTCAATAGATATTGGATGGGTGAAGTGAGTAAAAAATAGATCTCTGCACTCTCACAACTAAATGAACAAAATGTTTCTTGGACCCTTACTAACTTTAGTTGTGCCAATAGTTGTCCTTCATCAGTCCCATCATGGGTTAAATCATCCCTTCACCTATAGATAAACTTATATCCTATTTACCTCCTCATACTACTACATACAAACTGATTTATTAGATCTGCATCTTCACTTAAGCATGTTTATTTTTCTCTAAGAAGAAAGGAGGTGTCTACCTTTTGTTGTTTTATTTGTTGTAGGTAGAGAAGAAGAATATTAAGGATTGGGAGGTGTTGTTTTATGGTGTAGCACCTAGCTCTGTTGATTTTCTTCCCTGCTCCTAATGGTTTTGCTACATGCCCTGCAACATTGTTGCACCATCCTTGAGGGTATACGTTGGCTACCACCCTTGCCTTCCTGCTCCTTGTCTTTTATTGTGAGTAGTAGTTGAATTGATGAAGACATTGGTAATCTCTTTCCTTTTATCCCATGTATCTCACTACAAGAATAGACTTTTTCCCTCTTTATCTATGTGAAATCCTATGCTTTCTTGTTCAAGGCATCATCTGAGCCAAATGTCCCCTTATGGAGTGTGATGGTTGCATGGTTTATACAAATAATTGGATAAACAGTCGTGGGACACGGTAAAGACAACCATCAAAGCATAATGGAAAACTGATTTTTTTTTTCTAGTTCTCCCTATTAGAGTAGGTATTTACCTTAGCTCTTGATCACCTAGGTGCTTTATTTATTTTTTATTGGATTTATCCTCACTCACTTGTGTGTGTGGATATTTCTTTTTATTTATTTAGATATTATGGGGAGGCTTAAAATCCTTAGCCCTTAGTCATATGGTATAGTCGTATGGAAGCTTAAAGCTTGTGATTCCTACTAGTAGGTGCTTAACTCTAGCCCCCTTTCATTTTATTTGTTTTGTGAAGAAAAAATATTTTATTATGTTTTAGTGGAAACTAAAATAAATAGTAGAGCATAATATTGAAAAAACTTGTAACTTTTGATCAGTGGCTCGGTTTTTGAGTGTCATTTTTTGTAAAAGTGCTTGTTTTTTCTGTTTCCGTTGGAAATATTTATTTTGAGAATCACACTATAATTATAAAGTTCCATAGTGTAACACGCCCTCATTATAAAGTGTCAAAATATGGGGGGGGATCTTGTTGCATTGTTTGGGGGGTCTTATTGCATTGTTTGGTTCTTGTATTTCTTTTGGTGACTTTTTGAGGATGTCATCTTTATCTACTTTTGCATTAGATCATGTTGAACCCTTAACAACACATAATTACCACACATGGAAACCAAGAATGGAAACAATAATTAAGTGAAAAGGGTTATGGGCTTTAACTTCTTCAAAACAACCAGTTTTCACTAGAAAATATGAGAAATTTCAGTACCAGTGAAAATTTGATGAGTGTATGGGTTTGATAGGAACTTATGTAAGTGACAGTCTTTTATTTCATTTAGAAAAATGTGACTCTCCTTTCAAAATATGGGAGAAATTGGAGGATTTATTTGGTAAGGTGGATCATATGAGAGCCATGGAACTTGAAATAAGAACACCTCTCTTAATCCTGAAGATTTTCCAACAATTATAGATTGTCTTACCAAGTTCAAAGCATTTATTGACATAAATGAAGGGGAGTGGAAGAGATAAGAAAGATGAAGAGTGTGTTTACTCGATTCTATCCAAGTTGAGAGGACCATTCCAAATTTTTGCTTCTACCTTTTTATCTAGCATGGATGCTTTAGGTGACACATTCAAAATGCCTAACTTAGAAACATTTTGTGAAAGACTTACTAGGGAAGAATTCAAATTGTCTAACCTTGAGTCTTCTACCTCTCAAAAGGCATTAGTTGCATCTTATTCTAAAGGTAAGGGAAAACCAAAAAGTAAAACTAAATCCACCCCTTCTCCATCTCAAAGTGCTCATAAACCCAAAGAAAATAACTCTATCCCTAAGAAGTCTTTTAAATCCAAGAATAAGTCTAGCATTTCACGCTCTTTTTGTGGGGGTAGTGGTCATGAATAACATAGGTGTTATAAGTAAATGCAAGCCTTAGAGGATGCAACCAAGAAACACAAAATTTCTATCTCCACTTCCACCTCCTTCTAATCAGCATGACACAACACTTAATGTTGTTGGGAGATCTCAGTCACCACTTACAGACAATTGGGTTATAGATTCTGGTGTTTCTCATCACATGAATTTTTTCAAAGAGTCTTTTGTTTCTCTAGGTTTGAGTTCTACTTCCAAAATTGAGGTTGGAGATTCTTCCTTTCTTTATATTAAAGGAAAATGTGATATACAACTTGATGGTGGTAGTATCCAAGATGCACTATATGTTCCTAACATCACTATAAAATTATATATATATGTATTTTATATATATTTATATATATATCGAATTTGTCATTCTGGTTAAGGGAAAATAGTGAATTTTTATACCACATGGGGTAGAAGTACGAACTTTGTTGGAGCCTTATTCACTTGCTGCTCAGGGTATTTTTTTTATCATAGTTCTAGGCTCTATCACTTTGAGGGTTTTGATGACACTTCTTCTATAGGGGACAAAATTGGTTTCTCATGCAAATTCAAAGAGTAATCTTTGGCATGAAATATTTGGACATCTCAATTATAGATATTTGAAGGAGTTGAGCACTCATGGTATGATAGATGGTCTTCCTAGAGTGTTTTGTATTGAGGGAGTTATCTTTGGATGTGCATTAGGGAAACAACACCAAGATCCATTTCCTAAGAATTCTTCCAAGAGAGTTTCTTCACCACTTGAGCTTGTGCATAGTGACTTGATAGTTTTTTCCTACCCTCCTCTTTCAATAGAGCTAAGTATGCACTTACATTTATTGATAATTTCTCAAGGTGTTCTTGGGTTTATTTTCTCAAGTAAAAAAGTGATGTTTTTCACACTTCAAAGTCTTCAAGGCTTTGGTCAAGAAAAAAATATTCTAGTTGCATAAATAACCTTCGCACTGATAATGGGGGGGAGTACTTCAGTAATGATTCTTTGTATGATGCATTCTAGAGATTTACCTCCTATCTACTGGGGCAAAAGTAGTTAAATGTGCTAACTACATTCAAAATCACACAACACACAGAGCACTTGAACATTTGACTCCAGAGGAAGCTTGGTCCAACACTAAGCCAAATGTCTCATTTTTTCAAGTTTTTGGGAGCCATGCTTGGGCCTTTGTACCAAAGAAGAAAAAATAAAGCTTTGGATAAGAAGAAAAAAAACCTTGATCTTTATACGGTATTGTGAGGACATGAGAGCTTATCGAATTCTAGATTCTGATACTCATGACATTCTTCTTCGAACACATGTTCAATTTGATGAGTGCTTCACTCCCCATGATTCTTCATCTTCTTCCATGCCTCCTATTTCTTCTTCATCTCATATTGAGGATCCTTTCTTTAAGGAGGTTATATATGTCATTGATGATCCTATTCCCACTGATGTTGTCACTATACATAAATGGGCTCGTACTATAGTTTCTGAGGCAACACCTTTCATACAGTATCTTCCACCCACTAGGCATCAACACACATATTCTACAGGTTTTGGACTTTTGTATCAGGAAGTTTCTGAGGATCCACATTCTTTTTAAAAGGCTCATGGGATACAGGAGTGGGATGATGTGATGCCAGCTGAGTATTATTCTTTGATGAAGAATCATACTTGGGATTTGGTATCTCTTCCTAAAGGAAGAAAGATGGTTAGGTGTAAGTGGGTATACCGGACCAAATATGCAATTGATGGGTCCATTGACAAGTATAAGGCCCGTCTTGTTATAAAGGGTTTTTCACAAGTTGAAGGTATTGATTACTTTGAGACTTTTACACCCGTTGCCAAGATGGATTCTATACGCCTTGTACTTGCTATTGTTGCATCACAAGGGTAAGCCCGTATACCAAATGGACATGAAGAGTGCCTTCTAAAATAGAGATTTACAAGAGGAAATATACATGGAGTAACCTGATAGATTTGTTCAAGATTCTTCACTTGTTTGTAGGATCCGAAGGTCTCTCTACGGTCTCAAACAAACCCCTTGGGATTGGTATGAGAATATGGATTCTTTTCTTCTATCTAATGGTTTTGTTCTTTGTCACTCCTAATCATACAGTGTATCTCCAGCATGTTGGTGAAGATATTGTGATACTTGTCTTGTATGTTGATGATTTTTTACTTACTAGCAGCTCTTCTTCCCACATTTAGAGAATTCAGAGGGCTCTTTCTACACAGTTTGACATGATAGATCTTGGGTTATTGCATTATTTCCTTAGTTTGCAGATTTCTCAGATAGATTAAGGGATTCATTTGAGTCAGCAAAAGTACACCCATGACCTTCTTCGGCACTTTGATATGGTTGATTGCAAGCCAATTTCATCTCCTTTTCATTCTAGGGTTACTCTTACTTCCACATGTACCACACCACTTTGTGATCCTACATTGTATAGGCAGTTGGTTGGGAGTCTCGTGTACTTGACCCATACTCACCCTGATATTTCTTTTGCAATAGGGATTGTATCTTGGTTTACACATTCTCCTCATAGTAGTCACTAGAAGGCTTCTAAAAGGATTTTGTGCTATTTGCATGACACTTCCCACTTTGGCCAACACTACATTAGGGGTTCTACTCAGGTTGTTAGGTATACAAATTTAGATTGGGAAGGTTCTTTTAATGACAGGCATTCCACTTCTAGCTATATTTTTTGTCTTGGTTCTTCTCCAGTTGCTTGGGCATGCAAAAAGCAACATGTTATTGCATTTTCATTTTAAGAGGTAGAGTACAGGGTGGCAGTTATATGGAGTCAGCAAATTCTTTGGCTTTGACAGTTATTGATAGAGTTTGGATTCCCATAGGATTCATCGACTGTACTTTAGTGTGACAACCAAAGTGCAATTCACATTTCTCGCAACCCGGACCAAGCATATTGAGATACACATCCACTTCATTCACCAACACATTCATGATAGAGTTCTTTTCTTAGAGTACATTCTAAAGTAGCACCAGGTTTCAGACATCTTTATGAAGCCTTTTGCATCACCCTCGCTACCTTGAGTTATGTGGAATGCTTCGGGTTTCAGAATTTGTTCTTGAGGGGTGTTCATTAGAACATCTTCCTTCTTATTATTATTTCATTTTCCTTCTAGCAAGATTTTTTCCTTCTTTTGGTTCAAGATTTCTTCATGGATATATTGTACATGAGTACCTCATCAGGACTAGTTGTTGGGACTCATACTTTAGACAAGCCCACTTCTATTTTTGGCCCCTAGCTTCACTAGAGGGGGGTGTTAGATTAGGTATTTACCTTAGCTCATGTTCACCTAGGTACTGTATTTACGTTTATTGTATTTCTCACACACTTGTGTGTGTGGATATTTCTTTTTATGTATTTAGATATTAGGGGGATATTATCTAGTTGTTAGGTATAGTTTTTTCCTTGATCTATGGTATTGACTAGTTCTTTCCTTGATATATGGTATTGACTAGATCCTTGATGTCTAGTTCTTTCCTAAATTTATGGTCTTGACTAGTTCTTTCCTTGATTTATGGCTTGATCTACGACCTTGATTGGTTCTTATATTGTTATTCCTTGCCTATATAAGCAAGGCCCATTATCATTGTATTTCACTGAGCTCCATAATAATATACGATATTGTTGCTCATTTGTTTGCAAAGATTTACGTATAGTTATTCTAGCAAATTGCTTTCATCTTATTAATCGTGGTGTTTGATTAGCATCTATGTTCTTGGTTTGGTACAATCTGGTTATCATTCCTTTTACTCCCAACCTACACTAAAATGGGGGATTTAAATCAAACATATGATTTGTATGAAAACAAATTCCCAAATGAGACGTGGCAAGGTGGGAGCATACTCATGACATGTGAATTGTTTCACAGAATGCCTCAAAGAAAAGCATGGAGCCAGTTGGTATTGTGCTTCCTTAGGCCATTGAATGGTTCTAATGTCACAATAAATAGATAAGTAACTTAGAGATGAACTCTAGAAAATGTCTTACCCTACCTTGATAGTTATTTGAAACACGTTTTCTTCTTGGAGAGATAATAACACTAAGCTATACTTGAGAAGACACATTTGGTGGCTATGTTTGGTAACTAGTTGATTATTTTTTTTGGACACATTATCTTGGCTTTGTGATAAGGAATGAATCAATTTTGCAGTAAATTGACTTGGCAATATGTGTTGTTAATAATCAATATGGAATTTATTTAATGTAAAAAAATAGAAAAGGGAATTTTTTAGCAAGCATGTTAACAATTCGATAAAATACCAGAGGGTTTGGTGACCTTAGTGGAGGTTGGGAATCAAGGAAAAGACACTAAAACCATTTGATCAGATGCCTCGTAGAGATGTGCTGTCATGGATTTTGTTGGTGGCAAGACACGTACAAAGTGAATTTTTGAAGAGAAATGAGAAATCCCACAAATTGTTTTTGGAATTCCTAAAGCTGATGAGGTCTCATCAAATGCAAGGATCGTGGGATTAGCATAAAAAGGTATGGTTTTCCCCTTTTCGCTTGCACTAAATTACACTTTCATAAATTCTTTCATTTGGAAATTAAATGTTAATAATTATGAAATGTAATTCAAACCAATGATAAAAAAAAAAAACTTACTCCATTTGGAACTATCAAACACCAAAAAAATTATGATCGCAAAAGTTATGCGCATGGAGCGCTACACCAAAATATACCTCAAACCTGAAACTCCTTGCATGACCCTTGGTAACATGAGAAACTATGTGGAAACTTAACCAAGTTGTTTGAACTTAATTAACACCCTTGCATGTCGAATTTCTAATCCCACTTAGCTTATCAGTCACTTGTAGTGACATGCTCTTTTTAGTAAAACACAATCAGTTTCAACCTATGGTTACCACTTATTTCAAGCGAAAATGAAAACCATTTCTACCAAATCCTAGGCCGCTAGCAAGAGAATCATAATCCATCTACATTTCAATTGAAATTCCTTTAAAGACTAGTTTTGCAAGTAGGTTTTGGGGCCTATTTGTCACTGAGTGACAAGAGTTGTTTTCGCAATTACGATACTGGCCTCAAATTTTCCCTTGTAACTTGATCTCTTCTCTTCGTAATAAACTTATGTCATGCACAATGAATTCTATGTATATGGGACAGTACGCAAGAATCATCAACATTTGTGTTCAAACTTAAAACGAGTGTTTTCAAGGCCCAATTTGTGAGCAATTTAGATGTTTTGACCCACTTGGACCAAAATTACAACTTTAGCTAAACACACCTTCTAAGGGTTATGTTGAAGCCTAACTAACCGTGGAACCTTAGACGTATCGTTTCCACACTTTATAGATTGTGAATTGATCAAATTATTGTATGAATGCTTTTTGGAAAATTATGGTGTTTCTCTCTCTTCCCTTTTCTCTTTCTAGAAGTAACTCTGATATTTTGACTAGTTCTAAAAATGTAAATGACTTATAAATGTCTTGGGTTGGAAATGAAATGAAAAATTGATAATGTATGTGATTATGATATGATGAATAGAAAGGAAAATGAAATCTTGGCTTTCTCTCTCTTCCCCTTTCTCTCTTTAGAGATAATTATTAAAATATTGATTGGGTTTTGAAAATGTAAATGGGTCAAAATGTATATGATTTGAAATGAAATGAAAATTAGATACAAGATGTTACGGTAATTTGAAAATAAAATGAATCCTAGATTTTCTTCCTCCTACCCTTACTCTTTTCTTTGTCTCTCATATCTTTATCTCTCTTTATTTTCTGTTCTGATTGTTTGAAATGATGGATGCGTGGAATTTATGCTTAAGTGTAGGGGATTTCCACTCAGTCCTAGGATTGACGCAACATTCATTGTAGGTACTCCAAACAAGAGGAAATTTCTGGATGTGATATGTTGTAATTAATGAGTTGTCATTATAATGGTATATCCTCCTTGCAATGCATGTATTACCATAGAATAATCATATGTATTATTGTTCTAAGAATTATTCTTGAATCTTTTTATATTTTGAAAAGAGAATGCCAATGTGGATATATTTTATAGTGTCAAATTGGATGTGAAGTTGTACTCAATGTTGTAACGATGTTATAAAGATATCAAACTAATCTTTTTCTATGTTAATTATTGGTTTATTTCCTTAAGAACCACAATGCTAGGTAGAATATCCTCTCATCAAAACTAATGAAAATAAAATAACAAGCTATAATTCCTATTGTCCTTCCTTCCCCCATTTGATTCTTTTTCCAGGTTATAAAACATTGATCGTGTTAATAAAATACTCTCATCTCTTTAATCGTCTTCATCTTCACACCTAAGACATCTTATTAAGGACCATTTCCTTGGTATTTTATGATGTGGTGCACATATGTTGTGAAACCTATCATATTGGGAATGAGTGAGGTGATCATGTCTAGGTGTTGTAGGTCTGACCATATCATGAATAAGTTAACCCCCTTGTGCATAATTTCCCCTTGGTGCCCTAGTGGGTGGCCAAATCCTTACAAGATAGTTTGTAGTTTATTACCCACGATTGATCTCTTGTGAGATCTAAATCATGTGAATGGTGACTACGTGTCGAATTACTTGCATATTTTACCCAACAATTAAAATAGGTCCTTAAGAGGATTTTGTAATGCATAAGATTGTTTGGGATATCTCTCTTTCAATATAGACTTATGCTTCCATGTCCAAGAGCCTTGAAATGAGTTGTCTTGTGTGAGGTTGTACTCGGTGTAGTCTTAAATCCATATTTGTTTTCTAAATGTTATAGGGATTACTTTTGTTCCAAAATGATGTTAATACAAGACCAAAGTAAGCATGTAAATTTGGTTAGTCAAAGGATAAATAAGATTAAACTAAGAAATGCCTGATACAAAAAAAGGAACACCTTTGATCGATGTCAAAACCAACCAAAATGTTAAAATTTGATCATAAAATGAATGTAAATAAAGTAGAGTTCCATGACTAATAAAACAACCTAATAAATCGAAAAACCCAATATGATGCATGATCACATGTTTTGTTTGCATAAATATGAATCAAACAACGATGCTAATGAAATATTAAGATGTAGCCTTGGGAATGGGATAAATTCAGTTGTAGCCAAGGTCTTTTGAGTTAAGGAAATTGCACTCTAGTTGGACTTGTAAGAGTTCGTAAAAATCTTAGCGTAGATAGGAATTTATTAAACCTAGAATCAATCAGGAAGTATAATGTATGGTTGAAACATGTAATTAACCCGTTTTTATTGAGATTAAATCTTTAAGATGATGAAACAAAAGTAGTCTAAAATGTCAAATTTGTCACTTGATTCAAAGAAAAATATCAATAACGGGAACACATGTGCAATGTACCCTTCCATGCACAATATAATTGTGAAAATATGAATTCCAAATTCAAGCAACAGATTGTGAATCAAGAATGATACAACTTAATTAGTTAACCTACATAGTTGGTTGTAATAACTTGAAGATTAAAAGAGTGTATTGTTAGTATTAAACAATGCTATGAAATGAACTTGGGATAGTTTTTCTATTGATCTAGTAACCTTCCTTTTTCTTCCTGTGAATTTTCCTCCTTGAAACGAGATTATTTTTCCAAACCAAGTAAACATGGCTCTCTCAAACAAATCCTTAAGTCAAATATTAGAAGGTGCATGTGTGTATCTACGTTCTTAATTCACAATCAAGCTATATAAATTTATCTCCATAAGATAATCGAGAAAATTCTAAAGGAACCTTGATAGGTGAAATGTTAAACAAAAACATGCAGCCTAGTTGTAATGGAACGAAGGGTCCCATGTTATGTGTTCGTCAGACAATTACAATCAACTAAACAATTTTTGAGAAACAAACCTTTAACATAATAATTGAATATTAGGAGACTCATAGTTGTTTAAAATGATATTATTTAACAAATGATCTATGGATAATTAATAGAATTGGAGAAAGGAACAAACCACACATTCTCTATTAAAGACTAATGCTATGCAAAATAAAGTAATTAGAGTTTGAAAAATAGGATATTATAAACCTTATGGTGTTTAATCATGTTGAAAACATATAAGGTCATACAATGGAAACTTAAATGTAACGGGAATACATATGCACAAATCCTTAAGTCAAATATTAGAAGGTGCATGTGTGTATATACATTCCTAATCACAATCAAGCTATATAAATTTATCTCCATAAGAGAAATGAACAAATTATAAAGGAACCTTGATAGGTGAAATGTTAAACAAAAACATGTAGCCTAGTTGTAAAGGAACGAAGGGGTCCCATGTTTATGTGTTCTTCAGACAATTATAGTCAACTAAACAATTTTTTAGAAACAAAAATTTAACCATAATAATTGAATATTAGGAGACTCAAAGTTGTTTTAAAATGAATTTATTTCACAAATAAGCTATGGATAACTAATAGAATTGGAGAAAGTAACCGACCACACATTCTCCGTTAAAGACTAATGTTATGCAAAATAAAGTAATTAGAGTTTGAAAAATAGGATATTTTAAACCTTATATGTTTAATCATGTTGAAAAATATAAGGTCATACAATGGAAACCCTAAATGTAATGAATATGTAAACCATGAAAAGGCCATGTTGTGGAGTATGTCTATCCTGTTTTTTTTACTGTAATTGGGTCATTGTCTTGGTTACGTCATTTGAGTAATAGATTGATGTGTACCCTGTGTTTTCCTATTGTGTGAGTGGGTTCATGTTTATGTAAGTGTCCTACGTGATGTCGAATTTATTTATTTGGATGTCATGTGGTGTTGTGTAGCGTGAAATTAAATTCAAAAAATATATTCTGATAATTTTTACTATTGTATTTCGGTGTTGAAAATTGGGGCGTTACAGACCCTAATAAAAATATTAAATGCGGATTGTAATTATCAATCAAATTTGCGTAAGTTATTCCCCACATTTCATTATTCTACTATCACCATTCCACATCTCCATCACAACCTCCCCAATGTATTTTATTTGATTGTCTATCAAAGGGGTTATCCCTTCTTCTTCCAACTTCCAACTTTAATTCCATTGATTGCATCTTGTGACTAAATCATAAACACGTGCATTGGAAAGTTAGAGTTAAAGTTCATTCAATCATTTCCAATTCAATTCCCAGTGGCAACGGTCAAGATAGAATATGAATGTGTAGCAAGCCAACAACCCTTAATGTTTAAAATTGAATGTTAATTTGCTTCAAATGAATCCAAGCTCCAATAGGCAACAAGCTAGAGATATTTTGTTGTCAATGGCTACCTGAAAATTGTGGACTTTCGTATTTTCAAGATGGTGAATTTCTTCAAAATGGTGCTCATTTGGTAGATATCCTCCTCCAATTGGTATGGATACTTGTGTTGAAGTTTTGTGTTTAAAAATGTTTTTGATATCCTACTCTAATATCACAATAAAAATTATGTGAAATGTCACTATCCTAATAAAGTATGGATTTTTATTGAAAAGCACACTTTTATATTTTTAACAAAAGATGTACAACGCTAATCCAAGTATAGATTTTTCAATTTTGATCTCAAAATTATCGTGTTTTGAATAGTAGGTAAAATACATTATTGAAGTGGGAGATTATAAGGGCAGTGTAATAATGCTGCCAGGTTCCTGACATACACAAAATAAATTGTAATATCGAGGAAATTTAATTTGAAGGTCTCTATAATAGGGAAAATAAACTATTAATGACTTGTGTGCCTCCTATTATACATGTTCACATTATAGATATGAAAAATATAGTGTAGTGTCCACTCCTCTTCGACACCTATTTTTTCTATGATCACGATTATTAGTTACTTAAGTGACATGGACATTGTTTATGATATTTTGGATAGCCTATTGTTAGACATTATGGACATTGTGATTATCATTGTGTTTTGGCTCTTATTATGGATTGAATGGGTACATAGAGTACATTGATAGATACTGCAATACATAATGGTGATTTAGTGTTATTTTACTTATATACTGACATATGGATTCTTGACAGTATTGATTATGTTTAGATGATTGGACCAACCTT